>OZ026624.1:90525988-90993488 GCA_964020975.1 Hermodice carunculata
ACTATCGAGAACAGGGAACTCCATCAGTTCACCCTGCATCACTTGACGCAGCACCAACTGGACCAATCCCGAGGAATTCCTATGGATGCGGAAGTAAGCATCTCCTTCTTCCAACACTGTGGCGTCGATGTCCTTCAGGTGTATAATAATCCTATGGTTATCACATAATGGCCAGCCTTTAGCGATGTTCAGGTGACTGCTTTGCGCACTCTGCAAGCATACAATTAAACTTGACATAAATGCCTAATCAACTGGATAAAAAGGAGACAATTTGTTTCAGTGTCCGAGCAGAATCTGAGACTCAAAGCATGCACAGGAGGTCTGCACATCTATCAATATCAATAGTATTCTGTACAATTGAGTGAATTGAATTGTATTTTAGCTGGGACCGGATTGTCAGATAAAGAAACCAAACTGTGGACTCTACAACCTAATACCTCTGCTCAGAGTAAGCAATGCTACACTTGGTAATTCTTCAGTCATACAGCTGTCACATCAAATACAAGATCTCTCTGTTTAACTCCCTCATTGCCAATTAAGACTTAAGTTGATGTATTTGGAATCAACATTACCACACCAGATTCATGATCCTTGTATGCATTTCAATGTTTTGTTCCAGTAGCCAGTATGCCCAAAGTTGCTGAGAACCTGAGAATGGGCCGGGTCCTTTCCTTGGCTTTTCACACAATGTGCCCAAAGCACACCAAGGAAAGATGTTGACAGATTCAAGAAATTGATACTGAAAGAGTTATAATGTATCAATGTATCAAAGAGTTCAAAAGCAGCAGGCAGTATGCAGACTTGGTGTCAAAACAAAGGTCATGACAGTATCTCCTTCACCAGTTATGAATATAATTTGCATAAAAATTGTAGATGAGACCTGTTAAGACAACATGCCCTAGGTCAACAGCTTTCCTTGGCATGGGGTGGGGTGCTTCTTAGTACCCACCCCATACCAAACTACTTTTGGACCTGCCTTTCGGGTGGTCTGTAAGGACCACTGTACTCACATCCTGACACACATCCTGGGTCTGTGTATTGTAATGCACTGATGAATCATAACACTCCGTATAATAAAATCATTAAAATATGCATTCAATAAATTCTCAGCAATTCCACAGATATACCAAACCACCATTTGTTTTAAAAACATCTGAAAAAAAAAATTAAAACAAAAAAACATCTGGAATAGATATATGTGTCAGGGCAAGGTACTTTACAGGAAGACTCCTGTTGTAAAGCTTCTGATCCCTGGAACCTTACAACTGATAATGTGTGTTGTCAACATAAAACATACAGGACATAAGGCCAGTGTGAATACCATACTTATGTAACAACTTTTCTGATGATTTGATATGTTGCTCATGAATGACCTAATATGACTCTTTATAAATATTCTGTGGCGATGTGACTCATGCAGCAAACATTATCACCATATCATAGAAACAGCTGATCCTCTGAACATGCTGGACCAACCTGGTCAGCCCCAGCTAAATGTTTATGTGGGCTGCCTGCTAAACATTGACTAAACGTATTTCGACAATATTACTATGATTACCAGAATACATTTCTGCCGAGATTTGTATGTCAGACCATTCATGATGGCAAACCCTAGGTCAATAGCTTTCCTTGGCATGGGTTGGGTGCATTGTGCAGCTGGAGCATGAGGTCAACAAGGTTTCCAAAGACAATAAAATGTGAGGTTTTAGTATGCACCTGTAAGTAATCATTTTAACTAATTCCATGATTTTTGTATCCTGATTTTTACTGATTCCTGACAGCCTCAACTTTTCCTTGTCCATTATATTTGCAGTTAGTGATGAAATTACACAGGCACCAAAACACCATCTTTTGTCAGTTTCCATACAATATCTACACTGTAAAACACCAGCTTCTGTCAGTTTCCATACAATATCTACACTGTAAAACACCAGCTTCTGTCAGTTTCCATACAATATCTACACTGTAAAACTCTAGCTTTTGTCAGTTTCCATACAATATCTACACTGTAAAACACTAGCTTCTGTCAGTTTCCATATAATATCTACACTGTAAAACACCAGCTTCTATCAGTTTCCATACAATATATACACTGTAAAACACTAGCTTCTGTCAGTTTCCATACAATATCTACACTGTAAAACACCATCTTCTGTCAGTTTCCATACAATATCTACACTGTAAAACACTAGCTTCTGTCAGTTTCCATACAATATCTACACTGTAAAACACCAGCTTCTGTCAGTTTCCATATAATATCTACACTGTAAAACACTAGCTTCTGTCAGTTTCCATACAATATCTACACTGTAAAACACCAGCTTCTATCAGTTTCCATACAATATATACACTGTAAAACACTAGCTTCTGTCAGTTTCCATATAATATCTACACTGTAAAACACCAGCTTCTATCAGTTTCCATACAATATCTACACTGTAAAACACCAGCTTCTGTCAGTTTCCATACAATATATACACTGTAAAACACTAGCTTCTGTCAGTTTCCATACAATATCTACACTGTAAAACACTAGCTTCTGTCAGTTTCCATACAATATCTACACTGTAAAACACCAGCTTCTATCAGTTTCCATACAATATATACACTGTAAAACACTAGCTTCTGTCAGTTTCCATATAATATCTACACTGTAAAACACCAGCTTCTATCAGTTTCCATACAATATCTACACTGTAAAACACCAGCTTCTGTCAGTTTCCATACAATATATACACTGTAAAACACCAGCTTCTATCAGTTTCCATACAATATATACACTGTAAAACACTAGCTTCTGTCAGTTTCCATATAATATCTACACTGTAAAACACCAGCTTCTATCAGTTTCCATACAATATCTACACTGTAAAACACCAGCTTCTGTCAGTTTCCATATAATATCTACACTGTAAAACACCAGCTTCTGTCAGTTTCCATACAATATCTACACTGTAAAACACTAGCTTCTGTCAGTTTCCATACAATATATACACTGTAAAACACCAGCTTCTGTCAGTTTCCATACAATATCTACACTGTAAAACACCAGCTTCTGTCAGTTTCCATACAATATCTACACTGTAAAACACCAGCTTCTGTCAGTTTCCATACAATATCTACACTGTAAAACACTAGCTTCTGTCAGTTTCCATACAATATATACACTGTAAAACACCAGCTTCTATCAGTTTCCATACAATATATACACTGTAAAACACCAGCTTCTATCAGTTTCCATACAATATATACACTGTAGTTTACAGTATTAACTGGTTTAGTGCCATCATAGAGAGCCAGGGAGCAGTCATTGCCAACAGACTGGATATCCACCACTTTGCACATACTGGGATCCTGTGACCTTGAAAATGAGGTCAAGGTCATCAAAATGTGATCCGGTCAAGAAACAGTGTCAAGGTCCAACTGAGGTCAATTTGAATTTGATGTGGCCTGTAAATTATGAGATGTACTCACAAGGATTCTGCTACAGACAGACAGATGGACAAACTGAAAACAGTGCACCCCTACACCAGGGAGATATAATACTGTACAACACTGATGTGGCATGTGTATGAAGAGGTTAACAATGCTAAATTCTATTCACTACTCCTGTCATGAGCAGAGACAAAGAGGCGTCTTCTTGTTCACAGCCCACAGAATAATTGTAGGTATTCTGACAGTTCAAGCTTTGTGCACACATCAAGTTGTTGGACAAGCATGAAAACTTGCCTTTCACATATCATGATGATAACTGAAGGGGTGGCAGCAAGAATGTACTAAGTGCCTTTGAACCTCAGTGCTACAAATTTTAAGTAACAAAGCTATATGAAATTGTATAGAAATTGGTACTCTCTAGCATTTTTGGGTTCAAAGTCACTTAGTATGTTCTTGCTTCCTCCCCTTCAATTTATGTCAAGTGACACTCATGTTCACAGAAAGTGAAAATTCTAAATCATGTTCATACTCAGTAACCCTATTTATCCCACTTTATAGAATCAGATTTATCCAGAGGGATCCTTATCAGATAAAATATTCATGTCACACCTGTACATTTACCCAGTCTTCATCCACCCACTGAAGCTCCTTGACTCACATCACACCTTAGCTTTGTTCTCCTTTTAAAAATTTTTTTCTTGCATGCTTTCCCAGACTTTGACAGAACGAGATTTTACCAGAGGCAAACAGCGATAGCGTTCTGGACAATGAATGTGTCATCATGAAAGGCAGCCTCTATGGATACGTTAATGTGACTCTTAACTGTATCTGACTTTCATCACAATTTCCACAGACTGGGATCTCAGCTCTGCCGTCCTCAATTGACCATCTGCATGTAGGCAGAGGTCACTGAGTGCTGCCAGAGCTGGGATTGCCTGATGACAGTCAATTGCCCCATTTCCAACAATAGGGACATGAGACTCAATGTGAAGCCTCCCTTAACACCAGCCTTCACTGTCATCATGTCTGCTACACAATTTATAATCTGATAATTCCCCACATTTAGGTCTATACAAATTCTACTGGAGGTGTGGCTGGATGACAGTATGGTCTTCTTACCATATTCCCAGAGAAAATGACTCCATATTGGGGCTATGTCAGTGTGCTTTTCTGTGTTTCCAATGCAAAGTCTGTCTGGCTGTTGGTCTATCTATACATCACTTTGCAGTTGGCATTTATTCCAAATTACCTGTTCTGTCAGAGAACAGAGGATTTTTGTACCTGTAAAAACTTGATTGCATTAAGTGCCCTACATGTATGTGAGACAATGCATGTGCATGTGATGGTACCTTCTGTGGACAGTAAATACAAATGTATGATATTTTTTTTTTTGGGGTGGGGGGGGTGCATATCAAATTTTGATGAGTATGTTGGTCCACTTTATCAAATATGAAATGGATTTTGCTTGCTTACAAGTTCCCTTTCAATGTACCATCCTAAAACAGGTCACCTTTAAGTGCATTAGCCTACCCTAGTCCTCTTCCAGTGTACCATCCTAAAGCAGGTCACTTTTAAGTGCATCATCCTATCTTAGTCCCTTTCCAGTGTACCATCCTAAAGCAGGTCACTTTTAAGTGCATCATCCTATCTTAGTCCCCTTCCAGTGTACCATCCTAAAGCAGGTCACTTTTAAGAGCAGCATCCTATCTTAGTCCCCTTCCAGTGTACCATCCTAAAGCAGGTCACTTTTAAGAGCATCATCCTATCTTAGTCCCTTTCCAGTGTACCATCCTAAAGCAGGTCACCTTTAAGAGCATCATCCTATCTTAGTCCCTTTCCAGTGTACCATCCTAAAGCAGGTCACCTTTAAGTGCATCAACCTATCTTAGTCCCTTTCCAGTGTACCATCCTAAAGCAGGTCACTTTTAAGAGCATCATCCTTATCTAGTCCCCTTCCAGAGTACCATCCTAAAGCAGGTCACCTTTAAGTGCATCATCCTATCTTAGTCCCTTTCCAGTGTACCATCCTAAAGCAGGTCACCTTTAAGTGCATCATCCTATCTTAGTCCCTTTCCAGTGTACCATCCTAAAGCAGGTCACTTTTAAGAGCATCATCCTTATCTAGTCCCCTTCCAGAGTACCATCCTAAAGCAGGTCACTTTTAAGAGCATCATCCTATCTTAGTCCCCTTCCAGTGTACCATCCTAAAGCACGTCACCTTCAAGTGCATCAGCCTAACCTAGTCCCCTTCTAGTGTACCATCCTAAAGCAGATTACTTACATTATCCTAACCTAGTCCCCCTTCCAATGTATCATCATAATGCACGTCACCTTTAAGTGCATCTTAGCTTTGTCCCCTTTCATCATAATGCAGGTCACGTTTAAGGGTAAAACTCCATCTTAGGGGTACAACTCCTAGTACCTAAAAATACTCCAAATTTTGGTACAAAAATTTATGTCAAGATGGCCAGGATGTCCTCATCTAATGAGAAACACCAGTACATTTATAAACAACCAATCACAGACAGAGACACATTTCGAGTTCATTGCAGCCAGTGTCATGTTGACAAGGAAATTTCTCGCTCCATATCTTCCCCATTTTTAAAAACAATGAAGTTCTTTCTGGCAACATGGGCCAGCGGTGCAATACACTTGGCTATTCCACCAGACTATGGCTTTAATTATATACCTGGGACATGAAAATCTTGGCTAAGGTAGGAATGTTGCCATTGTCATAGGAACTCTTCCTTCCTGGGAGTTCTACCCCCAAAATGAAGTTTTACTCCTTGACCTGCATCAATCTCTATAACCTGGTTCCCTTTCCATGGACCAATCTGAGGCAGGTTACGTTTCAGGGGACCATCATAACCTGGATCCCGTTCATGCATGCTACCCTGTTTGTACTCTTGGCCCACAATAGTTCTCATAATACACAAGCCTACTGCTTGTTGAGCTGCATGGGTACCAAGTCATCAAATTATTTATGGTCTGTCGTCTTATTGTTGCCTTGTTCCTGGGAATCTGCACTTCACTTTTCTACCCACTAGGATTATCTCTGTTATCACACAGCATCACACTTGATTGGCTTTGATCCTGTCCTGATGAATACATCTCCCTTTGCAGTGTGACCTACTGCTAAGGTCAGGTGATCTGGGGAAACGCATTTCATTGGCTAAGTAAATTTACACACTGGTAACCAAATCCAGATCTTCATGTTTCAATATGTCACTCACCTGGAAGGACTGTGTTACTGTACATGGTAATACTTAATCTAATCAGATAGACTTAAATGTCTGGTTTGCTCACTAACTGAAGGAAGGGATCAGCGCGGCCTCCCTGGTTGATTGGTGGGCCAGCTTCTAATCTTGCTCATGATATGATGCTTATCCCATTACTTTAACCCTCTTTTTCCTGCCTCGTTGTCCGATCAATGACAATTTTGGCTTTAACCCTTTCCCTACTCAAAAAGTAGCTCTACAAGTGCTTATAAATATATCACATTTTTGTCACCTCAATATGTTTAGGCTTTCTTTATTCCTTATAAATTTTGGGCCAAAGTTGTAGATTAAAGCTGGGGGTGGGGGTGGGGGGTGACATTGCAGGTATAGCAGACAAGAGTTAATGTACACAAGCTGCAGGAATCTTAGTTATGGTCTCATACACTGAACCAAAGTTGTACAGATGATCCAAGTCAGGTATGAAGGTAAAACCTGGGTTATGGAGCTCTTGACTTCTGAGTCAAGTTGCTCAGTCAAGGTCATCACTGTCTATCATACTTACTCCTGGGTCACTTTCATGGGTAATCCATTCACGCTTGGATTCGTTATTGTATATTATACTTGTTTAAACCTTAAGTCATAACAATTTCCCTTGGCATCGTCTACACATGATCCCCAAATAATAAAGCAAGATCTACACAATAAACCCGGCACTTCACTGCACAATGTTCCAACACAACAGAAAGACAGACAGATGGACAGACACAGACAGACTGGCTGACACACATGGACAGACAGACTGAGAGACAGACATATAGATACACAGAATTCATTTACCCCACGTTACAAAGTTAGAAAGATTCTGGTTATATTTTGTCTCTGAAATGAAACATTTGAAATATGTATACACATGAAACACTAATGATAAAATATTAAAAAAGTACATGGATATTGAATTTTTAACTCATTCCATACCAGTCCCTGATTTTTCCATATATTAACCTTGATTTACAATGACTATTGCATATTTAAATTCCTCACGAAAAGAGCTTTTGTTCAAGTACCAACATGCCTCTAGTCTTAACTCCGTGGTTTTGGCACTGCCTGGCAAGTCATGCTGCAGCTGCCGCAAGGGCAGCTGCAGCATGACTTGCCAGGCAGTGCCAAAACCACTGACCAAGACCTGTGACCATGCATGGAATGAGTTAAAGTAAAACCAGGGCTTACGTCTCCAGTAACTCCCTTTGAAAGCACCTAGTAAAAGAAAAAAATTCTGCTTTCCTCCCACAGAAAACTGCCAGGCTGCATTCACAGACAACATTAAGAGAGCAAACAATGTATTGATCACCAGACTGTGCTAAATCTGTGAAATTAATCTTGGAAGATTAATAAAGAAATACAGAGGATATTTTCATGTACACGTACTCATATCCCTACGGGGTCTGTCTTCATAAATCTCACTTGATCTGGTCAGCATGTTGAAGGGGAAACCAGCTGGGACACTGCCTTTATGACCGTTACATGACTGAGTTTGCAGATTCACCCCCATAACATACACTGATCAAACTCTAATGTACATTTCTGTGTCAACATTGACATTGTACCCTTGGAACTTGTGTAGGTGCAACCCCCTCACTGTTGTTACATGTAAATATTTGCATTAACACCCTTTCTGTGTAGGGTCTTGATGACACACGGTACAATATTATCCTTGTCTAAACTTTTGGAGATTTCCCTTTCCCTATTTCCCCCTTTCTTTGTCACCCTAAGAAGGTTCCTCCATCCTAATACTCTCACTTCAGAAAGTCCATTTCATATACAGTGAAAACTCATTATAATGGTACCATCTGTTTGCTAACAAATGTGTCAGATAACTGAATATGTCAGATAAATCAATCAATTAAACAAAGAAAAGGTAACTTTTGTCATTCAAAACTTGTCATTGTTATGAATATGTCAGATAGCTGAATGTCGTTGTAACGAGGTTTCACTCTATGTAAATCCAGAAAATTGTTAACAGTGGTACCTGCTACTAAAGAGCACCTTTACAGCAAGCAAAAAGTAGCCTTAAACTGCAGGTGTCCTTAACTCTCTCAGTCCCATATTTTGGATCACATCAACAGCTTTCCTTGTTGCACTTAGGCCCAAAGTGTGCTGAGGAAACTGTTGACCTGAACTATTATATTCTAAGTAATTATAGGCATGCTACTATTTGAATGAAAGGTCTTTCTACTAGGGATATGAATTTAGGACCCTAAGTGTCAAATTCAGAATAGCTCATGTTAAGTTGTTTGACAGCAGTTGGCACTGAAAGATTTAATACAGGTATGCAGATTTACTCAACAAGGGAACATAATCCACTGGGTCCAAAGAGCTGTTAAAAAGACATGTGGTCTTCATATCACGGTACAGTAGTCCCTCCTTTGAAAGACCACTCCTTTGGGCGACCACCTCCTTTGAGAGACCACAATTGTCAGGTTCTGTAGTTCTTTTTTTGTTATTTATACCTCCTTTGAGAGACCACCTGCTTTATGTGACCGCCTTTTGGGTGGCACTAGGGGCGGTCTCTCAAAGGAGGGACTACTGTACTGTTAATGTACTTATGTTCATGTTTATACATTTTCACAGCTTTTGCATTTCATGCATTCAGTTTACTGAAGTCTTAAATCATCAATGAAATAAGTGAGAAAAAAAATGATAATACGTGTACTCTAATCTCATCCAGAACATCTGGGAGCCAGATATCATTAATAAGGTGCCCAATATGGCAACTGATGACAAATATTTTGATGAACTTCAGCACAGAATATACACACTCTTTTTTAAAATATAGAAATGTTCATAAATGAGAGTTGTCTCTTTGTGATTGAAAACTTGACCATTGTCAAGCTATAAAATTTATAGTTGTTTTGAAATTTCTGTTCCCCCCCCCTTCCATTCTGCATAGGTCATTTATCCAGGTCAACAAGCCTGATGGACAGATTAGCAAATGTCCCTGTATGCTTAAGCAAGAAGCAAGGAAAGGTCAATATTGTTTGCTGCTAATTGATTTCCCAAGGGGCCATATGACCTCTCTGAGCAACACTCACCTCTTCTCTGGAAAACAGCACACTACGGATCATTCATCATATCAATTTGGAAACAGTTTGCTGCAGACATCTTTATTCATCTTAATTTAGGGTCAGCCATTTTTTCCCTAGCATGTGCCTTATTTTGTTTGTTTGTTTGTTAGTTTTCATTTTGTTTATTGCTATTACCCCTGCACAGCATTAAAGAAATTAGCTGATCTAGGTTCAGATGTAATAAATCACACCTAATTTTTTTCATGATGTAAACAAAATCTGAACAGCTCTGATACACCCTCACACAAACCTGCACATATTAGCTCCATGCAATGTGTCTGGCTATCAAGGGAGGATCAATGAGTGACGAGATCACCTTTTTGATGACTTGATTCTTTCTTGTACTGGAGGGGTAGGGGGTGGGAGAGGGTGAGCAGGAGTATGCAGGCACTTCTAGGAATGGCCTTATTATTATGGTTCCCTGACCTGCAACTGATACAGGGCACCAGTCACATTCCAGAGGGAGTATGCTATACACAGCTGTTGCTGCAACACCTGCTGGCCAGGCTGGCAAAAGCTGTCAATCAATCCAAGCTTCCACTATTCATACTAGATATTGACCCTTTTCCCCTTCAAGTTGAAATCATAATCTGGTGTTATCCACAATGTATCAGTTTTGTACGATTTCTGATAGAAAGCTGCCTTGTGACATGTTGGAGGCTGCATTTATGTACAATGTATTTTTGTGATTAAGTTGTTGTGTTCTAAAAATATTTCAATTTTATATTTGGATGAAACTCTTGGAAAAGATTCCAATGTATCTCCCAAGCATTGGGATAAAACATCAAAGTAACACATTCTGTTACATGTATCAGTTAACTTGTGATAGTACATATCCTGTTACATGACAGATAAAACATCAAAGTAACATATTGTTACATGTATCAGTATTGCAATAGTCCATATTCTGCTACATGAATCAGTAACAATGTGATAGTTCATTGCATACTGTGTCATAGTGACCAGAATGTGAGGTAGAATACCCAGGTGAAAGAAGAAACATCCTCAGGTATAACACCATGATCAGACAATATGGCGGGGGTAAAGGGCTTTTCTGTGCTTAGTGGAATGGGCATATTTATTTACCATACTTGCATACAAGAAACCCTTTTTGGGGGGAATTTCACCCAAGGAATTTTTTTCAAAAATTTCATATTTCAATACCTTGTCTTGGAGCAAAATTATTCCTAGTACCAGTGTACAGGGATTCCGCCCCACCCCTTCAATCTGATTTTTTGTTTCATACAGGCATGTGGCAGGTTGACAAAATCACAGGGAAATATGAATCAGCAGATTCCATACTCCCTTCAATGTGATGACACCTGGCTGGTGGTCAAATGTCCTGCTTCAATGGTTAGATTACTTTCAACATAAATGAGGGCAAAAATATGAAAGAGATGTTAACATTTTGTCAGCACCAGATGCATTGCTTCCTTTCATTTACCTGTGCTCTCTGACCCACACAATGTCAGGCCTGGGCACTGCTACTGATCACCATCTGCATGGCCTACCAGCAAAGTGCTTCCCATTGTATCCCATAAATCCTTCACATGCAACCTGACTGAAGTTGCTCTTTGTTTAGGTTTGACATCAGTGACATGCTGATTGTTGGGATGGTTCATCATTTCGATCATTTTCATAAGCATACAGACAGTATGGGGGGGGGGGGGGAGGGTGGAGATAATATTGATCCCTCACAAATAATGTCAGCCTAATGCCAACCAATCATTCTAAATGGAAGTTGTCTCATTCAGCATTCAGAAACTAAAAATATCTGGGTCGAGTACAGACAGGCGTATCATCCCTCTGCCATCCTCACCTATCACCTATCACCCTCACCAGAGAAAGCTCCGCCTAAATACAGGCTGACCTGTGCCCTGGTGATATTGCATGCCTCCCATCCCAGCAGGGTCCCAGCATGATTGAGGAAATGTTAGTTGTTTACACAGTACGGGCCAGACTGCTGGTAGACAGGTGTTACATCACCTGTCTTACTGCAATGTTACATGACATATCTAATCAGCCCATATCTTACTGAGGGAGCAGTCATTTTTCAGCAGCACACACACTGTGCTAAGCTTCTCCCTTTCACACTTCATGCTCCGAATTCAACTCTTTCAGTACCAATCACGTCTTAAGTTGATCTACTTAAGCCAAATTAGTCTGAATTATCACTAGGATCCCAGATTTGTATTCCTCATAAAAAGACCTTTCATTCAAGTACCAGCATGCCCATGGTTCCAGAGAGAATACTCCAGGTCAACAGCTTTTCTCGGCATGCATTGCCGCCAATGCATGCCGAGAAAAGCTGTTGACTCAGTCAAAAATTTGTCACTGAAAGGGTTAAGGACCAATGTACATGCAGAACCTCATTGAGATGTCATGTACCTGTATCTATTTACCTGTATCTTTACTGGCTTCCAGGTGTGTATCACCACAGTAAACTTTTTACCCCTGGATAGAAATTGATGACAGAAATACCTGTATTTTGTCAGGAAATGAGAAATCAACACTAGTGACTTAGCTTTATACCTCACAGAAGCTATTGCACTGCTATATGGTATACATGCTCTTGTTTACATTGAAATAGTAGCTCATTTAGCTCATTATAATATGTCAACATTATGTCATGACTTGGGTGTTATCAAAAAAAGGAAGGGTCTCCTTGAATTCATGCTACTCTCCATTTATGTAGAAAATTAAGAATATAGGCCTAAACTGGGGTCATTATGTGCACAATTGTTGCATTTTGACAGAAAAAAACAAGAGTTATTTGTTATAAAAATGTAGCAGTATTATGTAACTTGCAATTGTCAATATATTCTCATATGAGTATAAATCTGTGGGACCAGACCCATTAATTTTTGTCTTTTTTTTGTGTGTTTTTTTTTTGTTTTTTGTTTTTGTTTCTTGTGGGACAGGGGTCAAGGGTCAGGGGTCAGAGGAGGGGAAGCAAAGCCTCTGTGTTCACCATCAACCTCCAGAGGCAGTTGCTTCAATCCATGTAGGTCACCAGGTTAAACACTGTGTTAACTGCTGCTGCCTGGAATGTACCGTACTCATCTTAATAAGCACACACACCCTGATAGGCAGGCCCCCGTTTTTTCAAAGAAAGGAAAAGAAAGAACCCCCAAAATACCCCATAGTTTTCAAACGAGTGGCATAATTTATTATTACACTTAGGATCTACATGTTTTCAGCTTTTGTGGATACATTTCTTTTATAGCGCACTGTTCACTTATTAAGATGAATACGGTATGCGTCTCTGTCATGTACCAGGGAACACTAGATACTTTACGGTACATGTGCATATTTTTGTAACACTTGCATAGACCAACTTACACATTTCTCAAATGACTTCCTGACAAAAGACTCTGATGATTATCTGAAATAATAATTTTCTCAGGTTATATTCAAATGACTTCCTGACAAAAGACTCTGATGATTATCTGAAATTATAATTTTGTCAGGGTATATACCCTTTCTTGGTTTCTACAGTGAATCAAACGTGACACGATGCATACAGAAAACACCCCCAGTTGCTATCGGAGCTTTGTCCCACAGTGTCATCTGGGTATCTGGTGGCAGAGTCAGATGACCAAGTATACAGCTGTATTGATTGTCAGCTGATCCTCGCCTACATGCCAGCCATTCACATCTCAATACAACACAACGACGGTACATTTAACTCATTTTATACCAGATTTACTCATATTAACACTTATTCTACTGTTGACCAGTGACTGTTACAAATAGTGGTCTCATCATGGGATCCAGAGTCTATCGATAATATCCAATCTATTCCTGGGAGTGGAATACAGAAACTGCTGGTGCCATTAGCCAATTAGCCAAAGGCTAATGTTTCATTCATTTGGCTTAAGAAATTTGCAAATGGATCATTTATTTAACATGAATTATATAAGAGTCAGGTTGAATTCTGCAGTGATTACTGTGAATTCATTTAATTTCGCTGTGTTCTTATTTTCGCTTATTTCACTGATGCTTCAAAAACCGTGAAAATAAGATCCCAGTGAAATATATTTTTAACATGGCATTGATAGGAATTATAGCAAAAATAGTTAATTCAAAGTTTCAGTGAAAGGTCCAAAATGCAAAAACCGTGAAAATTAATGCCCGTGAAAATAAATGTATTCACAGTACTTGATTTGGCTGCAAATTTTGAAGTGCCAGATCTGTCCATGGAATACCTAACACTGGCAAATCTTAGTCTGAAAAAAAAGTGTTAGAGGAAAACATATCTCGAGTATACAAATCTGTAACATTGCACAACAATTTTGAAGGAGATTGACATTTCCCCCTCAACTGGCTAAACTTTACAGGTGGTGAAATGTTTACTGCTTGTATGATTTTGACTAATTTCAACAGAAGTGAAAAACAATTTGACTGTGACTTGTAGATGAGACATTAGTGACCAGAACACTCTGTTCAGTGACTTTCCTTGACGCAGGTTGGTTCAGCATACAACTTATGCCATGGAAAGCTGATAACTGATTGTCTGGGAAGCAAGTGCAAAGAGTTCCTACCACTCTGGCTATGGACAGTGGTTGTCTGGAGTCCCTGGTTTCCTCCATCTTACAATTAGGGAGCATAGTTTACACCAACATCTGTGCCATGGAGAGTGATGATCTCTTTCAGTTCCAATCATGTCTAAAGTTGATCTACTTAAGTCAGACAAGTCTGAATTACCATAAGGATCTCCGATTCGTATTCCTCATAAAAGGACCTTTTATTCAGGTACCAGTATGCCTATAGTTCCAGAGAGAACCCCAGGTCAACAGCTTTTCTTGGCGCACAATGCTGCCAATGTGTGCTGATAAAAAGCTGTTGACTTGGTCAAAATCTGGCACTGAAAGGGTTAATATAGGCTTGGCCCATTTGGCAATCCATGTAGAAGATATGGGTCTGTACTGTTTAACCCCCTCTTACTGCCAGGAGGAAGGGACTAATAAACATACTACCTGTCACATATTGCCTATATACACATTACAGGCTCAATTTCAAAGTGCACCTGTTTAAAATTCTCAATGTAGCTTACATGGTAAACGCTTGTAACGCTGATCCAACATTTGAACCTTTAAATGTAATTTCTTTATGTGTAACATTTTTGACCACATTGCACTCAGTCTTGTTTTCAAACTGAGAATCCAGATTTCCTCTGTTTATTGGGGTGATGTCAGGATTAGCCCAGTGCTGCATTACCGTGTTTCTCTTGTTCGTGTCTCAGCTACTCAAAATGCCTACTTTTCTCTGGCCGTATCAGTCGGCTGTCCCAAAACACAAGCCAGCAGATCCTGAAACCCTAGCAGAGAACTGATAAAACAAGACATTTGTAAGTGTTCGGTGCTGGCTTGCAGGAACAGACTTCAGCTCATATTTCTAGAAGCTTGGGTGGGTACCAGATTAACCTCTGACCTGTAAAACTGTCAATGATGCAAAGCTCTTGTTTGTAGCTCAGTCAGAACAACAAAATGGAGATGCTGAGATGCTGCCCCGTACAGATTATTAGTATTTTCACCCTCCTTTTCACCTTTTCCTGCCAGCAGGAAGCCAAATTTTCACTGTGTGGTTCTGTAAATTTTTCATTAAAATTACACTCCTCCAGCAGGAAAAGCAAAAAATGTATGGATTTTGGCGGAATTGGGGTGGGGTGGGGTGGGGTGGGGTGGGGTGGGGTGGGAGGTGTACCCTCTAGAACCACTCTGAATCCCAGCCTGTTGCCTGCTCACTATGTAAGTGCAGCTTTCGACTTAGGTTCTGTTCAACACAATGCTAGAGGGTCACAAAATAAGAATAGGAGATACCACGCATTACCGGGATATATTCTGAAAGCCTGCACTGTAAATCCTGATCGCATATAGCGGGAGGGGGATTTATAATACAGAGTTTCAGAATACATCCCAATAACCAGTGGTATCTCCTATTAAAACCTTCCTCTTTTGCCACTGCCACAATTTTAAAGTTGGAAACCCTTTTCACCACCTTAACCCAAGAAACTGTTTAGAACTAATTTCTGACCTGCCTGTGCACCCAGGTGGCAGGTCTTCCTTGGCTCCATCCACTGAGTACAATAAGAGATACAAAATGTGCCACAACCAGATCATGCTGGATGGTGCAGAGGTTAGAGCAGTCGCTTCAACATGTGGAAATCAATGCGGGTTCAAATTCTGCTGCCGCCTTACTGATACGTTTATTTTTTTTTTCTGACATACAGCAGAGAGAACACTAGTTCTCTATGACATCATATATCCTCATATTGAAAACATCATTGTATTGATTGGCTTAAATAAATGAGTTTTGAGTTTGAGTTTGACAAAATTCGAAGTCTAGCATTCTGGTCACCAAAAGTAGTTCTCACACAAGAAACATCCACAGAGATTAAAGTGGAAAAAAGTAGAAGAAATCCCTGGCAGTCACAAAAGAGGCACGATTTAAGAATAAATAGAGCACAAAAGTACTGTAAAAATACTTCCTTTTTTTTCTCAGTGTTGCTACTGACAAGGGGTTACTTGTGACCCTCAATCAGCCATCAAACAAGAACTCTTTTGGCAAGGGAGGTTCAAAACCTGAGAGACCCACATGTACATACACAGACAAACTCCTCCAAGGAAATATGTTGACCTGGAGTACACATCTCCATCTTTAACATATGTAACTGTGTGTCATAGTAGCTGACAGTTCAACACTAGTTGACGGCTGATCCTGTGGGGTACCTAAGTTAGTCTGAAATGGAGGCTTGTATGGTGATTCTATTAGCACCCTGGGTGTTTATTGGGACGAATATGGTCCCTTGAAATCCCTCATCATCACTCAACATCAAATTAATAACACTGACAGCTTCTTTGTAATTTGGCCTCTGTCCATCAATTCAATACTGTAAAGAGATCTGTTAGTTTTCACACACTAGTATCCAAAATGTTTTTCCTCATGAACACACTGATTATCAGGATTCTAGTGTTGCATGTATCATATTCTTACACTGTTTACATGATCTCTGGGTCAAATGTTCTACAATCGAGTTGATACCATTCAGAATCTTTATCAGATGAACCTCGAAATACTACAATAGGATCTATTGCTCATCACATATTCCATGGAACAATCGTCAGAGCGAAATTATTTCCCCTGTAATGACAGATGATTTTGCTCACAGTATCCTGATTTTATACTTTCTTTTTTCAGTTTTCATGATCAAGAACTTTTGTCTGGTCATGCTTGCTATCTGTAGCAGGATTTCCCCGTGGTAAATATGGACATGCATAGTGAATGCACAGATATGCTCCATATATATTAAAACCTGTTTTGGAAGACCATCCCTAGGGCAGGCCAAGTGGTCACATAGGGCAGGTGGTCTCTCAATAGAGGTGCAACACCACGGGAAAGATGGCAAAAGGAACATGGTCTCAAAAGGCAGGTGGTCTTTCCTCCCAGTGGTCTCTCAAATCATGTTTCACTGTACATACATTGGCTGGTGATAGGATGTATCCAGTAAAGCCTCAGCATTACCAGGCAGGTTTTCTCTGGCAAGGACATAATGTCAACAAAACTCAGGTCATAAATGACCTGTGTATTTTGCTCAAATTAGACTGGCTTTCATACTGACATCTTGGTCAGCATGTATGAAACATGCCCTCCCATTTGGAACATATAGAGCTCCCTCTTCATAGGGACAGACATGAGCCTGACCAAGGAAAAAATTCCCTGACAGTATCATATAAAGTACACATCCTCAGTGAAAAACATTTGAGTGGATGAAAAATGTAACTTTCTTAAGAAGTTCAACCAGAAATCTAGGAATTTCTGTAAGTCTACCACACAAAATTCCCTGAAATCCTGGAATTCCCTGAACAGGCTTATCCCTGTAGGGACCATATTATAAGGTGGATGCTGACAGTACTATTAACCCTTTACTGATGTGAATAAATGGAATCAATAACTTTCAAAGGTTGAGCTGCTACTCTGCTCCCAGTGACCATGTTGAACATGATCTTGAAAGGGGAAACTGTCTTGATTAGCATCATGTAAACTTTTGCCCAACATATTTACTTGACATGACATTTTATTAAAATATTGAAGCAGATGACATTTAACATTTTGGAACTGTGTTCTGTTTGAGCAGGAATGAGTCAAATCGATGCAGCTCAGCTCCACAACAGAACCACTTTTCATAAGCAATATGTATTACTACTCCCACGTCTTTGGCAACAAGTACAGTAAAGCCTGTTTTGAGAGACCGCCCTTAGGCAGGTTGAAATGTGATTACATAAAGCAGGTGGTCTCTTCACTGTATTTCTTTCTCAACGTGCGCTGCACAATCCCTCCACGTCCAGAATCAAAATACTGAGCAGGAGGCCAGGACCCAATGATCAACAGCAGCTTCTCTGTTAACCTTCCAATTGCTAGACAATAAAACATTGAACAATAATGCATGCCTTTCACCTTTATTAACCATCTCTTCTCAGTTTTAACTCTTTCCTGGTCAGAATATGAGTTAACAGCTTTCCTCAGCACTAGCCCTTTCCCCTTAAACTTGCCAAAACCGGCTGGTGGTCAAATGTCGTCTGCTTCAGTGTTTTCAACTAATTTCAACAGAAAAGAAAAACAATTTTGACTGAGAATTGTAGTTGAGCCCTATCAAGATCACATGCCCCAGGTCAACAACTTTCCTTGGCATGAGTCTCATGCCAAGGAAAGTTGTTGACTCAAGTGTCAATTCAAGGGAGAAGTGGCTGGTGATATGCATTGTGCCAAACCCACACCAAGGAAAGCTGTTGACCAGAAGTATGTCATCATGATATGTGTTTTCTACAATACGAGGCAAAAAATTTTCCCTTCATATGACACTTAAGTAAATATGTTAAAGTAAATGACACTTTACATCTAGGCTTTTTCTGGTGATTTGAGCTGGACCAACCCAACAAAGACAGGAACCCTGAACATTCCTGTCTTGAGTAATGCAGGAAGAAGTTTTTTATTAAGCAAAAAAAAAAAAAAAAATGTTTGTTTCCCCTGACCTGAATGACCCATCTCAAACCCCCCTACCAAACCCCTGTCAACTGACTTCCAACCTAAAAACAAAACAAAAAATTAATAAATAAAAACACCTACCCTACTCAAAATTGTGGAATATTTAACAAAGAAAACATACCAACTCACACAAAGTGTCAGACTAAAAAAAAAAAAAAAATATGCTTACCCCCCTTCCCCAAAAATTTTGGTCTGTTAAGGAAAACGTATATTTTTTCTAACCTTATTCATGATCAATTCATAGATTTATGCAGTGTATTAAAATTTTTATCTACAATTTACAGATATTGCCATATATTATTCAACACTTCAAGTCCAACTTCTGCCCCTTGGAATCAAAACATCCCAGGTGCATTATAACTAAATACAGAAGCCATAGCAAGTATACCCCCCTTAACTTCATTCATATGTTCAAGGCAGTTTCTTAGTCGGCTTAAAACAGTAGCAGGGCCTTTGCTCCCAAACTGAGAAGTCTTACTCCAGGCAGAGCAGAGATTTCCGATGATGGCAGGTTCCTGATAACAGCAATCTCTGTATCCACCCACGATGTGGTCTACAATAAGCTTCTGCAAATCTATTGAACATAGAAAGTTGGTCATGTGTCGTGTACGACTGACAGTGAAATACCTGGGAAGTAACAGCAGCGACTGTACATCTAAATTTAGATCTACAGTAAAACCTGGTGTTAGGGAACACATCTTAACTAAAGATGAATTCCACTTGAGCAATAACAGTTTTAGGCAAGCTCTACACCTTTATTTTTCATCATAGAGTACTATGATGGACTCGATCATCATCTATAATTCAAAACGTTGCACAATCACTGTATGTATGACATGCTGAATGTATTTGAGGGTGCTTCCAAGCTTACCACTTAAACATCCCCTAATTAAAGCATTCTTAACAGGTCACAGTAAGTAAAATGATAATCTAAGTCCATTTTGCTTCTAAATTAGAATCAGTTTGTAATTCAAGCTGAAAGTACTACTGATCTCTTAGCCATTATGGTAAACTGGACCCTGTGTGCGTCCGTCATGTACTAATCTAATTATTAGCTTGCGTATTGTACAATCTGTGTAGTGGTCTTTGTTTCCAGGGACCATATCATGCTCAGGGCAAATTTAGTTATACACCAGGAACTCCTGTCTTTACAATCAACTCTCTCTCTCTCTCTCTCTCTCTCTCTCTCTCTCTCTCTCTCTCTCTCTCTCTCTCTCTCTCTCTCTCTCTCTCTCTCTCTCTCCTCTCTCTCTCTCTCTCTCTCTCTCCTCTCTCTCTCTCTCTCTCTCTCTCTCTCTCTCTCTCTCTCTCTCTCTCTCTCTCTCTCTCTCTCTCTCTCTCTCTTGATTGGGCAAAGGGGGGGGGGGCGGAGAGAGAGAGAGAAGCACAAAATCCATCTTGAAACATTTTGAAGATATGCAAGTATCTGTCAACATGGCACGCATGCTCTTAACTCATAAAAAGACATTAAGACAATCCATTCAAGGAACTTTTAAATTTCATTAAATAAAATCTATAATCGATGATTAAAATGCATATCATGGTTACTGGTACACAATTTTAGACCCTTTTAAAGGCCCATGTTTAATACAGTGCTCCCTCTTTATAGCACTGGTGTTGGGGTCCATAGGGTATACGGTGTTATAGCAAAACCGCCTTATAACAGAAGGACTTTTAACATAGAAGTAATGGAATAATTATTTCAGTGGGAGCCATGGTACCCACCGTGTTAAATCAGAAACCACCTTGTAATGAGGGGTGTTATAAAGAGGGAGCACTGCATATACAAATGGCTCAGGCTATACCATAGTGTGAAATATATGCCAAAATCTGCAATTTTAATCAATGCATGGTCCACCATTATGTTCCATCTGTAGTTTTGTCACTTCCTGTCCTTGAAATCTACCTGTTGCCATCTTAACCTACCAAGTATGTACATTCCAGCCAGTGCCGGGCCCTTGTAGTTTTACTGCTGTGGGCCTCTAATTCTCAGATGAAAAGGAATGGACAGGGAGCTGTGACCTACACAAGACCTATATAAACTGCCTCTCTGTATTCTGCCACTTTAACATTTTCCTCCTTGAATTGACACTTGAGTCAATAACTTTCCTTGGCATGAGTTGGGCCCTTAGTGCCCAACTCATGCCAAGGAAAGTTATTGACCTGGGGCATATAATAGGGCTCATCTACAATTCTCAGTCAAAATTGTTTTTCATTACTGCTGAAATTAGTTGAAAACACTGGAGCAGACAACATTTGACCACCAGCCGGTTTTGACTGGTTTAAGGGGGAAAGGGTTATTGTGATGGCAATCTTAGAAAGTCTCTGCTGAGACTCCACACCTGGATGCTGGGCAATAAAATATATGTATTCTACAATCAAGGTTTCAAAGCCTGACTCACTTTATCATGGAAGCTTTCATGTTCAAGTGCTTTGCACTGAGTCAAATTCTACAACTGAAACATACATCATGACAAAATGGTCATTTCTCCCTGGGCAAGGATCTCAACTGTTCATTGATATCTTTCTTTAAACATTTGTCCCTTTTGTAATTTTGGGTCACTGATGGACTACTTTCAACAACCTTCATTACACTTAGGCGGCACAGGTAAGCACTAGTTCATAAAACACATATTTGTCCAGATTCAAGTTCATCTCTAAGTTATTTTAAGGTGAAGAAATATGAAGGCCTTGAGATTATCTCAGTTTAGTTCCCCTACTCTCGACAAGCTTGAAAATGAGATACTGCACCAAGTGACTTGACCAAAAAAAAAAAAAAAAAAAAAAAGATTGAAGAGCGGAGTACCCTTTCATAATGAGCTCCAGACATTATTCCTCATCAGCTCAACAAAAAAAATTATTTGAACAGACGGAATGATCTATTGACAGCAATAAATAGTACCAACTAGGTGACATTTTTCTTTGCTAAGAAGCAAATCTTGTTTCCAAGGCAGCTCTCTGGTTGGTTCCCATGATGACAAGCAACTAAGACATTCTCCCGTTTAACCCATTCCCCTTCAAATCACCCAAAAGGCCCTTGGGTGTAAGTTGTCATCTGCTTTAGTACTTTACCTGAAATTTCATGTCAATACAATGTTTTTACTGAGAAATGAGGATGTCATGTCTTAGGTCAATAGCTTTCCTCCATACAAGCTGGTCCCACTATAAACTTTGATGACATTTTATATCTTGTCTGGTTGCAATGAGACTATTCACAGATTTTATTTTACAAATTTGCATTAGCTTTTGACTAAGATGGTCTCATAAACAATATTGCTGATACTAACCTGGTATGCAACGCAAACCTTCTTTCAAGACATTGGGGGCTTCATTGGCCACATATTGGGACAAACAGAGATATTTCAGCCCTTAATGGTCAGAATAAGGTTCAAGTTAATTCGCTTTCTGTGACTTGGGTTTCAGCATGACCTGGGGCATGCATCCATAATAGGTCTTCTTGACATTTTTCAGCAAAAATATTTTCTATCAACATGAAATTTAAGAAAAAGCAAAGCAGACGACAATTTACCTCTGAGCATTTTAGGGTGATTTGAGCAGGAATGGCTTACATATAGTGACCACGTTCAATACATACGTGTATAATTTATGTACCAGATAAAAGCTTACATTGCCTCCCTTTGTATCAAGAGTCAAACAAAAATAAAAGATTAATAGCTTGCTCTTTGCTGTTAATCTGGTTCTCTAATTTGTAAAATACACTACCTTGTTCTGAGAGTATCCTTCAGGGTAACTGTTGTCATGTCTTGAGCCACCTGTCTGTCCAATCAAAGGTACTCCCTGGTCACACTGTATATCTCTAACATGCCAGCATGAGGTAAAGTTTGTTGGGAGGATATAACACAAAGCAGCTGCCAGATATATTACCAGAAAATGGTTGGGCAACTTCCTTCAGCACTGGTATGGGATCCAGACAACTTGAAACAACAGACACAACCAGCAACAATCAGCCTTCAGCATGTTTAGAATCACTGCGATGTAAATTATAAGAGCTGATTACAGGATTATCTCACTATACTGGAGTCTGTTGCTGAGGAATTGAGTGTCTACCATGCCACCAACAGCATAGACACAGAGGAGATCTGCACTGAAAATTTTCCATGAAAGGTTGCATCATCTCAGACACAACACCAATTCTATATGAAACCTGTTCGCTTAGCTGGCCTGCAGTGAAGCCCTACAGAGTAAGAAAAACTAATACCTAAAAATAAGATTTATAAGTCAGAGGGAACTCGCAAGGGTCAGGTGCAAAAGGCAAACACAGACCACATGAAGTGGTTTGTTATTGAGCTCATTGGATGCAGGTATATGCCAAGTCAAGATCAGCAAACTGTGGTTACCATTTCCATGTTATGTCAACTCTGCCCAGACTACGCAGCCTTCACATTTCAGATCCTTCTCACTCTATTTTTAGGCCATAATATGCTTCACAGACAATAAAAATAGCATCAGTAAGGGTATGTACTCTATGTAGAAAAGAAACTAGGAAACAAGGATCATTGTTTGCATCTTTTTTTTTTTTATATAAATAAAAAAGATAATGGATTAAAAAGAAAAAGAAAACAAAAATTAGCTTCAGTGAAACAAGAAGGTCAACTTCTCAACTTTACCTTATAAATGCCAGAAAACATAATAAATTGTTTGGCTTCCATTTATCCCAGCATTCTTTTAAATTACACCTGAAATAAGACAGGTAAAATGCTTGCTATTAAATTTCTGCTGACCAATTCTGTCACGCTGACTACTGATATATAAATATATACAATAATATATACATATACATGTGTGTGTCCATCTACACAGTTCCTGCTTAACTCACCGAAAAGTGCCCATGTCATCTGCTTTAATGTCTCTACTTAAACTTTATGTTAACACTTTTGCTGAGAACCAATCACAAGACTTGATGGCACAGCACAAGAAAATATCTTTTCCTGGAATGGATTAGGCACACAGCACCCAACCCATCCTGGGGAAAGCCACTGAGTCAGTTTCCTTGTGAGCAGGTCAGGGCAAGTCAAAGTAATCACATCACCTACTTCAGCTCTCTCCGTTTTAACCCTTTTCCTTCATCAGACCTTTCACCTTCTTAAATTGGTGTGCAAAACTTTTTTTTGTATCAACCTATACGGGAAAAACTTTTCATTGCTTTTGTTTTATTTATTATTATTATTAGTATTTTTAATATTTTGGTAAGATATGATAATGCATGTTGTACAAAAGGTGGTACTAAACATGCTACACTCAAGGCTCAGAGCAAAACATCTCAGGTGTTTTTGTCATGTGAAGGGGCCGAAATACAACTGTGGCACCTTTCAAACAGCACAAGGAACACTGGTAACTCTTTCAGTGCCAAATTTTTGACCGAGTCAACAGCTTTTCTCAGCACCCATTGGGCGCACTGTGCCCAATGAATGCCGAGAAAAGCTGTTGATGTTCTCTCTGGAACTATAGGAATGCTGGCACTTGAAAGAAACGTCTTTTTAGGAGGAATTGAAATCTGGGATCCTTCTGATAATTCAGGCCAGTTCGATACATGTAGATTGACTTAAGTTGCGCTTAGCACTGAAAGAGTGACTGTCACAGCTGTTTTCATGCAGGTTTTCCTTCCTTACAGCCCTGTCCACACACAATCAGGTTTACAAACTTCACATGTAACTCAACTTCCTGAACTCTGTCTCCTTAAGACTCAGCCACCAGCTTCCCTTAGCACAAGCCAGGACAAAAGAGTCCAACCCACACCAGGCAAGGCTGTAAATCTGTGACAGGAAGGCCTGAGGCTTTCATGCACTGATACGTTTCTTTCAAAATGTTCACAATTGAAACAAGAACATAAAAGTAAAATGATGAAGCAGATATTATTTAACATCCAGTCACGTTTTGGCTAGTTCTAAGCAGTCAAGCCATAATACCTAAGCTTCAGGTGTCCAAACTTCTACTCACAAATTGAATCTGCGTTCACTGTCCATGGCGCTCGTCATACATGTAACATGTCAGAAAATACAGATCCGTCCTCTGTCTTGTAAATTACATTTTCAACACTTCCAGGAAATATAAACCCATCATTAATTACATTTTCATCATTTCCTTTTCCAAAAATATAAAGTATGTCAATAATGAGATATTTACATAGAAATTAAATTGTGATAGTATCAAGAATCTTCATTACAGAATCATCAAGTTATCTTTTTTAACTTGGACTTATCTTGACTCTTTTAAAATGCCAAATGTGACTAATGGAACTCCATAAAAGGAACTGTTCTGTAGTATAATAATGGTGCTACATTCATGTTCCCTGTAAAAAGACATTCCGTTCAAGCACCACCATGACTGTAGTCATAGAAGATACAAGTCCAGGTCAACAGCTTTCCTCAGTAAGCTTTTGGTATAGCACCAAGGAAAGCTATTAACTCACTCCACTATGTGGTACTGAAAGAGTTAATTGTCCTGTTCCCTTCTGCATTTCTGATGAACTGTCTTTGGAAATACAAATCACTTCCTCATGGACAGGCTCCAAATGACTCCCAATTTCTTCTGACACTAAGTGACTCTCAAATGGTGCTGTCTGAGTGGACCCTTTGAATGACTGGGCCATATCCTTGGATACACAGTAACTGTTCTGTTAACCCCCTCTCCTGTGCTTGTGACACAGGTCAGGCCTATGAATTCTGGGAACAAAAAAACTAATTCAGGGACTGCTCTGACTGGTAGCCAATAAGCCAAATGCTAATGTTTCTTGAATTTGGTTGAAGCCATCTAAACTGCCAAACTGTTTAAAAATGAGTTATTAAAGGGCAATGATACTAACCTTGCTAATTATGAGCTTACAGACAAGTCTAGAGGCTCAAGTCTGACCAGTTTTGATGATTAGTTCATCTCGTCAGGGATGGTTAGGAAGACTGCTGATGCCCTTATATACCTATATGGAGTTCCGCTTGTTGTCATGTAACACATGTGCACTGTGTTTATGTTTGAAGCATGATTGGCCATCACTGTTTGTCTGTGTCATCATGTTCCCTGTTTATTTCAGACCCGTGTCTGTTTCAAAACTTTGATCTCTAAAATAAGGAAATCCCTAGCTAATTTTGCCTTTATGTATAATTTTGACAGCAGATAATTCTACTCAATATCCTACATTCAACTTAACTCTTTCAGTGCCAATCACCTCTTAAGTCGATCTACTTATGTCAAACTAGTCTGAATTATCATTAAGATCCCAGATTCCTAATCCTCGTAAAAAGACCTTTCATTCATGTACCAGTATGCTTATAGTTTCAGAGAGAAAAGCTGTTGACTCAGGCCATAATTTGACACTGAAAGGGTTTAAATACTTGCATTTACTAAGCGCCCCGAAAACCCATCTTCCGGAAGTGTCCAATACTTTGGAAGAATACAGCAAGTTGATTTCAGGTTGTAGTTTCAATGTAAACCTCACAAGAATACTACACGAACCTATTTGAATTGTCTTGTTTGTGCTCAAGTTACCAGACATGTCTGTTTTAGCTGCCAGCAATGTCTCTTCTGCTTGTAAGGTACTTGTGGCACAATGGTTTTTTGCGTAAACATTTTGCAACATTTAACAGCCACCCTTCAATTCCTGCTTTAGTTTGAACTGTAAAGTTTACAACTTATGCAAAAGTTGATCTCCTGCCACTAATTACTTCCATGATGATGTTGAAAAAAAAATCCAATTCTCAGGACGGAAAAATCAAAAACATTAAATTATTTTTGAGGGGGTAAAGGGGGGTTATGTACATTTCACAATGGGCATTTTATTTTTACCACATTTGCTCACTGAAAGACCCTTACTTTTCGTTTCACTATTTTAAAAATTACTTATTTTCTGTACTTTGTACTATGGCAAAATTACTACCTGTACTAGTATACTAAGATCCCTTCCACCCTCCACCCCCACCCCTGCAAGATATTATCCGTTATCAATATAACATGTTCCAGGTCGACTGTTTTACTTGTAGCACTCCACACACACCAGGGAAAGCTATCCACTCCCTCTTAACCTTTCTCCACTCAGACTGCCCAAAAGTGTCCTGATGTAAATTGTCGTATGCCTTAATGTTTCACTCAAATTTCTCATTACTAGAAAACATTTTGCTTACATTTGTATGTAAGACCATTCATGATGGTAGGCCATTAGTCAATAGTTTTCATTGGCGTGGGTTGGGCGTATTGTGCCCATCCTGTGCCAAGGAAAGCTATTGACTCAGTTATACAGTGACCAGGAATGGGTTAACTCAGTCTAAATCCAAGGGAGAAAGGGTTGATGGCTATCAAATGAACAAAATATCTGAAAGCTTTGTCATACTACAGTGTAGTCTTCAGAACCAATTACACTGATGGACCCATCACCCATCAGACAGGAGACACGATGGACGCCTCCTTGTCCGATAGATGCCTCTTTGTCGGACGCCGCTTTGTCAAGTGCAAGGTGTCAGGGACATAAGGACATCCTTAAAGACTGTTTCTAAAGCCATCAAAATAAAAGTCACTTGGTCGTTGGAGACGACAAATGGCCCCAAATCCCAAAATGGCCTGTCTAGGCCACAAAATAAATTATGCACATTCATTTTGTCCCAGATGTAATAAAATTATCCTCTGGTTAATGATCATATGTGAATGAACAAAAACTGGCTGTCTTGTCTGATGTAAGACGATCAGACTGACCAAGCGCCAGGCAGCAATCACACCCACATGCAAGGCATGACAATTTTTTGTCTGCTATGTTTGTGAACAAAATGGTGAAATGATTGGAATACTGATTTCCTTTCCTCCTTGAATTAAAACTGAGTCAACAACTTTGCTTGACATGGGTTGGGCACTAAATGCCCAACCCATGCCAAGCAAAGTTGTTGACCTGGGGCATGTGATCTTCAAAGGTCTCATCCACAATTCTCAGTTAAGTTGTTTTTCATTACTGTTGAAATCAGTTAGAAACACTGAAGTAGATGAAATCTGACCACCAGTCAGTTATGGCCAGTTTATGGGGTAAGGGTTAAGGTTGACCTTTTCATAGAATAAAAACACAGATTCTACATTTTGCTGTAATTTGAATCTCTTTCTAAGAGGTAACCTGTACCTACTGTCTTGCATTAAGAGGTCACCTGTACCTGTTGTATAGTTCCTGTCCTAAGAGGTCACCTGTACCTGTTGTATAGTCCCTGCATTCAGAGGTTACCTGTACCTGTTGTATAGTCCCTGTGTTAAGAGGTCACCTGTACCTGTTGTATAGTCCCTGCATTCAGAGGTTACCTGTACCTGTTGTATAGTCCCTGTGTTAAGAGGTCACCTGCTCATTGAAGCCATCAGAGTCAATTTCTTTGTAATTTGCCCACAGTGACAGTCATCTATGGTGTATGACCATTGTGAAGCAGGAAAGGTGGCCACATACAGCAGATATGGCAATACAGTGAAAGCTCATTATAAAGAAACCACTTGTCTCCATGCAAGGTGTAAGGTAACTGAATATGTCAGATATTTCATGTTCGGAACGAGTGGGACTCGAACCTGCAACCTTTGGCACCAGTCGCCTAGCTGAAATGGGAAACGCACATATCCACTCGACCAAATATCCATTCCTAAAAAGAATGATTCAATGGAGGTAGTTATGTGCGAGTGCCATATCAACACGGTAATGCAGTGTATTTACTGAGTCAGCATTTATTTCCAGAATCGGGGACTTAAATCCACCAGCATTAATAAAATGCCGAAAATATATATTTCATGTTTGGAATGAGTGGGACTCAAATCAAAAAGAAAGTGATAACGTATGATATTTGAGTGTTGTTATAATACGGTTTCACTGTATCTGATCATGGTTTATGAATTAGGATGCTTATTCTCACAGTCACTTTCTACCTCCATTGCACTGACAATATGTAAACAAGCTATCCCGCATACAGTGTAGGTGTCAAGACCAAAATGTTTTGAACTAGAAGATCCTGGAAATATGTTCAGGAAAACAAGGAAAATGGGCCATTTCCCTCAAAATCACCTCATTTTAACAGCTTTTGGAGTCTCAAATGCTGGAGAGTTGCCAACTATAGGAGTACAACACAAAAGGCCAATGAGATGAGGAACATTTCTTTTGGTCTTCAGGTTGACAGTTAACAGTCGGAATTACATTCCACACATTGTCTTCCAAGAAATAAACTTTTGGACAGAGACTCTCACATCAAAAGATCACAAAAATGTCCCCATGTACTAAATGCCTGAGTGGCGTCCAGTTTTCTTGCCCTTTGATGTTAAGCTCTGTCCAATGAATGGCATTGGCAACCAAAAAAAGGCAAACAGTGAGTAACACATTGCATGCTAGCTGTCTTCTCCTGGACTGACTGGTCACTTTAACCCTGCTGACCATAATGGTGACGTTGGTGCTGTATTAACCCTTAAAGTGCTGATTTAACCCTTGGAGTGCTAATCACTGCTACAGTCGTCATCTCGTTACCATTAAACATACAATGGTTTAAATATTCAAATTTCTCATACCTTTCATTCAAATACAAGCAAGCCTAGTCTAAAGCAGAAATTAGTGTTAGTCAAAAGCTTTTTTTGGGACACTGCATGCAATGCAAGCAAAGTATCTTCAGAAAAGCTGATGACTCAATCTTAAGTCAGCGCTTTAAGGGCTAAGACTGAGTCAACAGCTTTACTTGTGGCACATTGCACACAAACTATCCCAAGGAAAGCTGTTGACTAAGACTATATTTTGCTTCAGTTAGGCTTGCTGGTATTTGAACAACAGGTACCTTCATGAGGAATTTGAATCTTTTAACCATTATATTTGTAACAGTAATGAAAAAATGACTATAGCTGTGATTAGCAATTTATGGATTAATGTATAACATGCAGCCTTTTCCCAACTGAAAATTTTAAGTCAGCATTTGATGTGGTAAAATATTGTTGGCTTTTTCATGCCATTAAGAACAATAAGCTGTCACCTTACAGCATCCTGTGGTGCATTCTAGGTACACTGCACCCATACTGCACCACGGAAAGTGATTTGACTTGATCTCCAGAAGGTTAATGAGCTCACAATTAAAGATTACTGTCATCAGCAAGGGTTACACAACCATTTATATGCAGGGCTTGGTCAGTGGCCAGTGCCTTATGTAGAGTTTGGATGGGCCCACTGCCACATGCTACTTCTCAGCTACCCAGAACGATGCCAGGTTTATAGTATAGTACTCTGTATGGTCCTTGTCGTTGGAGGCCATCCGTAATAAAAGACTTTCATTACTAGGCAGAAAGGATGGCCTTTCCATTGCAGTGGTGCCACTTGTAAGGCCCGTCTCAAGAGAGGCAGGCCTCCTCCTCTCTAAAGGTCACCGTTATCTGTAGCAGTGATGGCATTTTCATTATATTTACCCCCTCATGAGAGGCATCCCTCTTATAAGGCCCTAATTTCATAGTGCATTTGGGATGGCCTTACAAGAGGGAAGACCACTTTATACTGTTATCCCTCTAGAAAGGCTACCTCTCTTAACAGGCCACTTTTGAACTGCAATTGGGGGGGGGGGGAGGGGCAATGTAAGATTTTTATTTCACTTTTTTTTTGAAGGCAGAAAAGCAGTCAATACACAGTTTAAAACTCTCTTTCTCTCTCTCATATACATATATATATATATAAAATGACCCCTTAACCCTTTTTGGCTGAAACCATCTAAAAGTGGCCAGATTTTATCCCACCCACCCTCATACCTACACTGCTTCATTTTAGTAAACATAGCCATTTGGTTTTCAGGGTAGATGTGACATCATCATATACTTTCTGTGAACAACGGAATAATAATCTACACAATTAGAGAACAGCCTCCTTACCCTTTCTCCACTCCTACCCCACCCCACATAGTTTTCCCTACGTACTATGTCACATAAAACACCTTTGAATGAGCTGCTTGGCAAGAATTCTCCCGGTCAACGACTTTCCTGCCCAACCTGAACCAATCCATGCTGTTGGCTCGGCTTATTTCAGCCAGAAAGGGGTTAAAGGCAGATGTAATCAGAATCGGGTCCTAAATAGCAAAGCCATATCTTCAGTGAAATAGCTGAAATGAAAACGCCCGAGGAGAAAATTGTACGTCTGAAAGTAAACAGGAGGCGAGAAATACAATGGCCATCTCACTCAACTCATTCCATACTATGGTCACAGGCCTTGGTCAGTGGTTCTGGCACTGCCTGGCAAGTCATGCTGCAGGTGCCCTTGCAGCAGCTGCAGCATGACTTGCCAGGCAGTGCCAGAACCACTGACTTAAGACTATGGGCATGTTGGTACTTGAATGGAAGCTCTTTTCATGAAGAATTTAAATATGCAATTGTCTCAAATCTAGGTAAATATACGGAAAAATCAGGGATTGGTATGGAATGAGTTAAGCTAATTACACAGGAAACCTATCATTAGTAAGCAACCAATTTTAACCCTTTCCTGGTTATATCAAGACTGAGACTGAGTCAACAGTGTAGCTGGGCACAATGTGTTAAAACCATGCTAAGGCAAGCTGTTGACCTGGGCCATGTTTACCTAATAAGCCTCACCTACACTTCTGCTTAAAAAAAAAGTTTTCTACCTAGAATAGACATAAGTCGAAACATAAAGTAGATACCATTGTACATCTGGGTGCTTTTAGGCAATTTGTGCCAGCAAGGTACAATAGCCCGAGCCACAAAAACCACAACTACCTGGTGACACAACTGAATGACATGTCACCTGTCTCGACCATGACAAGCATCTTACCTGCTTGTGGAGCTTGTGTAATGTTGCGGAGGTGTGCTCTACAAGCGACATGAGCGCCTCCTTGCTGAATCCATCCATGTTTTTCCTTGATATCAGGTATATCCACTCAATATAATACAATATTTCACATTGAAAATGGCTATGATTACAGAATCCGTCACGTACAGACTGTCATGTGAATGGTAAAATCTTTCCCAAGATGTCTCCAATGTTATAACAGGCTATATGCAGGATGATGTAACAAACAAGATGCCTGTATGGTGTAGTAACATCCGACAATGCCAGTGACTATGTAGATCCTGTATGAAAATGGCTTTTGCTGGCTCCAGTGAAGTCTGAATCAGCACTTCCTGTGAACAACGTATCCATGAAACATGCCCACAGCTGGAAAATATGGTGCACATCACATGGAGTCTTTTTTTTCTAGAAACTTGCCTCCAGCCAGCACTGTTTATCGGCCAAGGTGCCAGTCACAGTGACAGAGATGCCAGCGCCCTGTGCATGTCTTGCCACTTGCCGGCAAAGCAAAGGTCAAGGTTTCTGATTTCTGTTCTAGATCACAATAGCACAAAATCCAATAACCGAAACTAAACATTCAAACCCTGAAGTGCCAAACGGCCACTATCAAAATTGCACAATCGGGTAGTCTTCCTGGTCAGGTCAGAGCCAAATAGTAGTGGAAAGGTACAAACTGGCCTCAGTGAATTCCTGGGGTGACCAGCAGGTTGCATGCTCATAAATTCTTCACTGGTCTTTTATGGAGACACTATTATTCTATCATAAGCCCCGGGCCCTAACATCAAATATTATCCATGGACTTTTGGAAGCAGCAAAATGACATTCCTTACCATGCTACTGAATCATGTTACAGTAGCATTCCTTACCACCCCGTGAATAAATGGACTCTTCCAAGAAGAAACTCTTTGCTGCTCCCCCATAACAAAACCAGGCCAAGTAAACCCAGGCATCTGATTTGGCAACTTGTTGCCTAGCAACAGCAGCTGATGCTGCCCACCAAATGCTGGGATGGATGCTGTCTTGGACAGATTGCTTCAGATTGAAAATCATTTAGTGCAGGCACCCACAGGCAAGGTGGCATAAAACAGTGATTCCATGAGGTGTGGAGGCCATCATTCTGTGCCACTGTCTGCCGGCAGACCAGCATCCTGTTGGTGTGTTGGGTTAGGACTGCATTAGCTATTCACATATCTCAGATGCCTTTCAACACATCATTTAGCCAATTAGCAGACAATGGTTCAAAGGTCTATAAATACACACCCTGGCCGCACAGGCAATTATCACAAGTTGACACTCCCGTTATCCATAACTGCTGGAGCAGGTCCACTTGGGCTAAAGAGCCTAAATGTTATATATCATTACAAAAGACAAACATGTCTGTCTGATTCTAGAGTTTGACTGGCACCACTATCATAATTGTGTTCCATCACCTGATCTATATTTAAGATGTCAAGTACTAAATTGAGACAGATTTAAACATCCATTCAAAGAGTCCATCTCCCCCTTCTCACCTCACCCATCTACAAACAGCAAATGTACATTTTGATAAGGAACGGTTCAAAGTAGCAAAACTGGGGCTATCCTTGAAAACAGATTAGGTGCATGCACTTATGCTTCAGATAAACTGACAGGGAAAAGTATACATGCAGCCTCATAAAGACATAAAACTTATCCTCAAATCACAGTGGATTATCTGCTTAGTGGATTAACCCTTACCTACTCCAATCGCCCCAAAATGCCCAGATGTAAGTTGCCGTCTGTCTTAACATTTTTACTTAAATTTTTTGTTACCAGAAAACATTGATTTGAGATTTGGATATAAGACCATTCATAATGGTATGCCCTAGGGTAACAGCCCAACCTGCATCAAGGAAAGCTGTTGACCTAGCAATACTCTGAACAGGGAATGGGTTAGGCCCAAGGTATCTACACGGGACTTGTCAAGTGACAATACACTGAACTTCAGTCTGTTCTGAAGCAACACACTGAGAGAGCCAAAGCACTGCTTATTTTCTACGTATAAATGATAAATGTATATACACATGTACATAAAATAAATGACCCGAAGTCTACACCCCAGTTCAGTTGCTTTCCAGGTTTTTGTAGTGATAATGAAGACTAGTAGAGCTGTGTGCCTGAGATAACCAGTCCATGTTCCATCACGTAGGTACAGTCTTCCCTCTCCTCATTCTTTGTATGCACAGTCTACTATTGTGATCCCTGATTAAAGCCTAACACACAAACTTATGCAGACATCTGGTGGGTCCCAGGACTATTCTATACAATCTGATCTATTCTGGCAGTTTTAAAAAACTTTCCCACTCATATCACTTCTAAAAATTCAGATGTGAAAATGTAGGGCCAATGATTTTCTGCGAGGGGGGGTTTCCGAAACCAAAGTGGAATTGTGCATTTTTTTCACTCGCGAAACGTAATATGGTATTTTTTCTTCCATAAATTATATATGAAGGGGGGTAAGGGGGGGTTTCAGTACGCTGGTACAGGTAATTGTTTTTCTAGAGTACGTAGTATGGAAAATAAAAATCTTTAAAAATTTTGGATACTAGGAAGTACGTAAAACAAGAGGGCATCCAGTACGCCCATACGGTAAATAAAAAGCCCCAGTACGCCAGTACGGGAAACCCCTTACCGACCCTCATATATGAATGTAAAGCAGTGAAACGGAATTCCTCTTTTTTGAAAGGGACAATCACTGGGTCTAAAAATGCTGTCTGCTCTCTCCCCCCCCCCCCCCAGTTTTTCATTCATACATTTATGCAATATTTAAATGAGAATTGTAGATTAAGTTGACATATCATGCTCCAGCTCAAAAGCTTTCCATGGCAGTGGCTCTGCACGTTATGCTTCCCCCATGTCAAGGTAAGCTATTGACTCAGTCCTATTCTACCCAGGTAAGGGTTAAACCCACCTCTAGGACCATAAACCTTATCAAGCTGTATCAAAATATTCACACTATTTGTACCCTATCACCAATCTTCACACCTGACAAGCCACAACATGGCTGTTGCTGATACTGTCCTGTTTGTAGGGCAGAGAACAACTTGTAAAGTGACTCAGCAGTTTGATAAACTCCTGATTACTCCTAGGTAAAGTTCATTAAGACTTTCTAATTGGCTACAGAGTCATTTTTATCTGGGCAAACCTGCATGGTGCCTTTGCAGGAATTTATTTATTAAACCTAACTACATGTGACCGATGTATATAAGCATTCACAAAGGTGAAGCAACCTTTCATTTATCTATGGGAGGTAAGGTTCAGGTTATTTCTATGTATGCCTTGCCTGCACAGCACTTGCCTGCTAAACAAGCCAGGTTTCCCCTATACACAGGTGTAGCCGAGACAATACAGAGCTACAGTGTAGGTCTGCTTCACAGGCAAGCACTCAATTCTAAACCGGCTTTTCACTTTGCCTGCACACCAGAGTCATGTTGGCTGAGGGAAATACTCTTGCCCTTGTTTTCTGATCTTTTTATGACCAGATTATATACACTGCCTTCTTGTGCACAAACAAGCATAACGTAACATTACTATGTCATTGTACAGACCACTCAGAGTCTGCAATTTAATTCTTTCAGTGCCACGTTTTAGACTGAGGCAACAGCTTTCCCCGGCACACTTTGGGCACAATTTTCAAGCTTTTGTGCCATCAGTGAAATAAGCGAAAATAAGAGTACAGCGAAATTAAAGCAATTTACAGTAATTTCTACACTGATACCTACATATCTGGATGCAAAGATAATTTGGTAGGCAATTAACAGTAGCGTGTAACTGTAGCCCAGTAGAGCAAGTTGACACAGATCAATGGAGTGGATCTGGCTTATCCCTGCAAAGCTACTCCTGACACTTAACAGTACAATTATACCTTTAAAATGGCTCATTAGATTAATGATACTCATTATACCAGCATCATGGATCATTTTTCTGCCAAGGCTGCTGCATGCAGAGTCATCTATCTAACCAAGGAGGGCAGAGTCTAACCAACTCAAGAGTCGTCCCTCTGACTTGCTATAATGGGCCCTGGATATGCCCAGGTAAACCAAAGTGCTTGATTTGTATCCTGTACAAATACTCAATAAGTAGGAGATTGGTGAATAGTTAACTGGAAAGTTACACGAACAGATCAAACGGTTCATTCCTCGGACACTCCTAGACTGCCATTGCCCGTTTTCTTATGAAGAAAGAAAAAAAGGAGAGGGAGGCTTCCTGTAAATGGTATTGTGGGACAGTCACATGCAAAATTCTGATCGATTCAGCCATGATTCAGAGTGTTGTGAGAAACATTCAGCATTTTTCATTTAAAAAAAGCCATAATTTAGAATGAAAATCACACATTGATGTGAGGATTCAGATGAGATTCCCCTGCTATTTTGAGCCACAAAAATTCTGCGATACTCAATATACTCAATAAAAGTTAAGAAATTTGGGACAAATATTGAAGAGATTCGTGAAAACTCAGCAGCCATCTTAGACCAAGAACAATTCTGCTGATCATGGGTGAATCCTGCAAGGATCCAGTCATGATCAACAGAATTCATTAGTCCTTCGAGAGACCACACCTGAGGCAGGTTCAGAAAAAGGTCACACGTAGGCAGTGATGTCTGCATGAAGATCAAATAGCATGGAAATACACAAGAGCACTGTATCATTTCGTGTAACTCATGTAAGGTGGTCTTAAACTTGAGCCATGGTACTGATAACATGGACATTATTTCAATGTTAACAACCAGTACATGTTTTGTCTGTATGTGAAGGTATATTGGGTAATGATGATTGCAGGTTGTTATATGTTATTCACTTGACACTCAAAAAGGTGTTACTTCCCTGTAAAGGTCACCAGCTAAGATACATATTCTTTGACTGAGTGAATGACAAGATTAAAACACACCTTGCCTTCTTAGTAGACATAGGGCCCTGGACTATTGAACTAAGGCCCTACAGACCCAGGGCCCTCGACTGTTGGACCAAGGCCCTACATACCTAGGACCCTGGATTGTTGGACTGAGCCTTACACAGCTAGGGCCCTGAACTACTGGACTGAACCCTGCAGACATAGGGCCCTGGACTATTGGACTGAGTCCTACAGTTCCTACAGGCCAGCAGCTAGTCATAAAAATGGCTTTAGAGTCAGCTAAGCAGACCCCAAAAATCAGCCATGGGAAACAATTAGTCCCTATTCCCCTGCCCCCCCCCCCCCCCCCCCCCGACATCTTCTTCACACCCCAATATCCATTCCACAATATGCCTTTAAATATTCCCAAACCTATTTCCCATGACATGGTTTGTACAGAGACAACAGAATGTTTTTTCTGTTTTTCAATGGATTGCACCTTTTCCAGAGGAAATAACATTATTTCTCTTGGATGTGGACAGCACAATTACACAGGTGACCTCTCCTATACACATTCACAATAAATGATGATTTAAACAGTCCATAACACATGCATTATGGACAACATCCAGTAAGAACTCCATCTTACTCAAGCCAAAGGCAAACCTACACTACCCTTGGTTACAAACCTTAATACTCCAGCCACCTGACGTTACACCTGGCTAGACTCGCCAGTACCTTGGTTCACTGTCCTACATATGGAGTAATCAGTTATTGATCCATCTTAACCCTATGTAACTAATGTTACTCATGTTATTAGGACCGACATCAGACAAGGTAGGAAGTATACGCCAACATCTGTGCAATGGAGAGTGAATGCTTGACTTCTTTCACAATCCATGTAAAACAAATGTGTCTATACTTTTTTTTTTTAGGACCGACATCATGTATGGTATATAAAGAATGGATGGCATACATTAAATTCAGTCTCTGACGAGCACGATGAAGGCCGAAACTGGTAAGACTGTTGCTAATTGTTAGCGGAACACAAACTGGCACATCTGCCTCTACGCCACTGGCCTAGTTTCACAATGCCTTTAAATATACCTCACAAAATATTCTGATGAAGTTTGAATCGTATCTTTGATGCATAACATCCACTGTGTGGGTCATGCAGGATCCACATCTGGGATAGCCTGCATGGCAGACTGTACTTTTTAATTATAAATCTTTAACATGTGTCCAGAGTGGGTCCACTGACAGGCAGTGTCCATGGCCAGACATGTTGAACCAGTGGCAAAAAGAGGTCACTAAAGATGCACAGACAAACGTCAACAAAAAATTATTACTTTAAACTTCCAATCAACCAGATTTGCAGTCTGCGAATTACAGGAAATATCTACCAGAATAAGTAAAGGTTTCTGTGACTTTCTCAGACATGGTTGATAGTACCCACCCAAATAGACTCTACTTTTACTGTCTGGGTTGTCTCACTGGGGGCTGGGATGGGGAGAGGCACTAAACCCTGTAAGCAGAAGGCCTGCTTGGCTGGCAACCCACTGGCCTGCCAGAGGGCAACAAGAGCTGCCAATTAACATATAGACGCTGAGCTAATCCCGGGATAAAAGAAAGGGGGAAAAAAATGTACATATCCTAAATGGAGATGAAAACTAAAGGCCCCAATGCTACCTGTTATATAAGCAAGCCAAGCATGCTTTGATGCCTGACTGGACACCCTATCATGGGGCAGCTTAATTAGCTAATCCCAGATCGGGCAGACTTCAAAGGCAGCTGCCAATCCCCAGGTAATTTAAAGCAGTTCATCAATTCATGCCACATAAACACAGCAATTGCATTCAGCAACCGCCAGGCAGCCATTGTCATGGGGGGGGGGGGGGGAATTCATGTAAAAATGTGACTGCACATATTTTTGTGTGTATAAATTTTCTGTTTTTTCATTTCAGGCATAGTTGGCATTAAACCTGTGGTAAAATTCTATTTTTATTGTGCTTTTTATTGTCATTGTTTTGTGCCATCAGCAAAATCAGGAAGAATATATACGTGGTGAAAATCTCGGCCCTTGTTGCTTGGCACTGGAAGCAGCCATCCACCATAATATGGGCATATTTATGGGTACATCAAGGACATTTCTAACATTTTTCCTACCACAGAGTACTCATTCCAAACACATGATGATTCTTCCTTACATCATGCTAAATGTGTTAACAGAACATAACTATGACTGTTTAAATATCTAATTATCTCCAAGTTTCTAGTTTTTGTAACAGCAACACATTTTGCCCTGTTTGGCACAAGGATCTGCGTGTACACACAACTTTCTTGTTGAGTGACGCAGGCCAAAGCAGCACCGCAGTTGATTTGAATGTCCTTTATTACATGAAAGTACAGTTATGTACATCAAGTTAATTTTGTTTTACCTTTATTTTCACATATATGGTGGTATAAATAAACTCGCACAGAAATACTACATTTCAACACAGGCTTGAAATACTGAATGCAAATTTTAAGAAATACAAAGTGCATGTTGTGACAATAAGTATGACTGCAGAGAAACACACGCATGTTGCGAATAACAGTCCTATCTGTATACTGTTGTGCCAACATTGGATATTTTACGAGGCTGTAAATAAAGCGTAACTCTTATTATTGCAGTAATTTTTTTGCTATGTTCAACATAAGCTCCAAATATTGAACGCTATTTTTCAGAAATAAAAATGGCATGTTATGACAATGACGAGGACTGCGAAGTAAAATCTTGACAATAATGAGAATATTTCTGTGCCGATGTGTCTGTACTGGACATTTTACGAGGTTATAAATGCAGCATAAATGTTATTACTGGTAATAATTTTTATTGTCATGTTTGAGCAAGGGCATCTGACATACCACGCGCCAGGACAGGTGTAAAAGCTGTGTGACCTTTGTCTGACCTTTCTTTGTGTCAGTTTGTATCAATTTTAATTGATTGGCTGAAATAAAATCAAGTTTCTTACTTCACTAGGCAGGGGCAATTCATACTATGATTGGGATGACTAAGGGTTCACCAACTTGCATATCTCCTTTACCCTGGGACAAGTGAATCAGAAAAGCCAATCAGGGAAAGTAAAAATTTCAGAACACCTGCCCTAGGGGCAAAAAAAAATTACAATGTACAAGCAGCACTTGAATGTGTGGACATGTAAAATATCAGTAACACTTGGCCTCAGGATTATAGCAATGATGCTCACTAGAGGTCACCACTACCCATAGCATCAGCTGGCTACACAGACAGGGCAGTTCTTGTTGTACAAAGTGATGCTGACAGAAACAGTTATGAGAACTTGTACATGTTTAAAACCACATGGATTTTCACTCCTACACTGAAATGTGATTACAGCAAATTAGCACACTATAAAACTATGCGGGCTTCTAAAGCTTAAGAGGAATAGTCCCCCAAAAAATCAGTTTCAATGTGACAATGTTGATTCTTTTTTTTTCCTTCAACAAATGTAATTTCTCATTTCCATTAAAACAAAAATGAAAAGAATACCATACAAAATTTGGTTTCACATGACTGGAAATTATGCAGCCAGAGCTTTGAGTCTAAGGACACTGTCTGGGTATTTCAGGCTCTGAAACATGTTCTGATGGTAATTTAAAATAAAAAATAAAAAAATTCTAATGGCACCAATCATAGCCTGATTTGATTTTGACTCTGTATATTATCCTGGAGGGCTCTACAGTACAATAAACACCAGACACTTTGACTTCTCCAGGCAGTACTTACGTGGGGCCAATAATTTTCCATTTTTTCCGAAACCGAAGCAGAATTGTGCATTTTTTTCATCCTTGAAACAATATTTGATATTTTGCCTTATATGAATTATATATAAATATATAGCAGTGAAATGGAATTTGACAAATTTTTGCTGATGAAGCGAAATTCCTGTTTTTTTGAAACGGAAAATCATTGGCCTTAGTTACGCACTGGTATGTGAACCTCACAAGATACACAGAGCATTGACATGAGTCAAACTTGCCTCGGCACCAAAACAAAAACTTTTTCAAAAAGTTAGACTACACACACACATCTTCTGCCAGATGCATTTAATTCTTTCTGTACTAAACTTTGAAGTTTCACGCCTTTATGAAAATCTGAATGCCAAGTAATGATTCACAATTCACTTTGATGGACCATTGCTGTCTGTTCACAGGCTTTAGCAGTTCTTTTACATTGCACAGTCAAAGATGAAAAGTACCACATGCTACATTATTTTTCCTTAAAGAACACACTCAAATAAGACAGCCTCACAGTGAATTATACAGCATGGGTACAAACAGGGTGTATGCCACCAGAAGACAGCAAAAATTAATTCATGTGTATCAGTGCTGTCAAGCTGAAAATCTATGTAGCAAAATTTTCTGTACTTGTAACCTTTTTTTCCACTTCTTTACATAAGAAACATTTATTTTGCAGAAACTATGTAGCAGTTTTGAAGATCTATGTAACAACATTTTGCTACAATGCTCCAGTTAGACAGCCCTGTGTAGGTATGAAAAGATAGACAAGGATGGCTTTTGAGCAGCAGGTCTTTCTTAGGTCAACATATTTCTATGGAGCCAAAACTGCTGAAATACAGACAAGATACCACTGGTGCTAGCAACAGTAGCCAGCCACAATAAATTATACCGATCAACACACACACCTGCAGTACATTAGTACGTTATGAAACTCCTCCTTTAAACAGGGCTTTTTAACCGCTCAGATTAACATTATACTGTGCTTTAACTCTGTAAGTGCCAAATTTTGGATTATGTGTTGAGAAAAGCTACTGACCTGGGGTATTCTCTGTGGAACTATTGGCATACTGGTACTTGAATGAAAGGTCTATTTGTAAGGAATACGAATCTGGGATCCTAATGATAATTCAGACTAGTTTGACTAATGTAGATGGACTTAAGATATGATTGGCACTGAAAGAGTTAATTGTGCCAAGGGAAGCTGTTTACCTGAGCATGTCATCATAAGACATGAAGCTTCTTACCACAGTTCTCTCCAAAACTGTTCTCCATTGAGCAGAAATTTAATTGAAAAGATGTGAGCAAGATCCAAGCAGGTACAGCAAAATATGCTCGACAGTAAAACTTGTCACATTATCAGTACATCAGACTCTCGTCATTGAATGCAAGTAGATGGTTCCCTAACTTCATTCTGAGCTATTTAACCAAAACAAAAACAAAAAAATGTTTAGGATTTTTTGTAAAATTCTGTGGTTTGATTTTCATAACTCAGTTTCAAAGGCCTTTATTGGCAGGAATATATTGTGTTTTGAACATTTTAACTGTACATTTAGCTGACCGTGAAAATTTAGAGCATTCAATTATTTTATGATGTTGTTGGTCATAAAAAGTGAAGGGGCACATTAAGGACAGACACCAAAATGGGTATATCATTAAAAAAAAAGTACAGATAAAATATCACCCCCCCCCCCAAAAAAAACACACAAAAAAAACCACAAACAAACAAGAACAGCATATTCTCGTCATCGAACATCCCAATAACAAGAGAAGAATTGCTGACAAGGGGTTAAAACTGTAAACGCTGTGTGAAAAACAAAACAACCCCCCCCCCCCAGAAAATGCAAGGCCTACATGTACTACAGTATTTTGAACATTCCATTAAAAGTTTCTAGTTCCTGCTGGATAATAAAGAGGGCTGTGAGTGCTTCAGGTCTTCCTGGAGGGTGAAGTAAAAGAAAAGTCATCCTCAACTACCATACAGTAACATCAAATGTAATTCTCCCTGTGAAAATGCAGACCTACATGTATAATCTGGGAGAGTGTAAGCTACACTGTGCTCAGGCAGATGGCAGGCCTAACCAGGCTGTTACCACATTTTAACACCAGTGTTTGGGTTTATGCAGCTGTCTTGAAGAAAAAATTGCTACTTATAGACGGTAATATACCCACCTCAGTGAAGCACAAGTTCATATGACTGTGATTAGGGTCCACTATGATGGGTGTGGTACTGTTAGGAGTGCACCATTATCCCATTTAATCACCCATAGAACCTTGGAAATTTTAAGTGAGCCTCAATTGCAGTCCTGACCCATATTTGGAATATTAAAACTGAACTAATATTTAGATGATGGTAAAATGGTGATATACTGTCCATTTTATTTTGTTCATTTTTTAATAAAAAAATGTGGGTTGGACTGAGAGGACTGGGAAATTTACACAGGATACTATTTATAACAAGACCTAGGTGCAGCTGTAGATGAAAACTTTCACCTTTTTATGGATGTGAAAATGCTTGTATTTTTCTTTTTCTTTTTTATTTCATCCCATCCCATCCCATCCCATATCATTCAATTTCTTGACTTTTTTTAACTTTGAGGGGATTTCTGCTGACAAGAAACATATTTTAAATGGCCATTGCACACAGAATCATCACAATAGACAGCATGCATTGGGTCAACAGCTTATCCACTAGGTGGCTCTGGCTGCAGCAGGTAGATACCAGGTAAAGTACCTGCAGTGCCACCTACTGGCCACATGCTCCATTAGTTCTGGGCTGCACAGGTTTACATCATGTTGTGTTTTAACCCTTTCCTTTTTGCAGACTAGGCACTGTGTAACATCAACCAGTGCCAAGGAATGCTGTTTACTCAATCCAAGGGGAAAAGTGTTAACTTGTGACAGGTATCAAACCTTGAAAGCTAGTTGTTATTTCCACCCCTCTTTTAAGAGTTTTATTTGTTTTACATTACAGATCAAACTAATAGTAGTTTCAATTGTTCAGAAACAGCTTTGTGCTTGCGACATCTGGTGAAAGGCTTGATGCAGAAAATGTAGACTCACATGAACACTTCCCCTGGTTAGTCCTTTTCCCCTTGAGTGGAGAATGAGTTAACAACTTTCCTTGGCATTAGTTAGGCACTAATTGCCATGCCTGGTGTTGACCTGGGGCTGGTTATCTTTATAGGCCTCATCTACAATTCTCATTCAAACTGTTTTTCATCACTGTTGAAATATGTTCAAAACTGAAGCAGACGACATTTGACCACCAGCCGGTTTTGGCTGGTTCAATGGCAAAAGGGTTTCATGGGAAAATACAGCAGTGTTGATGACATTTGTTACAGCATGACATCTTGTTCTCTTCATCAGATTACATCCTAAGTACCTGTATTTTTTGGACTTGGCCTATAATAAAACTGCCATTTAAAAGATGACATCACACTGGACAAAGTGCCTCAGAAGTTGTTTACAAGTTCAAATTCTTTATTTAGGCTTCCACTTCATGAGGAAGTCTGGCGTGTCTCTTTGAAAACTTATTTAGTTCACTTGATGTTTGCATGTACTTATGATCACCTACATGTAACTGGCCAAACTGCATGCAAAATTTGTTTTAATGTTTACTTCATATGTTTGTTTTGGATTAATCACAAAGACTAGAATGTTTCTGAGCAAAAAAATTTGGGATAGATGATTTATTATCTGGATAAATTCAGTAATATTTTAACACACAAGTAGCACATTAAAATGATTTTCACAAACAAGCCAACAATTGTGTGTATTTTTGTTCAGTTATTTCCTTACCATACATGACAAACATTCAATGTTTGTCTTTCATAATGTTTTAATATAAATCAAGCCTGTATGAAGGGGGTCACTCAGTACCTCCCTAATTAGCTTCATGACAATAAGATTTAATAGTGACAGCACGTGAATTATGACGATGCCCCAGGCATTTGTCATTCTACTTGCAAGAACTATGTTTACCGATAAAACAAACGCTATTTAGCATAAATGCTCTCTGGTCTTCCATACGAGACAATGAATGGATTGCCATGTGATGGTCTTACGAAACATCACCGTACGTCCCTTTGTCATTGCTGACCATTAATTAAGCCAACCTGGGTCCACCTCCACCGAAACTTATCCAAACTTTAAAAGATAAGAACTTGAAAGTATATCATTCAGACAGTTCAGTTTAAGACAGCTAATATTTCACCTGAACAAAGAACAAGGTGTGACTTTGACAAAGTCTGTGGGAAGCCCAGATGACCAGTGTGCAGTTGTCCATTCAGAATTATGTCCCTGATGCCATTATTTGTGATTGGACACCATAACCATGGTAACCAATGCACACTTCATCCATTGTCTTGAAAAGTTAAACAATGGCAAAGGCAATCATTTAGACCTGACCACTTTCCTCAGTCACCAGACTTCTCAACTTTGTTTATATGAAACCATCATGAAACCTGCAGCAAAAGTGACAGCTTACAGTTTCAATGTTTTTAACCCTTTACCCCCTGAAACAAGACCAAGTCAACAGCTTTCCTTGGCATGGTTAAGGTGGTAAGCACCCAACCCCATGCCAAGGAAAGCTGTTTACCTGGGGTATGTTATCTTAATAGGTCTCATTTACAATTCTCATTCAAACTATTTTTCATTACTGTGGAAATTGGTTAAAAACACCAAAGCAGACGACTTTTGACAATCCATCGGTTTCTGTCCAGTTTCAGAGGGAAAGGGTTCATTCAACCCTATAAGTGGCACTCACTTCATTGAGGTTTGTCTGCTACTTTACTGCGTAATGAATATAAAGTGCTGGGAATGGAAACACACAGCACTTTCACATTACTACATCAAGGTCAATGACACTGACAGCAGGTCTTCAAACATTAATAACTAAATTTTCCATGGGAAAAAACATTATGACCAAATTTTATGTGATGAGAAATTGAAAATACCACTGTTTGGATAATTCATTCTGTAACCGTGGACATTCAATAAGTATAAAAGATGACTTGCAACAATTCCTTTCACCTACACTTTGCGTTACCCATCAACTTTGGAAACCCAGATGCTGCTGCATGTGAAAAATGTGTCTGCAATCGTAAATTTTCAAGGACAGTGCAACACCTTCACAATTTGCCTTTCAAGCTGCATTTAGGCCTATTCCAGTTTGCCCACAGGGTTAAGTGAGTATATTGTTACTTACATTGTGTTTAGGTGTTCCAGATTCCACAAAATGGCACCATTAAGAACCATATCCAAAAGTCCAGATCAGTGCACTAAACTGCCCTCTTATATGTACAACCAGTTCAGCTACTCAAGTATTTCCAAATATATGGCCTTGTACTTTTTACCAAGGCATAGAGACAGATCGTGCAATTCACATCAACCTACGCTGAACACAGACTGCTCCATTCACTACACGCACATGGCCATTGACGGTACACACTACAAACTTCCATTGTCCCCATGCAAAATTGTAACAGGCTTGCTTGGGGGTACTTTTGGCAGCTGCATAATAAAATTTCCATCCACATAAAAAAGAACAAAAAAAAGAACAAGAAATGTGCTTCTTCTATCAACAACAGTATGTCTTTCCCACAACACTAAAAGAAATTAAAATTAAAGACAAAAAAAAAAAAAAATTACTGGCTCTTTTTGATTTGGCCCTTGTGCCCCCTCAGTAAAAACGGTGGCCGCCTCCGCCAATGGGTGACTAGGTGTCATGCTTAGCTGATCATGTGTCACAGCTTTGGTCTCTCTCAGTGGCTGGGCGATAACCCTGCTTCCAGCAAAACTCACTCTTTTCTCTATAAACAAACAATGTAGCTTCCTGAAACTTTTTTGTGGTATATTTTGTCTTGAACCATGAAAAAGAGACTGGGCTGCCTGTAATGCAAGAATCGGGCCACTTTTCCTTTGTCTTCACTATTGTAAAGCTTTTTTTCATCATTTTAATAGGCAGACTGATTTCTACTTTTCTGCTATACTCAGACTACTGCAAAAAAAAGGCAACGCTTCCAGGAAAATGCATATTTTATCTAGGTTTTTTTTTGTGTGTGTGTGTGTGGTTTTTTTTTTGTTTTTGTTTTTGTTTCAAAAAGAAATCAAATTTCAGGAAACAATAATTTGTGACAAAAACATTTACCCCAAAGATACTGACATACAAACTCAATGATGTTCCCATTTGTTGTCCCTGTTAGACCCCCAAGGGAATCTTTCAACCTCTGAAATCAATGTCTGGCCTAAACCTATCTGCTCTGGGCTATGCGTCCACAGGCCCACAGCAGCCAATCTCTTGAAAACACAACAAATTCCTGCCAGCTCATGAATATGCAGAAGTTTAATGTAATTATGCAAAGTATGTTCTGCAGCCATTATCAGTCAATCAGTATAATCATTTGGGAGGGCATAAATTTCAATTTTATGAGGGACGTGTGATGCAATTAGACTCTCCTTGAGGTTGTCATATGTATGACATTTAAATGACCTGTTAATAAGTTTTGGGTCAAAGGTCAGGTCATAAGTGGTGGGACTGGTGCTTGTTCAGAAGTTAGGTTACATATTTTAATATTCCACATTATGAATGGTTCAATGTACACATAATACTACAGTGTGGCTGTAATTTACAATCACTGTCGTCACACCACATGCATTTTGTGACCATATTTCTGAAGATACAGCAGTCCGTGTGGTTTAACCTGCAATTTAAGACCAGCTGCCACATGTTGCCATTATTATATGGGAAAGGTGTGGTCTTATATGGCAGGCACCACTGTACAATGGAACAAGTCCTAAAGACTACTTCTCATTATAGACCCCATGTGATTTTTAGAAGCCCTTCAATTCACCTCACTGGAACACATTTCTCACCTAAACCTGTATGTCAAAATACAACTTGCACTATGAGACCATGTTTGTTGGCAGCAGAGACAGGTCTTAAATGTCTGGTGCCATTGTATTTACAATGGGATTTATGAGTCACACATTTTGCCACCAGATGTCGCTGCAGTTTGAGGCCGGTTGTACATTCCAAATCAAAACTTCCATCTACAATTATTCTGATATGCTGATGAAAGTTATACTACAGAACAAACTAATATGACTGTTTTAGGTGCGTTAACCCTTTCCCCCTTGAATTAAGACTGAGTCAACAGCTTTCCTTGGTATGGGTTGCCCAACCCATGCCAAGGAAAGCTGTTGACCTGGGGGCATGTTATCTTGATAGGTCTCATCTTCAATTCTCAATCAAACTGCTTTTCATTACTGTTGAAATTAGCTGAAAACATGGAAGCAGACGACATTTAATTTGACCAGAAGCCAGTTTTAGCCGGTTTAAGGGGGAAAGGGTTCAAGAAGTAGGACAACACAGTGGTCTTCATGAGAGGTTCGTCAAGCAAAACAGATGCATCTATGTGAGATGCAAAGCTCACTATCAAGGTACTGTTATGAATACAGGTTTCACATCAAGGTACTGTTATGAATACAGGTTTCACATCAAGGTACTGTTATGAATACAGGTTTCACATCAAGGTACTGTACATTCAACATGCAGTCTCCTCTCCTTTATGTTGCTGGGAACCAGATTTTGTCACTCAAAATGTCTTCTGTCCAAATTTCCAAACCACTCAGTATGTTATACATAAGCACAGGAATGTCCTTAATCTTGTTTCGTCATTCACCCAGCTGACATGGTGAAGAAGATTCTGAGTAAAGCATTTTGTTTATATTCCCTCTGTTTCTATCGGTCTTTCCAGCATTTTCAGTGGAAGCATTGTACAAACCTTTTTTTTTGCCTGTGTCTGGGTGCTCTCCTCTCCTGTTGCTATATAACTCAGTATCAAACACTGGATGTCAGTGTCAGTCCTTAATGCTACAATGATATACCTCACCTTTGCTATCTTACTGTTTTATGTATCTATAGAACCAAGTGTATACTCTGATTCCTTTTGCCCAAATCTTATCGACGCTTTTCCAAAATGATCTATAGTGGATCATAATTCCTAACGGAACCACGTTACAGGTCAGGGATGTATCAGTACCCTTCTGGCTTTCCCACTCACCATCTTATATTTGTCAAACAGAGCATGTAACATGTTTCAATGTTCCTTTCAGCAAGTGACAAAAATCGACAAAAGGCAGAATTACAGACATACCAATACTTTTTTGTTATTTTTACAGAATTAAAAGGGTGCAAAATGCAAAAAATTTATATACAAATTTCAGTATTTTGCACTGAACTTATACTTTTTGCTTACCTTCATGTGCCAGTGGGCCATATGAATGAAACTTGTGAGAACTTAACCACTGCATCATGCCTTTGAGATAGAGAAATGATTTGAAGTGATCCAGGCTAATCGTAAATATATCGCATTGGATTGGATTGGACAAGAGGAAACAACTGCCTGACATAATAATGAAGAAAATTTGTAACAAATAACATATTACCAAGAAGAGAGAAAAAAGTAAAAAAAATAATTGATCCAATTAGTTAACAGTTGACAAATGCGCACTTTAACTATGATGATCTGATTTCAATTTATTCATTCATTTATTCATTCACTCAGTCACTCATAAATCACATTTGTAATAGGTATATTCCTAAATCTACCTTTAGTTTTTGAGCAAGTGTTATAAATTTCAAATTCAAACAACAAAGTATACATACAACTTTGGAATTGCGTTGCCATTTGTGTCGACTCATCCTGGTACTGAAGATCCTCTGTATTAACAGACCACAATTAAAAACGGTGTGCTAATCCTCTCGTTCTCCTCCCAGCATGCAACTTTACTCTTTCTCACTTATTGGTTGTCATCATTTTCTGGTGTTTGTCAATTGGCACCGCTGCATATTCATCCCCAGAAAATAAATCTTCCTCAACACTTTCCAAGAACAGATTGCATAAAGCGTGATTATCTTTCTTCATCCAGTCAACACCCTCAGATATTTAGAACAAATGTATTTACTTTCAAATCATACAAATTTTTGCAATTTTGTACTCTTTTTCACATTTCTCCAGGACTTTAAATTTGCTATTTTGGACAGAATTGTATCAAACCAAATCTGCTTTTAGAAGTGTTTTTATGCCCCCCCCCCCCCACTCCCACCCCAACAATTTTAAAATGCAAGCAAAATAGATGAAAATAGAATCACACCAAAATAAAGTCAGCTCGGGGTGTTCTGCCATCACAAACAACAGAAAAACAGTTCAGTTTTCTTTTTCCTGAAATTGAGCCAGTCTGTTTTGCCAAGGTTCACAGTGTTTGTGGGCACCGCCTTACACGCAAGGAACCTACATGTGGGTTGCAAAAATTATTTTTAAAAGGATTTAAGGGGCATGTGTTGATGACTGAATACTGTTTGTGGCAAGACCAGGTCATAACTTGTGACTGAATGACAAGACCTATGATATTCACAGGTCACAATAGTACATAAGGTCATGTTGCTACCAGAAATAATGCATTTAGAAGGGAGGGGAAGGGGATATGTTAAATGTAACAAAAATATACAGAAGAGTAAACAAGTCTGGTGGAAGCGATTGAGGATCATTGTGTGCCACAGGGCTGTCAGACAATACCCACTTTGGGCTTTTTATGCCTAAGGTGTACTTCTTCTGATACTTGTCAATGTTTCTGTCCCCAGAAAAAAATTGAAACACAATATACTCTTTAGCCTGGTTGGTCTACCATGAAACAATGTTTCACAGGATTAAAAAAAATATGTCCCTGGGGAAAACAACAGTTGGAATCAGGTAAATGAGACTATCTGGAATAGTGCATTGGTTGGGGAGGGGTGTATGTGTGCATGCTCACACATGCGATAGATCGATCGATTGAAAGGGAGGGAGGGAGAGAGAGAGAGAGAGAGAGAGAGAGAGAGAGAGAGAGAGAGAGAGAGAGAGAGAGAGAGAGAGAGAGAGAGAGAGAGAGAGAGAGAGAGAGAGAGAGAGAGAGAGAGAGAGAGAGAGAGAGAGAGAGAGAGAGAGAGAGAGAGAGAGAGAGAGAGAGAGAGGCATGACTTATCAGTGGTTTTCTTTTCACATGATGGTATTTTAAAATGATCTAGAGTGAAGAGTAGGAGTGATCTCTCAAATGGGTAGAGACAGCAGCTTAAGACCTGAGTGTTAGTATGATGAGAGTACACCTGATTATGACTAATCATCCAGTGTGACCCTTTAGCCCTTCATATCTACTGAAACCAGCCTCAGGTAAAAAGTTTGTCACCTTCAATGATTTTTTTATTATTTTAGTGTAAATGAAAGAGTTGAGTACGCATTGTACAGGAGACTTATCAGAAGAGCCTCCCCAGGCCACCAGCATTCCTTGCCCCAGGGCTGGGCACCCCAGCACCAAACCTGTCCAAGGAAAGCTGTTGGCTCAGTCCTAATACAAGGCAAAAGGGTTAATTCCAAAGCTGCCTATATTTGTCTTGAAGACCAAATTTACTGGCTGTAAATAAAAACCTTCAGCGACATAGCAGCCCCGCCCCTTCCTGCCTTTAACAACCTGTAGATGACAGGACTTTTCCTCAATATGCAAAGAATGGAATGCAAAGGTGACTACAGTTCCAGAGAACAAACAGAGAATTCCTTTTCTTCAGGTGTTCATGTCAAAACAGAGCACAATGAAAGCGAAAAAAAGTCACAGAAAGCTAGGATTGAACTTCTCTCTTATCTCTTTGGAATACTTCACATTTTCAACTCAATCTCTGCATACACACATGGAATTTGTTCATTGTCAGGCATTTGAGATTTTATACTACTAACTGATGACAATGGATAGAAGATTTGTCAAAGATATGAATTTTGTTGCACTAAATTTATTTTCCTGTCTTTCCATGTCTGACTTTTTCTAGAAGTTTCACCTAACTGATGGGTAAGTCTATGAGGTGCGAAGTCTTTTGCTCGCTTCAGTTCTCAAGTAATCCAGTGGAGAGTGTAAATTACCCCACTGGAGCGCTCACTTTGTCCCTGGCTGACATGTCGTCACTAAACCTGATATCCAGACAACAATAGTAGAAGTCACATCAACGATTAGGCCTGGACAGATGTCTGCTCCATGGATCCACCTCCAATTTGCTGAGACTCCTGATACCTCTATCCCCTGCAGGGGATACCAGACCCAACACATAGGGTAGCTTTGTGTGGACTAGGCGCCCTTAAAAGGGAGGATCAGGGAAGGATGTGCCCTGGTGAAATGTAGGTTTGCCCCACAGTGTGTCATGTCATCTCAAATATACTTCATCATTAACATGGTGGCCAGTCGTGGAAAATAATCTTGTACGGGTATCAAGTAGGTTTTTAGACCTGACATTTTTTGGTTTAAAAAAATAAAGAATTCCATTTCAGCAGCCAAATTTTTAGAATTTTATTTCACTGCTATATAGTCACACATGTACATGATTGATGTAAGAAGAGATCAGATTCAGTTTCAAAGGTGAAAAAGACCAAAAAATGCACAATTCCACTTTGGTTTGGGAGAAGAATAAAACAAAAACATTAGCTGTAGATTTTGTTTGTAAGAGGTGCCCCTCCCCCTCCCCCTCCCCCCCCCCCAAAAAAAGCCATAGCAACCTGAAGCAATTGTTTTGTTTCATTATTCAGGGGCCTTCAATTTCGTCCAACTGAGGTATTTCTAAATCTTTTTGTCTGCAGTATCTAACCTGTACCTGAGCAATTGGGCACAGGCAATGCAAGTTCATTCTATGTTTCTTCGAAAGAAACTTTATGGGTGAGTAACTGTGGTGCAGGTGATGACATGTTTACCAGTCATAGTAATCAGTGTAAGGGAATCACTGTCTCTGAACCAAAATAATCCAGACTTCCAGGAATCATTGAAGATCTAGCATCTTTCATTTGAGTCAACCCCACCAGTACTTTCATCGGAACAACCTTAGCCAAATGACAGCTCACATATTCATAGAGGAGATTACCTGGCCCAAACAATGCACATAGCTATGACCATGATCATCAAATACTCCTTAAATACACACACACACCTGTCGTTAATTTTCATTTAAAGTTTATCAGACCTAGGGACCCAATGCATCCTGACTCCTATAAGGACACCAGACATTATTAGTAAAGCCCACCCAGTGGGCAGCCAATTGCATTGTTTATTCAAAAGCCCACAGCTGGTCCTAGCCATATGGAGCCTGTATGTCCATGGCTGTCCAATTGAACTGTGTGTGGCAGAGACAGACCATAATATGCCAAAACCTGTAAGAATGCACAATACTTTTATATTACTTCAAGCTCTGCTACCTCAAGGACCATTTGGCAGTCATACAACAATGGTCAATACTGGTCAACACCTTCGAGTCACGCTTCTGTCTCCAATAAATAAATAAATAAATAAAATTAAAATAAATTTCTAATTTGTAGTACTTAGTGAGGTGAGCATTTGCAGTCTTAGATAACAAATTCAGCAACTTTGGTTGCAATAATTACAAACAAATAAAGAAAAGTTTCACTTCTTTCAGTATTTTTCTGTGTAGCAACCATTACACATAACATCCCTAACTGGCATGCACAAAGTATAAGACCTACTCCAGAGAACTATTGTGCTTTTACATGCTAAAATCATTTCGTTCTTATGCTTTAACCACTTACAGCTAAAAGAGTTTTACTTTTAATTATAAGTCCACATATTTGAAGGCAATCATGATCAAAAGCCAATGTGAATGTCCCAGAAATGAAAAACTGGCAAGTGTGAAGCCTTGGCCCAGACTGAAAACATTGCCATCTGGTGGCCAATAGTTGCACCTTTGTCAGCTACCAGCATTCAGATTGACTCCACCTGCTGAGTGCTTTTCCAGTTGTCCACTTAAGGGAGGCATAAGGGGTGAACACATTCATTTCTAACATACATTTCTAGTATGTTGGTGGTGGGCATTGGCATGGCTGTTGTGACAGCAACCATTGTGTGAATTTACAATTTTCTTCTACAAGTGGTACCCCAAATAGATATAAATATTGAAGAACAGTCCACCCCCACAATGTAAATTTAACTGGAAACACCCCCACACACACCCTGCATTGCATGGAGCCTCTCCTTTTCCCAAAACAAATACCTCAGACAACAGTCCAAGCCCACAGATCCATTCCCCAATCTGCAACTACTCAGCATTCGTTCAAGCAGGCATGAAGTGTAACCTGCAGTGAAACTCTTGCATGAAATCCTCCGAGATTCAAGCTTCTAATTTCGTATGCATTAAAGGATATAATTAGCACACAAGGGAGACCTGTCCATGCACTGACACCCTTAGATGTTTTTCAATACTTACAGTAACACTACTGGCTCCCTGTGATTTCCCAATATGCTGTAAAGCTTAAAACAGGTGAGACCGGCCCTCAGGTGGAGTCTACCCATGGTCCGACTTCAAAAGAACTGTCAAGATTTATTTGATTATCTTGCCCATGGCATGAAACTTGAACAGCTATGGATTACAATAGTTCAACTTTCTAAACTGGACAATCTCCTGACAACTGGTTCACCACACAGCAGGTGCCCTCCCCTCCAAACCACCACAGCAGTGCAACTGCTGGACTGCTCTTTGGTCATCAGAACTCATTACCTTCACAACACAGCAAGAGCTAATAATTGTATGACATGTTTCCTAACACAAAAATGCTGATTCCCTTCGATTAGGAGCCAAAATAAGTTTATAGACAATTCCTGACAAAACTAACGAACCAAGTTATAACTGTAAAGTAGCCAAGTCACAGAGCACAACTGTATCCCACAATGTCAAATTTTTTCTCACCTGCTGGACATATATTAAGCTCCACATTTTTCCCTGTAAAACAAGAAACATGAAGGATGGTCTGTCATGCAGGCAAAGTCAACCAAAGTCGACATTTCTATTTTACTTTAGATGCACAATAAAAGAAAACAAATGTTTAAAAGTACCATTATTTAAGTTTAAATAAACATGCTTGCCTAAAAGTCATCCTCATGTACTCCTGCCCAACAAAACCAATATTAACCTTTTCTATCTCAAATTGCCCAAAAGCACGTGTATGTAAACTGTTATCTGCTTTAATGTCATGATGGCACATCCCAGGTCAACAGCTTTCCTTGGCATGAGTTGGGCCCATTATGCCCAGCCCATGCCAAGGAAAGTTGTTGACTCAGTCTTATACTGACCAGGCAAGAGTTCATTTATCTTGTCCCCATAAAATAAACCATTGTCTACTGACAGGAGTAAGTTCCTTGTATTCTGCATTGGGGTGTGGGAATCATACTTTAGATGCACAATAAAAGAAAACAAATGTTTAAAAGTACCATTATTTAAGTTTAAATAAACATGCTTGCCTGAAAGTCATCCTCATGTACTCCTGCCCAACAAAACCAATATTAACCTTTTCTATCTCAAATTGCCCAAAAGCACGTGTATGTAAACTGTTATCTGCTTTAATGTCATGATGGCACATCCCAGGTCAACAGCTTTCCTTGGCATGAGTTGGGCCCATTATGCCCAGCCCATGCCAAGGAAAGTTGTTGACTCAGTCTTATACTGACCAGGCAAGAGTTCATTTATCTTGTCCCCATAAAATAAACCATTGTCTACTGACAGGAGTAAGTTCCTTGTATTCTGCATTGGGGTGTGGGAAGAAACACAAAGCTTGGTCTGCTGAGGTAGCAATTAACTTGATCAAACACAGACCTTCCTGTGTGAAGGTGTGCTAACTTACTATAGCATCCAAATGCTGCACTCCACAGGCTGTTTATCAAATTGACCTGGCAAGCCTGTCATTATCTGACCTCCCAGCCTGCTCTGCCTGCAGGGGGCACTGCGAAACCTGATCTGTCACGCCATTGGTCACTGGGGGAGGTACTCACAACAGCCTGGCCCTCTCAGCACTGTCACAGGTGTGGTTAATTGTGAGAATGTCTGATTACTCCTTTTGATCTTAGTACATCAATGCTGAGTCAAGGGAGATTCTAAACTTCTATCATGTCTATTCATAGATGAACACAACATATGTATTGTGAATCCAACCTGCAATTCCAGTCTTTTGAATTTTGACTCCTTTTGCAGCCCATTTTTATTTCAATATTTTTGTAGTCAAGACTAACTGCATACTTAACATTGGAAGACTTTAAGGTAGAACTGTAAATTGCTTTATTTTCATGGTGTTTGTATATTTGACAGTTCACTGTAGCTTTATTTTCACTGTTTTGGACATAATTCCTATTCACACAATGTTAAAATACTATTTCACTGTTTTTTATTTTCAGTTTTGTGCCATCAGTGAAATAAGTGAAAATAAGAATACAGCTAAATTAAAGCAATTTATGGTACTTGCTTTGAGTAAAGCACGAGGCAAAATTTAACCAGCATGGCACCACAATTTACTCCCAGACAACACTGCTGCTGAAATTGGGTTGTGTAGCATTGTCTGAACATGTTAATCTTTATAGTATGTGGACATTTCTAATTCAATTTTGATTAATTGCTATGCAAATTTAAAATATTAAATCAAATTCTAAGCCATTCTCTGTACATGCTTTCCTTGCATTTATTTATTTACTTTTATTTTGAAGGTACAGCAAAAAAATCCATATCTTCAGAACTCTTCTAAGTGGATTAACAGATTAATATATATAAAAAGACATTTTTAAAAGTTCATCTGTTTGAATTACATTAATAAATTTACTCTTACGTTTACCTACTGAAGCAATTTACCTTAACGTGAGACAACAATTTTTCTCAATATTTTTGGTTTAAACATATTTTTATTCAAAAAAGTGATCGGGAAGCAGGCTCTGCCTATATAAATCCCTCTCAATATTTTTGACATCCATATATGGAGAAGAGTATTCCAGGATAAACAGATCTCTAATGAATGAAAACTCACAAGAAGTCTTCTCTATCTGCATGATGAAGGGTGCCATATGGTTATGTGATCCTGAAGCTCTCCTGTGGTGGTGGTAGGGGGTGGGGTAATGTAATAAAATATGGCACAGTGATCCCCATAGGACTCACCTGGTTACAGTTAAGAGAACAAAGAACTCAACTTAACACCTTCCAAGCTGCCATTTATTGTAAACACTGACCTCCCCCTGCCCCACCTGAGGGACTCTCCTGACTTGGAGTCTGAGGTCTCAGCAAGGTTGGATACAAGTTGAGTTTTTTGATTCTCTACTGGACTCATGCCACACAGGTCCAAATTAGTGCCAAATGGAGGCCACATATTGTTTTGGTTACTTTCCCACCACAGACTGCAAGCCTTATGCAATCTAATATGCAGGTTTCTCTTGAAGCACTAAAATGTCCCATCCAATTGCACACTGACGGGGAACACTGACAGCAAGCTCACTCAGATCATTGGCAAGCAATTTCCTGAGATTTTTGCTCCAAGAGGGCATTGTATATTTAACAAAGAAAACCCGAATTACTTTTTATGCGAGAGATTGTCCAAAATATGCTAAATTTCCTTTCCATCATTTCCAAACATTGACAGAGAAGTATAAGAATACAAAATTTTCAGGAAAAACTGACAGATCTGTGAAAAATGAAACTTAAATATGCACAAAAAGGAATGATTTTTACCGATTAACCTTGTAACTGATGATTTAAATTAATGTGGGGGCATTTGAATTCACACCCACTCCAGGCTGTACCGCTGTATTCTGTCGGGTTATTTACATTCCACTTTTGTGTGCACAAATTTACATCCATAATCATTTTAGCAAGTTTCAGTGAACTATGACAGCACGCTTGCTGTTCCTGGTAACTGTGGCAATTTACAACTTAATAGGTAAAAGATATGGTGCATGGCAAATTAAATACGAAACCTTTACATACTCATACTTTTGACCCCTAGTGGCCAGCACTTGAGTCAGCTGATCTGGGCTTTCCCTATATATGTTGCAGTGAACTGTGTGTTATCAGCATTGAATGCACAAGATTCCAGATTCAATTCATTCATTTGACCAGAGTAGTGAAAAACATGTGCATGTACAGGGTAACATTGCTATCATATGAACCACCTTTTGCTAACTAACATCTTGTAGTTTGTACCATTATGACACTCATCCATGTGCTTTAACAGACCCCTTTCTACACCATTTCAGAGGGGCGGCCCATCCCGCCCCTCTTCATTAGCACCCCTTTGTCCCCTTTGAAATTTCTCCAGCACCCTGCCCCTATTTATGAGCTGAATTGAAGGATATATGGTATTGTACCCTATTTTTGTTTTTTTTTGCATTAAAACCTCTCAAAAAACAGAGCCAGCTACCAAATGAATAATCAGAAGTAGTAATAGCATAATAAGATTTATACTATTTGTTGTTACACACTTGTAGGCTTAAGGCATAGCTGCCCCTTTTCAGAGAATTTTACGCTAAAAAGAGCCCTTTTCACATATATTCTGCTGGAATAGTGCCCTTTTTAAATGATCTATGTTGCCCCTATCAAATTCTAACTGAGGGTCTGTTTAACATAGGTATTTCATTGTAAATGATTGATAAAAAATTAAAATGCAAATAAAAATTGGAGGATTTGAGATTAAGTTTCATATCTTTTTATGAGTTACATACAAAACAGTTTTACAAGAGGCTTTCATAGAGGCTGGTAAGCCCATTGGCCAATTGTTTTGTAATGAAAAAATTATGCTTATACCAACAGTTTGGCATTTGGCACATGCTTCTATTTAAAATCAATGGACGTTTTCAAAATAAAAAGAAGTTGCAACAAAGTAGCTACTGTACCTGATTTGTGCACATCGGTCATCCTGACCTCATGCCTGGCATCTCATGTAACAACAGTTTGCTCGAACTTGTCCCCCCCCCCCTTTTTGTTAGCTTTTTTTGTCAAAAAGGAACATTTCTATTAACTGCAGTGCTGCATTGGCCCATATCCCGTATGTACAGGCAAAACCCTTTATTACATTAACAAGGCAAAATGTGTTGCTCTTGTAAAAACTGGCAACGAGGAAATAACCATTTGAAAAGTGCTGTCATATTCTGTAAACACACATTGAGCCCAAAACAAGAAGGAATCATTATTATTTGGAATAAGTATCCATCATTATTGCAAATGTTAGTAATGTTCTTGCTGCATGCAACAGTTCACTGTATCATGGTGGTTATTATCACTGTGGTCTCGTAGCAGGGTCAGACATTTTGGCGAGAGATTAATATGCATGTCTCAAATACACATAAAAACATATTAACTTCATAGAAATGCACAGAAATCCATGATGACATATCAATTTTCTATTGGCATACAAATAGACAGCACTTTTTTCAATAAGATAAGATTCCAATAAGTTATGTCAAACATAGTAAACTTTTCAACTCCTATTTTGTTCCTGACAAGGCAAATTATAGAATATAGATGGCAGTTAGCTAATTAATGAGGGGGAGATCCATACTTGGCTGCAAGGAAGAACAAGCTATGTCAACTGAAATACCACCCCTTGCTCTTAGACCCACTGTCTTTACCCCTCTCCCCCCTTCATCCCCACTGCTATATGCTAACTGTGCCTTTCATTGGCAGAAGTGTAAACTGATGAAAATCAAAGCTATATTCACTAACACAAAGTAAGTTAATTGATACTGGGGATAACTTGATGAGTTTGTCACTTGCTTTCTTTTTGTGCAGAAACACATTTTTTGAAGAAGAATGTTATTTTATGAACAAGTATCCACTGATGCTTAATAGGTTGCACATATTGATTATAACATGTAAATGAGGTATTAAATTTAATCTGAATATTAACCCTTTGAGTGCCAGTCACAGCTTAAGCTGTGCTGATGAAGCTGGATTACTGTAATGATTCCAGATTCATATTCCTCATTAAAAGACCTTTCATTCAAGTACCAGCATGCCTATGTTCCCAGTGAAAAATTTGGTCCAGGTCAACAGCTTTCCTTGGGGCACTTTCTGCACAACGCGCGGAAAGTGCCCCAAGGAAAGCTGTTGACTCAGTCTCTAAATTGGCTCTGTAAGAGTTAATATTTTGAAAACCTGAAGTTTGGACAGAACTAATGACTAGAAATAACCAGATATCTTAATATTTCAGAAAACTAGCCATTCCTAACTTGCTTCCATTGGAAGAGCTGCCCCATGAGCAGTCACAATGTGTGCATGTATATAAGACAGGTCACATAATCAGTAACACCCCACTGCCATCCCATCCCACCCCACCCCCACCCCATCGGACCTTTCAGTGACACAGGTAACCAATATCCATTAACATAATAACATTTTTTATTTACTGGTGAAAGCAATCTAGCTGTTCCCCTGCTGACTATTGGGTACCCCAGTATAGAGGTTCTTCGTTTTAAATATGTTCTATAAGATCCAAACATAATATAAACCAGGCCAGTGCAAAAAGTAAGACATCTAATAATTTGTTTATAATACTTGCAACAATTCACCTCTGGAATTTACTCCCATCCAGTGTTCTAAATTCTGATGATGTTATTTCAAAAAGTAAATTAGATGAGGGAAAACCAAAGACAATTGAGTTATTTTACACTGGAAATAGAAAAGCCAAAATATTACATGCAAGAATTGGGATGGGCTGCATCCAGCTGAACCAGGAAGAATTGGGATGGGCTGCAGCCAGCTGAACCATGAAGGGGGGAGGGTAAGGGGAGCCAAAGTACGCTGGTACAAGTAATAATTTTGCCCTAGTACAAGGTATGGAAAAAATGAAAATGTACAAATAATGGTAGGTACAAAGTACGGAAATTAAAAGAGTTTGAGTACGTAAGTATGATATGGCAAATGAAAATTCCCAGTACACCAGTACAGAAAACCCCTTCTCCCCCCCCCCCCACCCATGATACACCTACAATTGGTACAGCAAGCTCTCAGGCTTGTGCCTGTGGCACCCTGGTAGAGAATTCCTTTCACTACTTTTTAGTGCGGTAAATACATGCTGAGCAGCACACCTTGCACCAAAATAATTGTATGTGGTTCCTTTCACCTTACATTTTTATTTTTTAGGTTCAAGCCACTCAAGGTAGCAAATCAAATTATTTTTGAAAGTACACAGATGTATATCTCAAATACTGACAGATTTAAGTGAGGGTTCCGAAGGTTCCGCTAGGCCCGTGCACTGGCTTTATCTGTGGACAGGTGGTGATGGGTCATGTACTGGCCAGTACAGTACAGATTTTTCATCTTCTGCAACTGATATCCAGCGTTGTCTGGCGATGTTAGATCGACTGTACCTTGAAAATGCATTCTGCTATCTGTCTTGTCATTGTGATGTCTTATCATCTTACATGGGTGCCTTTTTCGGTGCAACGTTGCTGTGATGTCCTGTACCTCCCGCCTTGTCTTATTGTGCAATGCTTTTTTTTAAAAACATTTTTTTGTAGTTTTACTTTTTTTTTTTTCTTGCATAGAATGCTTTATATAGGCAAGGCTTGTCTTTAAATTGTCGTTTGGAAATAAACTATGTTCTAACCAAGTATGTTATAAGGCCTTTAGGTGTCGTTTCTTGAAAATGTCAAGCAGGCAAAAAACACAGCCAAGGGAAGTCATGTATTCAAGCAGAGAAGTGTAGCAAGCAGATATGACACAGCTCAAAAAACAATAGGTGTTATTCAGAGGGAGTGCTACTGGCGCACTCCCCCCTTTTCAGTGCAAAAACTTTTTTTAAAGCAGAAAAGGGTTTTCCCAGAGGCCATTCACCCTCTGATCTCCAAGTGGGGGTCTGGCACAGACTTTTTGAAATGTCTAGATTGTCCCCTGGAAACACCTTTTTTTTATTCTCATACAAAACATATTCTTTTAGTAGCATATTTAGCAATTCACACATAGCACATGACCACAAAGTATGTGATGTTAGTTCTGTACAAACAAAATTGTATACAATTTTCTATGTGAAACACGTAGTCCTTCGTGTCCGTCAGAGTCCCCACTGTAACTTTTATCAATAAAACCAGACAAATCTTTCAGTTCGTGGCCCACTTTAGACAGATTCCACAATGGACAGTTATTTCTTGAATGATGAGAATATTTTTTATAGATTTACACCATCACTGAACCATTTTTTTTTCCACAAAAGATGGCATACTATTGTCAGACTTTTTTTACACAACTAATGACTAGTAAAGACCTGATGGAAGGTCAGATCAAGGCAAACTTATATGTATATGGGTGCACTTCTATCCATTTTTAGGTTTCTAGTTATTCAGAAATTTAAATGTACACCACTGTAGGGCCTGTATTTTTCCGTTTCAAAAACTATAAATTCCGTTTCACCAGCCAGAAATTTCCAAATTCCCTTTCAGTAGTTCTCTTTGTATGTAAAATATATTAAGGCAAAACAGCAAATTCCGTTTCAGAGGTGACAAAAATTCATTATTCTGTTCCGTTTCCATTAAAAACAGAAAAATACAGGCCCTACCATTGCAGATTAATGCGAGATTTTTTGTATCATACTACATTGTGTAAAATTACTGTATTAGCCCTTTTAAGCATCCCCTCCACTTTCTCATCTCTAGTAGATTAATTAAATTTTGCCAGATTTTCATCATTTTTAGATAATTTATGCATGAATATTGTTCCAAGAATCCTAATATTGGTGTATGTGTTAGATTCCCTTAAGGTAAATTTCCTAAGCACCCTAGGTGCTTAAAAGGGAGAATACGGTGTATGCAATTGACTCATTCCACCCTGATAGAAGACCGAATCAACAGCTTTCCTTGGCACACTCTGGGTGCCCAGAGTGCACCAAGGAAAGCTGTTGGCCATGGGCATATAATTTGGTATGATGTTCCATGAAAGTTTCATCCAATTTTTTAAAAATAATCCCTAAATTATTGAAAAACAATTACCAAACAACATTTAGATATTAGTGGGAAAAAGTGTCATTAGGGTGGAATGAGTTAATGAAAGATAATCCTTTTTCTGAGTATACTCAAGGTGAGACAAAGTTTTATTTTCTTATTTTTTTAATTAGAATCATATTCTCTTCCATTGTACAAAATTTGATTTATTTTCTTATCTTGCAGAAATTATCAACAGCAATCTCTCAGGATAACTTTCATGATGCATTATGAACTTACAGACAGTAAACAAAGTCCATACAGATCATGACAACACAACAACCCAATATCCTGCTGACAAGGTGGAACAAAGACCCAGAATACAAAGTCAAAACCTCACTTATCATTCACATAATTTCTACTATCACCAAAACGTGTCGCATTATTTGGTCAGCCGCCAAAGGTTTGAGGTGACAAAAGGGAGGCGTGCAGATTGACACCTGTTGCTATTGTCTCTCCAGACTTGTGTTTGTCGTCACGACGTGCCATCAGCTGCCTTTGTGACAGACAGCTGTCAGCGGTGGACACAGTCGTACAGTAATGATTTTGACAAGCCCAGTAACCATTTTTGTGATTTTTTTCCACTAAGGATTATAGTTTTTTTGGAAAAGAAATGTCAACTGAGTACATATTTCAGTTGGTACATGATCATGACTACTGGTGAACCAAGAATTGGATGCTGTTCACTGTTAAGTTCCCTTGCTGGTATGTAAAACATGAAAGACATGACTACAAGGCATGCGTTTGAATTTGAGAGACATAAGCTTAAAATATAAACACAAAAATTGCAAATTTACACACATCGGTCCCCCCCCCCCCAAAAAAATACAAAGCAAAGTTTTTTTTTGTTTTGTTTAAATTGACGTCTCTATAGCTTTAGTGCAGACACAAACTGCTGTAGATTTGCCACACAATACATAGACACTATAATCCAAACTGTCAGGAAAGACGCCTCAACTTGGTTACCATCTGCTTTGAAAGCTTGCCTTTCCAAATTGCTTTGCTTTGCTAAATACTTTTCATGTTATTTACGCTTCCTGCGAGACAACACATTTTTGGAGACCGCTATTTCGTCTTCCCTGGGATGGTCTTTCATTACAGGTTCCACTATATACACACTATAGTATTGTAGGTACATGTAGTACCTTGCCCCCACCCTTTAAAAAAATCAACTTATCACCTTGTTTTGTGCTCTTACCTTTTACCCTTGAATCAAGACGAGTTCAAGAGTGATTCAACAGCTAGAATTCATTAAATTGTTTTCATTCCTATTGAAATTATTCAAAAACACTGAAGCAGACAATATTGGACCAATATTTGACCATCAGGCAGTTTTAGTGGCTGATGAGAGAAAGGGTTAACTTCTCGTCTCCTCTTCCACCCAGTTTACATTCCCTGATCCCACACTTGGCAGAATATTATTGTAATTTTATCCTTTGTCATGTTGAATCACCTTTTGGGAAAACTGCTTTTAACTCTTTCAGTACCAAATTTGGAACTGAGTCAACAGCTTTTCTCAGCGCGTATTGGGCATATTGCGTCCAATGCGTGCTGAGAAAAGCTGTTGACCTGGGGTATTCTCTTCGGAACTATAGGCACACTGGTACTTGAAGGAAAGGTCTTTTCACGAGAAATAAGAATCTGGGATTCTAATGATAATTCAGACTTTTTGTCTGACTTAAGTAGATCGACTTAAGATGTGATTGGCACCAAAAGAGTTAATTTCATGCACAGTCTGCCACCATACTCTGAAAGCACATGCCTAACAACTGATAATAGTAGCCAAATTCACCCTTTCTTCCCTGGTTGGGTCAAAACTGGCTGAAGTAAACTGTAGTCTGCTTGAAATGTTTGTTCATTAATTTTTTGTGTTGATGGAAAAAAAATTCAACAGAATTGTGAGCAAGCCCTGACAGAATAGTCTATTTCATGTCAAAACTTGCCCAGGTAAAGGTTAAGTGCTTCATGCCCAAATGGCCCTGACGAAAGCTGTTGACTCAGTCTTACTTCAAGGGAGAAAAGGTTCATGTACTACTCTGTAATTTTTCCTCTTTGATGTTCCATGTATTTATTAAGTGGCGCCAAACATTGAGTTCCATACTGCACTTTGTTACATCATCAATGTCTTCTGGTGGAAGGAGGCCAAAAATAATCAGCAAAAAGCTTAAATTTGAAGTTTGGAAATTAAGATAATAAGCCAGCACATCTGTCTGTCTGAGGCTCCTATTTCAATTTCTGTTTCCCGCTCATTTCGGTCAAGTTTAACACAATTTTTTCATTATCTTTATCATGGTTAATTTACATAATAAATATCTTGTACATCGTGAATTACTCTATACTGGTAAATTTCTATTAATTTGTCTAGACCTGATCACTCCACTGCCTTCTCAGTTTTATTGACGACAGTGAGACGAAAGCAAAAAAACTATCATAGTTGATTATTGTCACACCGTAATATGAGCTTACAGTCTGGAATACATGTAATCATTTATCACATCTCACTTTGACGATTGTATAATTAAAAGTGACAGAGCTGTCAATGGATCATTTTTCCAAGGAATCTTCTCATTATCCTGTTTTTTATTCAGTTGTTTTGCATTTATATTAGCTTGTTTTTTTGATCGCAGAAACAACTTTTCAGTTAACCGTTTGAATTCTTTTGTGTGCATTTATCAGGGATTGGGAATATGCAACCCCAACATGAAATGCACAAAAAAAAGCCCCCTCCAAACAACATTAAATGTTATGATTTGCAGGTTCCAGATTCCTTTGTTTCTATTTTCCTGGTGAAACGTCTGTAAAGGACCTGGTTTGGGCAGTACAAATGGCTGTCCCATCCTGTACACACACACCATACACCTTCAGCTTTCTCCCTGTGATTAAACCTAAGTTACCATGCATTAGTGACACCAAGGAGGCTACATAGAGCTCTATGTAGCCTCCTTGGTGACACTAACTGAAGCTTGCAGTAGACCAGCCATACAGCACGATCACAACGTTGACTGTTTGTGTCCAATATTTCTGTTAACCCCCAAATTGGGGTACATTACCTTTCAAAACCTCAAACACCCTCTGAGAAATTTCTAAAGGGTCACAAGTCTTGTTTATTTACATGTAAATTTGGTAAAAATCTAGTCTTCTCCCCTGAATTTCCCTTCTTGTGACGCCCTGAAAAAAATCCTAATGGAAACACTGGTGTCTGACAAAAAATTACCCTTATTTCTTTGAAGACAAAAAAGCAAGTTGTGCTGATCTGTTCACATTTTTCTGCATTGAGAAAAAAGATGCTACCTCTTTCTAACTGTGGAGAGCTGAAAATGTATCTACGAGCTGGATATGGGTTAAGATAAGTTTTCCTTACCTTCCACTCTATGGGTAACTCCTCGGTCTGTCAAGTCATCAAGTTTTCCTATCCACCACTTTGTACAAATTTGACTCGCGCTTTCAGTCTGTTTTCAGCAGTAAAACATAAACCCACATGAAATATTGTGTATAATTTTAGTACCAGAATAACCTGACGTTGTCTCAGCCTATATTGTGAGCCATCTAAACAGGTAACTATATCAGACTGTGACTCTGTGCACATTGCCTGTTCTTCAGTGACTCAGACCAAGGAAGACACAGCTTGCTATCACAAACATTTGACACACATGTGTAGACCTATAGCTCGGGGCCATACATGCTCCCAGGCAGGACTTAGCCCCGAAACACTTACTCCTACATACAGATACAGAAGTTTGCGCTTAAAACTTGTCGTATTTCCATGATACTTTGCACGGTACCCCTTCTGCATATCATTGTTACCCGAGATCAAATCTAAACAGGACTATCGGCTATTTTTCCAGGGAGGCATGATGAACAAATATTGAAATGATAAGGATGGGCAAGACGACACTTGAAGACATGTAAAGTACTATACACCCCTTTTCTGTTCTATTGACTGCAGCCTTACTTAAAACGTTTTGTAGTAAAATATACACAGATGGAGTGGCTGCATATGGGTCCACTCAATCTTATTCTCCTTTGGATATGAATATAGGATACCTGCCGTTTTCATCAGTTTACATATACTCCCTTGATATAAATTAACGAAGCAGATATATTTATAGATCAAGTGTACAAAACTCTTACAATTATATTTGAATGGTGAGTAAAAAAGAGACAAGTACACAATACAGACCTTAAGAGGCTGCATACATACGTGAGGCAAAGAACGAACCAGCCACGTACACAAAGTGATCTGCAAGTTTATTGGTTCAAATCCAGAAGATCGTATTTGCTATGGAGAAATAATAAAGCGGTGTCAAGGGCACCCATCATAAACATGACAACGCCAGTGTACCCCATGTCACAGCAATGACAGAACGTAAATGATACACATATCAACATAATAATCAACAAAGGTGACATCCTGGTCTATGCTCACATACATTTTTTTTCTGAGTTTTTCTTTCATAGTATCCACAAAAATAGATCCATTTCCTCACAAGGAATAATGTGATTAAATTTGCAAAGTAAGCATCAGACCCAAAACATGTCTTCAGGAACATATTTATTTAACTTACATCCACAGATGCTGGATCTACATCTCATTTGAGGGAAATCACGATGAGTACTTACCACAGCTACAGACACAAAGTGATCTTCAGGTATTGTACTGAATTTGACACAAGCAGCTTTCAGCGAGTTGCAAATTTTATGGGGAAGGTAGGCATTGTTTGGTTCCAATTTACAGAAGATGCTTGTTTCATACATTTTTATAGGTTATTTGACACTAGAACACACTAAATACATGAAATATGTGACACTCTCGACGGACAGCTACCCTGCTTTGCAGTCAGGTAACAACCTTTTTTGCACTTCCATCAATACTAATAGAGATATATAATTTACACTTGTGTCTCACCTGTGTGTAAGGCCGGTTAGTCAGCATCCAATTGAATGCAGCCAAACATCCAAGTCCTTGTCAATGATTGGCCAATTTCCAAGTTTACAATGAACCTTTGACCTGACCTCATGAATATATGTCAGAGGAAACAAATTTCACATCCTTGGTGATTCCTTGCCAAACCTAAGGTGCTAGAAAATGTACATGTACATGCACAAGCATAGCAACGACACAGCCTGACCTGTCAGCGTCTATCTGTACATGCCCACGTACTATACCCACAAAGACCGATGCCAGTACTGAAGTGCTCAGCCAAATTAAAACATACCTGTGCGATAAAAAAAACCTCCAGTATTTGCACTTGTTACCTTTTTTTAGCTTCTGACAATGCACTCAAGATCGACACTTCCCAGGTGTCCTATGTATACATATGTAGCAGACTGACTTTTCCTGGCACACGACTGGTTACTACACCTAATGGATGGGTTATCTCTGTCCAACTAATCCTGACATTAAGTTGGCTCACTGTCAGATAAGTAACAATGTGGCGATAAAAAAGTCCAAAAAAATCCACTTCGCATGCTTCAGTTTTATCATAGCTGCACAGAAAGATAACCATTTGATTTCCATGATACCGTGGTCAGGTAAATATTATGGTTGCAGATCACACAAAGTTTGTATTATGCAAGTAAACTGTAAAAAATGATACAAAAATAGTTATGTATCACGAAAAATAAATCAGAAATTACATCTTGAAAAATGTTTGGAAAATTTTAGGAATGACACAGGACATTTTTCTGTAAAACAAGAAAAGTGAGAAATCATGCGAATACATATCTATTTTCTTTCTTGTAATAAGATTTTTTTTTGGAGGGGGGGGGGAAGTAGTATAATTCTGACTTAAAATGGTAATTTTTTACTGTTTACTCTTGCATCTCTAGCTTTTGCAGTTGATCCCAAGAGGCCTTAACATGCTTAAGTTACCATACTGGCATAGAACCCTCCCCATATTTTCACATGACAGTATCTGGTGTCACCAAATGTCACTAGATTAATTTTTTTGTCATTACGAACACCATATGTATGACTCAACAGCTTTCCTTGGTGTACTGTGTATGAAATGTACCCCAGAGTACCTTGAAAGCTGTTGACTTAGTACCCCAGGGGTTGTATATATATATATATATATATATATATATACCCTTAAGCTCCCCCCCCCCCAATATAGAATGATATGTAAAACCATTCAGTTTATAGGCCAGAAGAGATCACTTCATGCAACTAATATCGGGGCTTAGTTTATGAACTGCAGAATACAATCATACAATTTCGTAAGTTCAGCTCCAGGCAGAGACACAGATCTACGTTAATTATGATCAGTATATCAAGGTTACTCAATACTTTGACACACTGTATCTGCAACATTTGTGTGTTGAGATGTGTCTATAACTGTAGGGGACTGTCTTATTTTCATGTGTATAAATTTTCGATGTTTCTGCATTTCATATACTTAAACTGAACTCTTATTTTCACTATTTTGGACTTCATTCCTACATTAAATATTTCACTCTTTTTATTTTCACAGTTTTGTGATAACTGAATCATTGGGATCCTGTTTTTCCTTTCCAATAGCTCTTAATTCTCCTATTTTGGACTTAATTCCCATGTTAAATATTATTTCATTTTGTTTTTATTTTCACAGTTTTGTGCCATAAACAAAATGAACAAAATTTAAGAGTAGAGTAAAATAATGTGAATTTAATGTATGTAAAACTTGGCAAAATCTGTCACATTTTTCCACATGTAAGTGCACAACAACTACAATTAAACATCCCTGTACAACATAATTTCACAGTAACACTCCCTGGCATTAATTCCTGAGCTATTAAATGCATTAAGTGTTATCCCAGCTTTTGGCCTAAGTGCTCTGCCAATACTGAATGCAACAGTAATGTGCCTGGTTATTTCTTCACCTATTCACTTGGTGCTGAACAAACACATGGAGAAAGTGTCCATCAGATTAACCACCAGAACTATTTCTTCCCACAGCCGGTTGCTTTATTTCTATCAAAATAGTTTTAAAACTACATGCTATCCAACTAATTGAAGCTCGAGAGTGAGTTCTATCAAAATCCCATCAGAGATAGTGTTCTGAATCCATGAATATACAAGCAGCATAAACATGCCCCCAAGACCTAACTGATACAATGAAGTTCAGCTACCTGTGTTGACGATGTGTTCCTCTAATTACTTAACCTTTTAAATGGAACCAAGGGTTACAGAATGAATACATGTTAACCCCTTATATACCATGGTCATACAGGCCTTGATCAGTAGTTTTTGCATTGCCTGGGAAGTCATGTTACAGCTATCTCATGACTTGCCAGGCAATGCAAAAACCAATGATTTCCGAACCAGCTGAATGAAAGCTGGTTAACCAATACTTTTAATACGATGTGTGTCTTAACTACATGTCCACATAGAAAAACAGGAACTGCAATACTATAAATTGCTTTATTTTTGCATGTATAAATTTTCATGCTTTTTGTATTTTTGACATTCCAGTGTGGTTTTGATTTCACTGTTTGTGACATAATTCCTGTTCAAACACTGTTAAAGTAATATTTCACTGTGTTTTTATTTTCATGGTTTTGTGCCATCAGTGAAATAAACGAAAAATAAGAATACAGCGAAATTAAATCAATTTACAGTACAAAGTTACAGGGGCAACATAAGCAAGGAGATGGTTTGGTTCCCACGCCCCCTTCCTTTCAATAAGAAGAGTCAACAGCTTTCCTTGGTATGGGTTGGGCACTTAGTGTCCAACCCATACCAAAGAAAGCTGTTGACCTGGGGCCTATTATCTTGATAGGTCTGATCTACAATTCTCAGTCAAATTATTTTGCATCATTGTTGAATTAGTCAAAACATTGAAGCAGGCAACATTTGACTAGTTTAAGGGGGAAAAGGTTTAAAATGGCACAAAAGTGGGAGCTCCATTAACTCACTCCATACTATGGTCCCAGGCCTTGGTCAGTGGTCCCAGGCCTTGGTCAGTGTCAGAACCACTGACTTAAGACTTAAATATATATAAATTTAGGCATGTTGGTACTTGAACGAAAGCTCTTTTCATGAAAAAGTTAAATATGCAATTGTTGTCTTAAATCTAGGTAAATATACAGAAAAATCAGGGACTGGTATGGAGTGAGTTACTTTAACATGGAGACTACCATCTTAAATATATGGAAGGCAGGGAAATCCAAGAGACTGGTGTGGCCAAAAGAGTGTGAGACTGGCCTTCTATAGGAATAATTGGAGTCTGGCTTAAGACTCTAGAAAGTGGCCACCCAGGTCAATAAAGGAGAATTTGTATACTGGTCAATGAAGACCTTTAGCCTCAGAGATATGGACCCCAATTTGACGCCAGGTCCCTCCATTGTGCCGCTGTCACCCTGACCCTCAGAGTGACCCAGCATTCACTGTGTGGTATGAACTGGCCGCCACTGTCCCATCCTGGGACATTAACAACAGACACCCTGCTTAATGGTGTGTCAAAACATAATATCCCCTCTACAGATGTATACAATGTATGCAAACATGGCCACAGAACCCTAACTTGCCCCAGGTGGTGAGGCTTGTACTTCATTAACGCATTAGTGACCCTGCATCTGAGCTTTTATAAAAATGCACACTTTATGAGTCTGACGGTAAATAACAATTGTACTTTGGCGATGATGGTGATCACACTAAGATGATGCTAGTGCTTTCCCTTGTGTGCACCTAGGAAATCCTCTCTTCAAACAGGGACACATCTGTCTCATGTCTGGACCATTTAAGCTGCTGTGACGGAGTGGACAGATTACCTTGGTGCAGTTTGGGCATATTGTGCTTGGCACGCTCCTAGGAAAGTTGTTGACAAATTGTCTTTATCTCGCTTGATGAAAAGCTAGCTGGTAACATTTACCATACTGGACCACTTGGTCATTGCTATTTTGTATTTTCATTTTTATTTTTTATTTTATTTTTTTGTTTACATTATTTCTTATCCTTACAATATGCCTTATCTTTGCAATGACTTATTTTCACACCATGCCTTATCCTAGCAATATACATTTTCCTCATAAAATGACTTATAGCGTGACTTATCCCTATCATATAATTTACCATCACAGAGTGGCCAATATGAACCCTGCACCTCATCCATGTACTACAATCTTTTATTCTGTTTACACTAGAAGTACAGCATTTGTCCTCAGTATGCACAGCTTACCCTGCCAATATGACAGGGCTTTCACTTACCCTGCCAATATGACAGGGCTTTCCACTGACCCTGCCAATATGACAGGGCTTTCCACTGACCCTCCCAATATGACAGGGCTTTCACTTACCCTGCCAATATGACAGGGCTTTCACTTACCCTGCCAATATGACAGGGCTTTCACTTACCCTGCCAATATGACAGGGCTTTCACTTACCCTGCCAGTATGACAGGGCTTTCCACTGACCCTGTCAATATGACAGGGCTTTCACTTACCCTGCCAGTATGACAGGGCTTTCACTTACCCTGCCAGTATGACAGGGCTTTCACTGACCCTGCCAATATGACAGGGCTTTCACTTACCCTGCCAGTATGACAGGGCTTTCACTTACCCTGCCAATATGACAGGGCTTTCACTGACCCTGCCAATATGACAGGGCTTTCACTTACCCTGCCAGTATGACAGGGCTTTCACTTACCCTGCCAATATGACAGGGCTTTCACTTACCCTGCCAATATGACAGGGCTTTCACTTACCCTGCCGATATGACAGGGCTTTCACTTACCCTGCCAATATGACAGGGCTTTCACTTACCCTGCCGATATGACAGGGCTTTCACTTACCCTGCCAATATGACAGGGCTTTCACTTACCCTGCCGATATGATAGGGCTTTCACTTACCCTGCCAATATGACAGGGCTTTCACTTACCCTGCCGATATGACAGGGCTTTCACTTACCCTGCCAATATGACAGGGCTTTCCACTGACCCTGCCAATATGACAGGGCTTTCACTGACCCTGCCAATATGACAGGGTTTCACTGACCTTGCCAATATGACAGGGTTTCACTGACCCTGCCAATATGTCAGGGCTTTCACTGACCCTGCCAATATGACAGGGCTTTCACTGACCTTGCCAATATGACAGGGTTTCACTGACCCTGCCAATATGACAGGGTTTCACTTACCCTGCCAATATGTCAGGGCTTTCACTGACCCTGCCAATATGACAGGGCTTTCACTGACCCTGCCAATATGACAGGGCTTTCACTGACCTTGCCAATATGATAGGGCTTTCATTTACCCTGCCAGTATGATAGGGCTTTCACTGACCCTGCCAATATGATAGGGCTTTCACTTACCCTGCCAGTATGATAGGGCTTTCACTGACCCTGCCAATATGATAGGGCTTTCACTTACCCTGCCAATATGACAGGGCTTTCCACTGACCCTGCCATTATGATAGGGCTTTCACTGACCCTGCCAATATGACAGGGCTTTCACTGACCCTGCCAATATGACAGGGCTTTCACTGACCCTGCCAATATGACAGGGCTTTCACTGACCTTGCCAATATGATAGGGCTTTCACTTACCCTGCCAGTATGATAGGGCTTTCACTTACCCTGCCAATATGATAGGGCTTTCACTGGTTGACTTGGCTTTGTTCAAGTTGTTGACAGCGTCACATATTTACCTGCCTGTCACCTTGCTGTTTACATTTCCCTTATACATAAAAGGTACCCAACCTTCAGCTCATACCCACCCAGCCCATAATTATGTGATCTTCTTTGTTTTGAAATTGGATCTGTGGCCCTAACCTTTGACCTCTGACCTCAAGTGGAACAAGGTGGTTCCCATTATAAAGCCAGGTGGTGGCACAGTACCAGACAGTTGGAAAAGGACACGGATTGTCTCCAATTATCCACACACAATTAGGTACCTCATAATCTGTATTTGAGTGCTTCACCTAAACTAACCTAAACAGTTTTGATACTGATCAATCGCAAGAACAGACTGACACCTTCCTTGGATCTATAGGATTATGAAGGATTTTTTAAGTGTGTATGCATACCACCCCAAATGAAATAGCGTGCAATGAGCAGCTGATTCTCTGTCCCCTGTGACTTGTTTTCTTCCACTTATTCCATACCAGTGACAGCTGTTTCTTTCACACTTTATAGACCATGTAGCAAAACGAAAAAGAAAATTGAAAAAATCCAAAATTCAAAATTCTATGAACACCTTAGAACTGGAAAAATGAAGGGGGTGGGGGTAGGGGTAGGGTTGGGCTTCAAATGCAAAAATCACATTTCCAACAAGTTTCTACATCCCCCTGCCCAAATCAGAGTGACTGAACAAAATATGTGTAAAAACATGAACTTCAATTGTTTTTCTCCCTGTTAGTAGAGGTTGGGGTATGGTGATCAAGACAAGATTCCAGGAAAATGGCCATACACTCTATATGATTGGGAATGAGGATTATTCCCAATTCAGGTTTTTATTGGATTTTTGGAACCTTTTTTTCCCCCCTGTGCATGGTCCCATAGGTGGAACTATTTTTGGAAATGGCACTGAAATTTGTATGAAATGAGTTAGATCTATGGGAGGCAGCTGACCCAAACCATCACTCAGGTAGCAGATAACCCAGTAACTGTCTGCCAGTTTGACCTGTAGATCAGTATCATGCATGTAAAATGTAGGTTCAATGGAAACAGGTACTTAACAGAACAAGCTTATACTATTTCAGTCACCAATGGGCAAAACAAGTGTACACAGATCACCTGATGTCTCCTGAACGATGGGATATGAGAAGAAATAACAGGTGATCCCTCTTGACTCGTGGTGCCCTCTATTGATTGAAGTGCTCTGGGCTTATCTCATTGGGTTCAATTTCAAAGTTCTACTTCACACAGCTCCTGAATTTTTTAATTGAACAGTCTTCCTAACTTGAATTAGTGTGCACCTATTAAGAAATTATACATACTTAGTGCCTTTTTACCTTTAACAAGATATGTTTCTAAAACATAGATGCCCCCCCGCCCTCATTACCCTTGCCCTCGCTACCCTATTGAAAGTGGTAGATGGGGCACTCGTGACCTTACAAAATTAGTGAAGGTTGATCATACATCAATGTCACATATTTTTAAACTTTAACCTAGCCCTTAAAAAACGACTAAAAACCTGGACAATATAAAAGTTATAGCCGAAAAATTAGTCATCATTTAGTAACCATATTCAGCAAAAGGGGTTTATGACCTTGGAAATTAGGGCAAGGTCACTCATTTTCACTTCACCTTCTTCAGTTGTTGGGCAAAAACCACAGGAAGTCTACTGTCTGTGTGTGACCCTCAAAACTGGGTCAAGGTCATGCAGCTACAAACTCAAACTAGCCCTTATAGGCAACCATAAAGCTGTGCAATATGAAAGTGCTACCTCCAAAATGCAAGTTATCATGCAGAAACAGTATTCAACCAAATGGCTCTGTGACCTTTGAAATTAGGTCAAGATCACCCATCTTCAAACTTGACTTAGCCCCGAATACGGACAATTATCTTGTGCAATATAAAAGTCCTAGTTTAAAAACCTCTTCATGTTATCATGTGGAAACCAAAGTTAACTCAGGTACCAACTTGACCTTGGAAATTAAATCAAGGTCACCAAACTTTAAACTTCTTCTAGCCCTTAGCAAGAACTATACACCTGTATAGTATCCCAGTCCTAACTTAAAAACTTCTTGAGTTATTGTGCAGAACCCACAGGAATTCTACAATCTCTCTGTGACCCTAAAAAAACTGGGTCAAGGTCACCCATCTTTAAACTCAACCTAGCCCTTACAGAGAACCATAAAGGTGTGCAATACAAAAGTTCTAGCTCCACGGTATAAGTCATCATGCAGAGAGCATGAAACCTTATTCAGTAAAGTGGCTCTGTGACCTTTAAAGTGAGGTCAAGGTCACCCATCTTCACACTTCGCCTAGCCCCAAATATGGACTATAATCCTGTGCAATATAAAAGTCCTAGCTTAAAAACCTCTTCAGTTATTGTGCGGAAACCAAAGTTGACTAAGGTACCACTGTGACCTTGGAAATTACGTCAAGGTCACCCATCTTTAAACTTTGCCCAGCTTTTGACTAGAATGATGCACCTGTACAGTATCAAAGTCCTAGCTCAAAAACTTCTTGAGTTATTGTGCGGAAACCACAGTCTACCGACCAACCGACCCACATGTGCAACGCTATATGCCCCACCTTCTTCGAAGGGGGGCATAAAAATCAACATTAAAATTTGAAACTATCACAATAGGTCAGGTTTCAACAGTGGTTCTGATCCATTGTAAGGTACATATAATTATGATCAATTTTGGTGCAGCTGCAGTCAGTACATTGTGTCATACCCTGGTGTGCTTCTGAAAGAAACTGAAAAAAATTAAAAGTTGATATGTAAAAACCAATAATGAGAGGCTACCACTCTCCCATGGGATCCTGATCTATTGGAAAGTATATCTCTGGTAAAATTTGGTGAAACTACTATCAATCCTTCCTGAGGTATTGTGGTAATGTCCTCCCCTTGTCCACCACTCACAGTATCTCCAAATGAAGATATAAATTCATTTTAAAAAATCCAAAAATCATAAGAACTCAACAGGTATATGGTCCATTATGAGGCATATGATACAAATTTACTGATGCTGTGCTCATTGATTTTCTTTTTTTTTTTATGATATCTCCGTAAAGTTATCAGGGTTGGCAGAGCTGCAGCATGAGATGGTATCACCCTCCACCATTTTATGTTGCAACCACAACAAAGGTACCAAGTCAAGTTTGCAGAAGATTTTGTTTCAGTCTAAAATGTAGATTTTTTGTCATTCAAAACAAAAGGTATAAATCACTCAAGTTTTTCTACACAGGATGCTTCTAACACCAGACTTGTGCAGTTTTCATATTCATTCTAGTTTGCTGCCCCCACATGATGACATTGAAAGTATGTTCCGATGAAAACATCAGGACTAAGCAGTAAAATCTTCCACAAAAGTTTTAGCTATGCACATACATGCTGAATACGTTCCAGAATATTTGTAAAATAGTTTTAACTTTTGGACAAAATATATATATATATATAGTAAAACCTCTCTGACCGAACACCTCTCTATATTGAACACCATTTCTCAGTCCCAAATATATACTTCCAATGTAAGCAAACCTCCCTATACCGAACACCTCACTGAACCGAACATTTTTTTCCGGTCCCAAGGGTGTTAGGTATAGGGAGGTTTTACTGTATATATATATATATATATATATATATATATATAAGTATATTGCCACAACCCAGAAAGCACAATACAAAAGTCAAACAAAGTGCTTTCTTTTCATACATATGTATTTAACTTTTATTTCTGCCGACAATGATTACCTTGCTCTCTGATCCTCATTCCACACATTGCAGCCTATAATTGTTTGACCCTTATCTGGGAAATATAATCCATGCATGGTCTGTTAGGATTTCAGACATGTGTGATCTGGTCAATCAATGTCCTAGCTTTTCGGCTGTAGTTACAATCGTACGTCTACCAGGTGCGTACACAAAAGTAAATAACCAGGTGGAACATCCGGTGAAGTTAATCACTTTCACATCTCCCCCCCCTCCCCACCTCAGGTTGTCCATATGGGGTACGTTACGCTCCACAAAATTAAGGACTACACTACGACTCTTAAATGCACCCATCATCAAAGGTATAGTTTTCATGCACCCTGGAAATTAAGACTATTCAATGCACGTTACCAAAATAATTATTTCATCACACCTGATGACTTTCACATATTATCTGAAATCATATCTCCATGTGCATTCACGTGACATTTTCCTGTAGATGTTTTTCTTCTTGCCGCTTTCCCGCTTAACTTGACCAAAACCGGTTGATTATCAAATGTCATCTGCTTCATTGTTTCCACTAAATTCCACTAAATTTCAACAGTACATGTAATGACAAACAATTTGAATGAGAATTGTAGTTGCGACATATCAAGATAACATGCTGCAGATCAACAGCTGTCCTTGCCTACTGGAGACACCTGTGGCCCGGCCCATGTCAAGGAAAGCTGTTGACTCAGCCTTAAGCCAAGGGGGAAAGGATCAAGTATACACCTATTTAATACAACCAAAAGGCGATATGACGACGTCAGCCATACTCCACCCCACAGAGGGCGGCAACCGTTGGTGGCTTGGATCTCTTCAATGTGCCTTTAACTGGATTTCTAAATTAATGTCATCTGAAATTCCTTAACTAAATAAGTCAATAGTCAAACTATAAAGACTTATACTCACTACAGTGTTCGACTGTTTTCTTTTCTTCCCCACTATTGTGATCATAACAGTTTTAACCGATAACTTCTGTCGGGCCGCCATTTTGATGAGGATAATTATAATGACTGAAGAATACAGCTCAGGGACAAAAGTGCCCTGTTCACCTTTGTGTGATGTTAGGGTACTGCCGGGGGTGGGGGTTGGGGGTAGGTATTCTATGCAAATGCTATCACCCCATTTCCAGGGAGCGGGTCATCCTTTTCCGTTAAGTAGTGAGACCACAGGTGGTTGCCAAAAACTGTATGCACTTAAGCACATTTTGGTACCAACACACAAAATTAGTCTGAATTCTCTGAATGTACATGTATTCAAGAAAATTTTAATGGTGATGTGTTCCACCCACCAGTTAGCTAGCAAGATGGTGTGGTCACTCAATTTGCTTTCACAAGTGGACGTATAATCTTACATGCAGGAAATAAGTTCCTTTCTTGTCGTACAGAAATCTGAAAATACTTACCAGGAATGTATGTGGTTGTTACACCCTGCAAGAGAAACTGGTAATCCTGTCCTTCAGATTTTATGTGGAACTTTGTTGCGGACAAGACACTAGTAAGGACAGATGCTTCACCATGAACACGTGCGTGCCACTGTCGCACATTCACTAACAAAAGAGTCACAGCATAAAGCGGCACCTCCCCTGGGCCCTCAGACACCCATTCAGTCTACCAATAGGCCTATCAGAGACACATCTTTCTCACTGCTTCCAGTATCCTTATCACTAAGTCTGCCATTTTTAGCACGTTTATGCTCTCCACGAGCAGAAAGGAAGGAGGCAGCAAGCTATCAATGGAATTTGGCAATCAAACAACTGACATACCCCGGCAATGAACGAGAACTGTTGAGTACCTTCCAGTTGATGTCTTTGTGACATAATTACTCACTGAATGGGTTCTTTTATGAAGCATTCAGCAATAAAAAGCACAACACAACACACGAAAACGTTGTTGCTTTTTCGTGGCGTACAAGCCATTGTGTAATACATAAGTATCTCTTCCGACCTGGTACTCTTGGATTGTGATTTCTACCATGCTGCTTGGAATATGCTCAGACTTTATTGTTGGATTATAAAATGCTTTCCTAAATGTGTCTGCACTTGTGTGCATGCTTCAGTGTCGTTTACACAGGAGGCCCATATCCAGTTTGATATTTTCTGTCACACAATGGGCAAAGCATGTAGCATGTGGTAATCTGATCCATTTCAGGAGCTGTTATCATCCCTCGTATGGATGCAACATTTGGATTTGGGACTTCTGATGTAACCAAACGTCGCCGAGTTTTTTTTTGTGTGCTAAAACAAATGCTGCACACCTGCTGTGAAATGCGAAACTGGACCATAGCTCTCAACGCAGTGTGTTAATCGTAGCTGCCAGGCATGACAAATTCTGTGGGCAGCTTTGGCCTGGTCCCATTGCATTTTATTTAATTGCTGTATTAGCGAAAGTTTTAGTACAAACTTGGGGCCAGACAAAAAGGAAAGGCTGGTTTGATGGGAGGTGGCGGCAGTGTCTGACAGCACCATGAATGGATGTGTGTACTCCACTTCCAACAGGAGAAAGCAACGTACAAATGTTACAACTGGAGGACACCAAACACCAGTGGAAATCTGCATGCTCTTTTTGTCTTGCTTTCCATTGTGTGGTCCTTTTTAGAATACACATATGGTAATCATGACAATATCAATTTCTGATCAAGACCTATTGTATACACTGGCAAGGGCAAGCCAACTAAGTGGGCGAAACCTTTGTTGTGTGTGGAGGGTTTTGTTTGTTTTTGTGGTCTTTTTTTGTCCGTTTTTTGTGTGTGTGTGTTTTTTTTGTTGTTTTTCGTTTTTTTTTTTTTTTTATTGAAAAAAGCAATACCAGTTTCACGTTCCATGTTGAAACTACCATGTATTGCTACAGCAAGTGTCAATGAAGGCATGCGATCAGTAGTCAGTCTTTCTAAAGCCTGTGAGGTCACATGATCCATAATCTAAGCAGTTTTTGAACAAGACCTGCCCCAGGCTTTTTGTATGTCACCATGGTCAACATGACAAAGGGCAACTAAAAAATATGTGTCAAGGTTGCGGACAAAAATGTTTTTCTACCTCTGGATAATGTTTGACTCCATTAATACACAGTATAATAACTATTTGTTAGGCAGACCCTAATCATAGCACTCTCCCTGGACTGATGTTTACACCTTACTCTGAACTGTCAATCAGGGCAATCTGATCATAACTAATAAACCAGTGCAGTGTTTTGCATGGTAACTTGCAGAGATGACACTTGTACACCTTGGATGAGCATGAATACAAATTTTTCAAGAACACGTAACACGTGGAGACAAAATGCAATTTCTTGGTTATACTTATAGCCCCTGTGTTCCCATGCTGTTATAACCATACAAGATTGCAGGACAAATAGGGATTTAATCTTTTCTGTCTTAAACTAGCCAAAACTGGCTGGTGGTCAAATGTGGCCTCCTTCCATGTGACTGATATTTACAGCAATGAAAAACAATTTGAATGGGAGTTGTAGAAGAGACCTATCAAGATAAAAAGACCCAGGTCAACAACTTTCCTTGGCAAGGGTTGGGTATGCCAAGGAAAGCTGTCCACTCAGTCTTAATTCAACTAGGAAAGTGTGAAAAGTGTTAGCACTCACCATATTTTACCCTTTTTAGAAACTAATCCCTTCAGCACCCCGCGTTTCTATGATGCCCAAAATGCTTAAATAATGTAACTATTCTAAAACCTAATCATTAGTAAGGCAAAAACAGGATTTTTTTCCTTTTTCTTTTAAACACAAGTCTGAATTTGAGTCCTTGATTCTGAAAGTGTACTCCATGCTTCATAAGAATAATATACCATCTACTGGAGCCAATGGTTGACATTACACACACATCTATTGTAGATGAAATTGACTCGCCTGTACGTCAGATACGAAATTTACTTGTGTATTGGACACTAGAATTTTGTGTTGTGTAGAATATAAATCCAGATCCAGTCCAATCACCCAAAAAGACCAGATGGTAGTTGCTGTCTGCTCTACTTGATCTTTGTTTCATGTTAATAGATAGCATTCTTGCTGGGAATTTTAGATAAGACTCATCATGAATGCACACCTCAGATCAATAGCTTTCCTTGGCATGGGTTGGATGTAATGCACCCAACCCATGCCAAGGAAAGCTGTTGACCCAGTCTTACTCTGTTGACCCAGTCTTACTCTGTTGACCCAGTTTTACTCTGTTGACCCAGTCTTACTCTGTTGACCCAGTCTTACTCTGTTGACCCAGTCTTACTCTGTTGACCCAGTTTTATTCTGTTGACCCAGTCTTACTCTGTTGACCCAGTCTTACTCTGTTGACCCAGTCTTATACTCTGACCAGGAAAGGGTGATTTCTACAGAACTATAAGTGTGTATCAGAAAAAAACAATTGCATACTACATTGCATATGTGTCAACCCCCAAAGACGTGTGACTGGGAAGTTCTTGTAAAAAATGCATGGAATGAAAAAAAATAGTCAATTCTGCCTCAAAATCCCTGTCATTTTAAGAACTTTTTTAGTCTCCAAAACGGGAGACTCTTGGTGAAAATGGGACAGTTGACAGCAATGCATTGAGTTAAAATTGTGGACTATACAGACTTGATACATTAAGAAACTGGCAGTAGGTCTAATAAATTTGTGACATTTATAACAAGAAACAGTGTTTTTTAAGGCCATGAAGTATGCCTGTCAGAGCTACTTTTGAGACAGCCTTTAATGGCTTCTTATGATTTATTGTGTATAGACAGATAAATGTTGATTTTATTGATTCACTGATAAAAAATGTACAACTGTACGTAAAAAAGAAAGTGTATATTGGTCATGTAGGTGGTAAAACATCAGCTTATCAAATACCTATGACTTATACCAGAATACAACTATACAACCATAAATTACACCGTTAAAACAGGGATGAATACTCATCCACAAACTCTTCTCAGTAACATACAGTCTAACTGCCAAGTCTTTCAAAATGTTAACCATTTCCCCCTTAACCCGACCAAAACTGGCCTATTAGCCCTATTAGAATATCATGCCGTCGGTCCAGTGCTTAAGTTTGGGGTGGGTGGGGTGCTTAGCACTCTGGACTCACCTTAACTCTTTCCCCCTTAAAGCAGCCAAAACTGGCCAGACTAAAATGTCCTCTGCTTTCATGTTTTTTAATTTAATTTCATCATTAATGAAACAAATTTGGAATGTAAATGTAGATGAAACCTTTCAACATAAGATGTCCCAGGTCAACAGCTTTCCTTCGTGCAGGTTGGTCATTAAGTGCCCAACCTGCACCCAGGAAAGCTGGTGACTCAGTCTTAACCCGGGGAAGGGGGGGGGGAGGTTAATTCACAGAGAAAGGGTTAGTCAAGTCCTCAGACTTCAAATTTGGAACCTTTAATATCGGTTTAATCTATGACTGGTACAGTTTTGCTGCAGCAAACTGCCGTTCATAAATCCATTGTGTATTATACAGTTATGATACCCATACCTTATAACTCAGAAAGTGCCCATTACAAATACACATCATACTATGCACAATATAGTTACAATGTATAACACCAGTTGGTGACTCATACAATGTCCATAAGAACAACTACCAGTAGCTAAAGTTTTGTATAAGAAAAAAAAAAAACAACAGCGCAAAAAAGTAGCAATAAAGAGAACCCACCTTGCTGCTACACAAAATGCCAAAATCACTATCCAGCACCTGCTGAGAGGACTGCATGTAATAACCAGCAGTTGTTATCCTTATCAAGTGATAAATCACTCTCCAAATACTTCCAGTGCCAAACTAACCGCCAATATATGGACAGAATCCAAAATCTTTCACCAAAATGACTTCTTTTCCAGTTGTGGAAAGTCAAGAGAATAAGCCGTACTCCAAGCCAACTTCACGTAAAGCGTGGTTTACGTATACATACAAACACATGCACAACTCTCCACAGAGTCCAGTCAGCCAATCAAAGTGATCTGGAATTCAGCACCATAAGTGGAAAATCCACGAACAAACACAATAATCATCAGAGCCTGTGCCTCGTGCATATATATCATACTTTATGAAGTCTTTTGTTGCTAGCCGCCAGGAGAGGATTAGGTAGCTTAACACCAACCTACTCATGAAGGCACTGGGCACTGTTTATTGTTACTGATTGGATCTAGTTTAACGGATATGGACCTCCTGTCTGGCCTTACCTGTAGTTTAGTCTGCCATACACAGAGATCTCAAGTGAACTCACAAGTGGACATAAAAATGTATGAAATCTGTAAACAGGACTGAGCATGTTAAAATGTGTAACCTGTTAATCTATGATTCCACTTGAATAAGAAACAAAATATTTGATTGGTGTGTCATCACAAAACATACGAGTCTAACTGCTTGAGTATGATAATCTCACGTGTGTATGTGAAATTGTTTCAACAATACTCTTGCATAACAAAGGTGACAATGAAAATGGGGAGGCCTCATGAAGTGAGACAATCACAACAAGGTCATAAACACAATGGTCATGCTATAAACATTAAAAGTATAATGAGATTACCTGTCAAGTCTCCACATTACCTGTCAAGTCTGCACACAACCTGTCAAGTCTCCACATTACCTGTCAAGTCTCAACATTACCTGTCAAGTCTGCATATTACCTGTCAAGTCTCCACATTACCTGTCAAGTCTGCACACAACCTGTCAAGTCTGCACACAACCTGTCAAGTCTAAACATTACCTGTCAAGTCTCAACATTACCTGTCAAGTCTGCATATTACCTGTCAAGTCTCCACATTACCTGTCAAGTCTCCACATTACCTGTCAAGTCTCCACATTACCAGTCACGTCTCCACATAACCTGTCAAGTCTCCACATTAGGCAGGAGTCTACCACTTTTTGCACTTCATAACAGAAATCTGGTGTATTCAAAAACAAAACCTCAACCAAGAAAACTGAATTACTTCTTTTTCGTTTGCCATCAAATACATGTACAAATTTATCTCCCCGATGACTACAGAAAATAAACAAACAAACAAAAGTGAAAAAACAAATCTCACTACTTCTTGTCAAAGGATGTTAACAGTTATGGTACTAACACCTGTGCTGGAATCATAAGGTTACAGGGGTCCCCTCTTAAAAGGCCACCCTAAGTGTACCAGACACAGGGCCTTGTAACAGGGATGGCCTTGTAACAGGGATGACCTTGTACCAGAAACATCAGGGCCTTGTAACAGAGATAGCCTTGTGACAGGGATGGCCTTGTAACAGGGATAGCCTTGTAACAGGGATGGCCTTGTACCAGGGATGACCTTGTACCAGAAACATCAGGGCCTTGTAACAGAGATAGCCTTGTAACAGGGATGGCCTTGTAACAGGAATGACCTTGTAGCAGGGATGGCCTTGTAACAGGGATAGCCTTGTACCAGAAACACCAGGGCCTTGTAACAGGGACGGCCTTGTAACAGGGATAGCCTTGTACCAGAAACGCCAGGGCCTTATAACAGGGATGGCCTTGTAACAGGGATGGTCTTGTAACAGGAATGGCCTTGTGACAAGAATGGCCTTGTAACGATGGCCTTGTAACAGGAATGGCCTTGTAACAGGGATAGCCTTGTACCAGAAACGCCAGGGCCTTATAACAGGGATGGCCTTGTAACAGGGATGGTCTTGTAACAGGAATGGCCTTGTGACAAGAATGGCCTTGTAACGATGGCCTTGTAACAGGAATGGCTTTGTAACAGGAATGTCCTTGTAACAGGGATGGCCTTGTAACAGGAATGTCCTTGTAACAGGGATGGCCTTGTAACAGGAATGGCCTTGTAACAGGGATGGCCTTGTAATAGGGATGGCCTTGTCACAGGAATGGCCTTGTAACAGGAATGTCCTTGTAATAAGGGTAGCCTTGTAATACAGGTGGCCTCTCTGGAGGGGGGATTGAATATTGTACAAGCTGCCAATGCAGTGCAAGCTATGGGCTTACAACAGAGGGCCCACTATAGACAATGTTTGTCCACATGTATGTAATTTGTAACTGAACACAAGTTGGTATACAATGGGACATGGGAATGCGGCATGAGATGTCATGTTCACACGGACATCAGCAAAGGCTCTATTTCATTGAAAGCTGGGAACGTTTACACAAGAAGGGTCTACGTTGCTAAAGGTGATCTGTTTCCATTCTCTTGACAATCTTTAACAGTTATGAAATATAATTTGAATGAGAATTGCTTGTGAAATCTATCAACTAACATGTCCCAGGTCAACAGCTTTCCTTAGCATGGGCTAAGTGCTTGGCACCCAACCTAAAGCAAGGAAAGCTGTGACCTTAGGAGAAGGGGGGGTAAGGGGGGGTTTCAGTACGCTGGTACAGGTAATTATTTTTCTAGAGTACGCAGTACGGAAAACAAAAATCTTTCAAAATTTTGGATACACTGGTACCTGCTCCAAAGACCACCTCCAATTTAAGACTGCATGTCTTTTTAAGACCACTCTTTAAAGACCCTCTGCTGTATTTACATGTTAAATATACCTTCAATTTAAGACCACCTGCAGTATGAGACCACTTTTTGTTGGCTGTAGGGGTGGTCTTAAATAGCAGGTACCACTGTAGTATGAAGTATGTAAAATACGAGGGCTTCCAGTACCCCAGTACGGTAAATAAAAAGCCCCAGTACGCCAGTACGGGAAACCCCTAAGCCACCCTCTTAGGAATTACATGTATATCAAAGTCACCCATATCCAATCCTAATTCAATCTACCTCTTATTGGGGACAAATTGCACCGACTTGGCATAGACCAATCCAAGCTAGGTCCATAAAGGGTTTGAAGAGGATTTAGCCAATGGGTTTTGAGAAGTCACAATAAGAATTGTTGATGAGGTTGCATGGCGTATATACACAGACCCAGCCTGAATCAATCAACTGACTCACAAGACAGCCAAGCTGAAAACAGATCTCGTCTGTAAGAGGATAAATCATTGTTCAGATCTTTAAGGGTGGCTCCAATTCACTCTCAAATAAATAAGGAAATCAAGCTTGCCTGTAAATTAATACTACAGTAGTTAATAACAACTAAATTAATGCCAAATAAGTATACAGTCTGATCTAGCATTTTGTGTCTGCCTGTTTTTCTTCTAGCAGTTTTGTCTGTCCAAGATGTAAAAGCAACTTGACCATTATGCCCTGACTTCAAAATAAACTATCTCGAATGTTTTGAACTTTTGACTTCTACAAATGGAAAATATTATCAATGGAAATCTAACTTTTATCGGGGAAAATCTAGACAGTTATCCCAAAATTAGCATCCTTATAAAGATTGGGCAGTGACTGTATGAGGATATAACATGTAAGTACTGGCAGACATTTCATTCTGCATTAAGACGTCAGTGCCACAATACTGGTACATACCCCATGACAGTTAAGTGACATGTTCTTCTTGAATAAATCCTACAAGACAAAAGATACTGTGGACTTTTTATAGGCTTTCCTATACAATACTTCTTTGTGTAGTCATTTAATGCACTGGGAAACAATGCCTGAACTTTTTCTTCTAGCCGATTAAGACTCATATTTTAACTCATTCCATACCAGTCCCTGATTTTTCTGTGTATTTACCTAGATTTAAGACGACGATTGCATATTTAAATTCTTCATGAAAAGAGCTTTCATTCAAGTACCAACATTCCTACAGTCTTAAGTCAGTGGTTCTGGCAGTGCCTGTCACCATAGTATGGAATGAGTTAAACATTTTAGATACACTCTAAATTTGATTAAAATTTTGAACTATATTTCACAGTGAGGTTGCACTGGCTTCATTGGTGGTTTTTACATTTCAGTGGTCCCTTTATTGACAGACCACTGGAAAGAATGATGACCTGCCTTACAAGACCATCTTTTCTGCATATTAGCTTGCTGGGAGTACTTTTCATATTTATACCTGCTATGAAAAGACCTGTTTTAAAAGACCAGTATTTGAGCATCCCAAGGGGTGGTCTTTAGAGAGAGGTGTCACTATAGGCAAGTTGTAACCTAGTTGGAACATTATTTGCCAAGCAATTACTGTAACAGTATAGTGAAACCGGTCTGGGGAAACCACTCTGAGACCACCTGTCTTGAAAGAACACCTTTTCATGGTACAGTAGTCCCTCCTTTGAGAGACCGCCCCTAGTGCCACCCAAAAGGCGGTCACATAAAGCAGGTGGTCCCTCAAAGGAGGTATAAATAACATGAAAAGTACTATACAAAGACCTGACAATTGTGGTCTCTCAAAGGAGGTGGTCTCCCCAAGGAGTGGTCTTTCAAAGGAAGGACTACTGTACTTTCCTTGGTACTTCTGATCTTTTTACCTCCTATCAGGAACCACCTGTTTTAGGAGACCACAATTTAGTGGTCCTTAGGGTGGTCTTTCAAGCAAGGTTTCACTGTATCTAATTTCAGCGGGTATGGTGAAATCTGTTTTGAAAGACCACCCCTAGGGAGGATCAAAATGTGGTCTTATAAGACAGGAGGTTTCTCATGAGAGGTATAAATAACAAGAAAAGTACTGCAAAAAGTATATTAAAAAGTGGTCTTAAAAGGCAGGTGGTCTCTCATTAGGGTGGTCTTTCGTGACAGGTACTACTGCATAACTAAATCCTGGTCTCTTAAGCCAGGTGGTCTTTCTTTGGATGTATACATAAGATGAAAATTCCCAAGCAAAGCATATCATAAAGGCCATTCTTCAAGATCAGGCTTGTCATTGTAGATTTTTAGCAGATATCTAATTTCAAATATGCAGGGAATATTTAAAAGTTTTAAAATTCATATGATATTTTAATTTTGCTTTCATTGTGTACCCATGAACTTAACTAACCAGCATACAAAACCCACTCATTACAAACCCTGCATGTTAGTTTTTTTTTTAATCAAAGCATTTAATTCTCTGTAATTGCAGTTAAACATATCATATATGCCTCCATAGCTGATGACTTAATAGACAGTAAAACCTGTCTTGAAAGGCCACCCCAGAATGAAAAAATTGTGATCTCTCAAAGCACGTGGTCTCATTGGAGGTTCACAAATGCCAGGAAACTGCTAAGTAAAGATCTTAAACAGGTGGTCTTTCAAGGCAGGTGGTCTCTCATTGGAGAGGTTTTTCAAAACAGGGATCACTATAGGGGTTTCTCTTATGTTTTGATCATGTGCCTCAAGGCCTCAGGACCGGCCTCGCTGCTGCTCCTAACCTCATGTTGGTCTCAAGTTCTACAGAAAATGTTCTGGTACTTCAAAAAAAAAAAAAAATAATAATAAAAAAAGTTAAAAAATCAAGTGATATATAGATTTACAAAAAAATCATGACCTCCAATGATTTTTACAAGTTGAAAATCACACAAAAATATTTTTTTTCCATCCAATTAGGATTTTCATTTTAACCATTCTAAACATAATCTTAAATTGGATTTGAGATACATACCAGATGATCTCAGATGCTACCAGAATGTACCACTTTGAACCAAATATAAAACAATTTCTCGAGGAGGCCCTTTGCAACCCCTGCCCCACCTGAGGGCATAAACTCCCTCCCACACCATCCCCTGGTCAAACCTCAAGGTGAGATTTCTTCAACTATATCCCAACAGGTGTGTACATCCTACAAGGTAACAGTACAGTCCAACATACCATAATATTTACTTTTTGCATTGTTTTGGTTTCTCATGACCCCAAATCAAGTCCACATCTCAAAAACACTCAAAACACTTGACTTAATATGTTTCTCAAACAGCTAGTCACTTGAAGGAACAATACCCAGCAAAATGACAACTTCTCCGGCACTTTGTACCCTGCCTATTAATACACCACAAAGGGAAATATCCTGGAGGACATTGCTGACCAAAGTTAATGACGGCTTATCAACTTCAATGGCCTTGTAAGTAAGTATACATGTATGTACTTTCTGGTTTCTTTGATGTGGCTTTCTAAATCATAACATTTCTGATCTTTTCCCAACTACAAATCCTGGAGCTGGTCAGCAAAATATATCCTCATAGCTGGAAGTGAAGGTGGTATCCTGGCTATATGAAAGGGGCATTTTGTATACATAGGTGGTGGAGAAAGAAGTGGATCAGGACCACCACCTTGCTAACCCTGATGTGTTTGTGGGTAAGCAGTTCAAGACTCAAGAGTTAAACTTAAGTGCCACTTCCATCTTTGATCAAGTTTGTATTTCTCTCCCAGTGCTTGTTCATACACTTTCTCTAAGGCCTTCTGCTGGTACAAACTGGTTCTTTTGTACCCCTCTTGTAAGACCCCTTCAGGGGGGTGTACTCCTATTTTTGACCACAGTATGTATGTGATGCCCTGAGGGTCATGTTTTTCACTACAATTTCCCCTACAATAATCTACAGTTTCTCTGTAATTCTCTACAACAAGGTAACTTTTCCTCCAAAATGGTTAAAAATGTCTTCAGATTTCCCTATCAAAGGTTAAAATTTTCTTGTTTGATTTCTTTTGACACATATTTGGTTATTTTACCGTTTGGTTAGCAATTCCCATAATAAGTTATTATTTTTGTGAAACAGAAAGAACCCTGATGAAAGGAGCATTTTGTAGTGTTCAAGCTGCATTCCAACAAAAATTTGGGTAAGTACCATTACCACACCCCCTCCCTGGTAAGATCCCATGATAGGGATCCCTTCCCTCTACAAAGACCACATCTCAAGGCTGCAAGTTTGGTATTTCTCATCATATACCCCTGTCCCTCCCATGAGAAAGACTAATCTTCTTATGGGGCCAAATTTATGGTGTTTTTGGGATGGTCTTATAACAGAGAGACCATACGCTGCACATGTAGATATCAACTACTTCATGTATATAGACAATGATTGACAGCAGTTTATATGTACACTAAAAAAATATATTTGGACATGAATTCTACGTTTTTGGCATGTCTTCCATCATTTTCTTGGTCACAAAAAAAAAAAAAAAAAAAATGCAAATGCACATAACTGTCTAACCTAATTCCATTGTTGTTTTTCCAGTTGCCTGCTTAGCCAACTAAGTGAGGTGTTGAATTTTGCCTTCAGTGCAGGCCGCTATCTCGTGACCGTCCAACAAAACTACAGACACAGGAAGGTGTGGCTAAGCAGGCTACCAGATTGTACCCATAATGCACAGCTTTAACAACAGCAAACTATCTGTCTTGGCAGGACTCTTGTTCTTCAAATAACACACATATATACAGTTTATCTTGGTCTGTAATGCAGGCAAAACCAGCAGTAATGACATTTTGTATGTTTGTGTATCCTTTAGTGACGATTTCAGGAGCTGGTCATTAAATAACACAACACCATGAAGTCAAAAATTTCTTATCCTTTTCCCCCTCAAACCGGCCAAAACCAGCTGGTGGCCAAATGTCGTCTGCTTTAGTGTTTTCAACTAATTTTAACAGTTATGAAAAACAATTTGACTGAGAAATGTACATGAGACTTATCAAGACACATGCCCCAGGTCAACAGCTTTCCTTGGCATGGGTTGGGCACTTACGCCCAACCCATGCCAAGGAAAGCTGTTGACTCAGTCTTAATTCAAGGGGGAAAGGGTTAAAGAGTGCTCCACATGAGTTTAAACACAAGTGATTGACTTACCTGTACAACTGACTTCAGTGTTGTTGACAACTTGCTAAATGGAATCAAGAAGGTTTCCGCATACTCCTGAAGGTTATCATTATAATCCCGGCGTATTTGATTATCGGCTTGTTTCTGTAATTCTGGTCTCAGTGCATGACTTGGTCTGTACAGGTTTGAAAGAATTCCGTAAATCCTTTGATGTAAATCGGGTGAACTTTCTCCCCTGAACTGCAAACATAAAAGTTGTCAGGTTAGCCGAGCTTGAGACACCTGAATGCAACAAGTTGCAATCCACTGTAATAGTTCCTTACTCCCCCACAATACTATGCTGCAGTTTCTTCCATCTGTATACACAAAATGCAGTATTTCATTTCAAATTTACTGAAAAAAAAACACAAAAAAACCCTACAGCAAGGGTACTTGGACTCTTCAAAGTTAAATTAATATTTAGTTAACCTTTTCAGTGTTAAGTTTAATTTGGATTTACTCAACTGCTTTTCTCACTAAGCTTTGGGTGAACTGATTTCAACGCACACCAAACAAACCTGTTGCCTAGAACTATTCTCCCTTCCTTTTGAAATATTGACAAGCTGGTACTTGAATGAAAAGCCCTTTTTGGTGTGGAGTTTTAATCGGAAATAATTTTAATACTTCTGATGGACTTTTATTATGATTTGAATCAGAAGAGTTGACAGCAAAGATTAATGGTTAACTCATTCCACCCTAATGATGCTTTTTCCTGCTAATGTCTAAATGTCGTCTGCTAATTGTATTTTACTAATTTAGGGATTATTTTTCAAAATTTTGGATGAAACTTGCATGGAAGATCATTCTAAATTATATGCCCATGTTCAACAGCTTTCCTTGGTGCACCCAGAGCACCCCAAGGAAAGCTGTTGACTTATTCTTCTATCAGGGTGCAATGAGTTAATGTGTAATGTCTGGCTATGTTCATGGTCACCTTGTCCTGATATGTCCAGGTGCTAGACAATAGAGACGCTGTCTGTTCTTTAAGTAACATCTTATCATTGGTATCAAAACAATATCAAACTTAGAGTCCATATTTTGACATGGAGTCTTAACAGGTCATCATGCATGTCACTATCGTAACCATAACAACAAACCTATCACCCAGGACCTTAGCTGGACCAGTGTCGTCTTCAAGACAAATGTAATATTCATATTTCAACCCCTTCATGACTTAAGGCTATGGTAAATGACCTCTATAAGGGTAGAACATATTTTAAAGAATGCCAATTATTTTGTTGTGACACTATTGGTCTTTCAAGTCTCCTGAGGATGCATGCAAAAGTAGTTTTAATACCCACAGGCATAAAATACCCTGACAAAAGATGTATGGCATTGCTAATTAACTGACAGTGAAGAACTTTCCTGGGATATACTTTGCAGGGATCTGGCATATTTTAACACAGGACTGCACAGCCGGGCCAGGACAGCACAGCGAGGGCCAGGACAGCACAGCCAGGTCCAGGACAGCACAGCCAGGACCAGGACAGCACAGCCAGGGCAGGACAGCACAGCTAGGACCAGGACAGCACAGCCAAGACCAGGGCAGCATAGCCAGGCCAGGACAGCACAGCCAGGACCAGGACAGCACAGCCAGGCCAGGACAGCACAGCCAGGGCAGGACAGCACAGCTAGGACCAGGACAGCATAGCTAGGACCAGCACAGCACAGCAAGGACCAGGACAATGCTGCTTCTGATGTTTTGTTGCTAAATGACTTACCCCCAGATTTAAACCCACCTGATGCCAATCAGCATGCAAATTTTTCCCATTAAAATCTGTCAGACATGGTACAATGTCACAAATATTGTCTGCTTCTTTTTCTCCGTCAAAAATGATCTAGTTCCTTTTCTTCCTAAACTGGTCAAAACCGGCTGGTGGCCAAATGTTGTCTGCTTCAATGTTTTGGACAAATTCAACAGTACAGTGGTACCTCTTTTGAGAGACCACCCCTATGGCGGGTCAAAATGCGGTCTTTCAAAACAGGTGGTCTTTCATTAGATGTACAACAACATGGAAAAGATAGGGCAGTGTTCTGAGAGAGCGGTCTTAAAAAGATATGCGGTCTCTCATTAGAGGGGTCTCTCAAGAGAGGTACTACTGTAATGCAAAATAATTTTGATGAAAATTGTATGAGAAACCTATGAGCATAACATGCCCCAAGTCAACAGCTTTCCTTGGCATGCTGCTCAAGTCATATAAATGAAAGCTGTTGACTCATATAAATTTATAGTCAATTACAGAAGCAGAATACATAAACAGGCATGGTTACTTAAAACTATATTTTACAAATCCAAATTTCATGTCCATTGTCATTGAATGCATGCAGTATAAACTTGATTTATAGGAATGTAGAAATGTTGAATACAATTATAAATCTCTATAAATAAATGAAAAATTACATGGAACGTGTGCTTGACTGCTGTACTGGGAAAAGGGAATTTTAAAACAATTTTCATCTCGACCACAAAAGCTGTATCTGAATATTTGTGCTCAACTTATGACAACTTAAAATTTGTCTTCCTGTAGCAAAATATATCCTGCTTCAATACCTGGTAAGAACATATGGTGTCATCATATATAACACAGAGTTTGTTAATTTTGGACAAATTACAAAAAACACATGTAATCTGGCCCCAATCCAGGATACCACGAATTTGCCAACTATTCTGGATCTGTGTCACGATATGAACAAATAAAATACACACACTTCCAGATCACGCTGGGCCAATATCAATAACACTTATACATACACAATGGGTAATTTATAACTATGATCCCAGTAGTCTGATGCCTGACAAAATACTGCAGTGAAACCTCATTATAATGACACACAGGAATCTGACATTTATTTAACCACATAACTTCTGCAGAACTTAACCTTTTCCCCCTTAAACTGGCTAAAAGCAGCTGGTGGTCAAATGTCATCTGCTTCAGTGTTTTCAATTAATTTCAACAGTAATAAAAAACAATTTGAGTGAGAATTGGAGAATTGTGGAAAAGACCTATCAAGATCACATGTCCCATGCCAAAGAAAGCTGTTGACTCAGTCTTAATTCAAGGACAGTTGACAGTTGACAGTTGACAGTTGAAAGCTTTATTTGGTCTAAAACTTCAGTACATCAGTAATATACATAGTACAATATACTCATGTTTAAACCGGGAGACCTGCACTAAGATTCTGAAGAATCGCTATCATGCAGGCCACCCTAGAGTTAATTAATGTTAACTGCTATACATACATACGCTGTTGGCTGAAGGAATAAAAAGTTTTATACAATTGTTAGACCAAGTGATGATAATACATACATGTGGTTACTAAGGTAAATTATTAATTAGTGTTACTGATACAGATATAACAATTGACAATATTGCAGTTGGTTTCATAGTTATTAATGATGTACTTCTTTGCATATTGAGTAAAACCTTTGAAGGAATGAGTAAGGATTTTTGACATGACAATTTCAGGTAAGTAGTTTTCATTGATTAGGTCAGGTATTATGTATCTAATACACAAACGACTAATTTTAGTATTAGTGACTATGATTGGTATCGTTGGGGTTAAAGTGGGGATATTATGTACTGTTTCATCGTATCTTCGTGGGGCGGAAGCAACCCTTCTTGGTCTGTCAGTCTGCTGTGCTAGATTATTGTTGAATAAGTTATTAAAATAGCTTGGTAACATATTATTTTCATATTTGAAATACAGTTTCATGCAGGATAATTTGAAAATGTCTGTAACTTTAAGTAAGCCAAGGCTTTTAAAGATCGGTGATGTATGTGAGTTGTATTTGCTTTTGCTAATTAGTCTTACTGCTTTCTTTTGCAGCTTGATGAGTCTACTGCATGAGTGAAAACCCCAGGCTGTAATTCCATAATTCAAGTGTGAAAGGAATAAAGCGTTATAAATTATTTGTAGAATGCATTCAGGTAGTAAATTCTTCAATTTAGCTAGTATACCACATGTCCGTGATAATTTGTTAGATATAAGAGTGACATGGTTATTCCAAGTAAGACTGTGGTCAATTAAGACCCCCAAGAATTTAAAACTTTTTACTCTCTCTACTTGTTGATTGTTAATTTTAATGTTTGGTATTTGTTCATGGGATAATTGTTTCTGTTTTGTATGGAAGATCATAAATTTAGTTTTATCAACATTCAAAGATAGTTTATTCACAGCTAGCCAGTCACTAACTTTAGTTAATTTTTTATTTACATTATCTGAAAATGAAGAGTGTGATGATGTATCACCTGTGAAATTACATATTGTACTTAACAAGTTAGTGTCATCAGCGTACATGATTGAGATAAAGTTACTGGCTGTGTGTAGGTCGTTTATATATATTAGGAATAGAAGTGGGCCCAGGATTGAGCCTTGAGGCACTCCAGTGGAGATTTTCTGTAATGGTGATTTGATGTTTTCAATTTCAACATACTGGATTCTATTACTTAGGTAGCTACCGAACCACTGAAGCTCTGTATGTAGGATTCCGTAATGTTCAAGTTTTTTAAGAAGTATGTTGTGGTCTATAGTGTCAAAGGCTTTGGAAAGGTCCAAAAAGACAGCAATTGGAATTTTGTTTTCGTCAAGATTAGCCTTTAGTCTATCTATGAGTTCTAGTACTGCTGTTTCCGTTGAGTGATTTTTTCTAAAGCCATATTGATGATTATAGAATAACATATTATCCGTAAAGTATTGAAAGAGTTGAGTATGGACCACACGTTCGAAAACTTTGGAGATAGATGGTAGAAGAGATATGGGTCTGTTATTGTTGAAATCATGTTGATCATCTTTTTTGAAGATTGGTTTTACTTTGGCTATTTTTAATTTGTTAGGGAAGATACCATTTTTTAATGATTGGTTTATGATAGCTGTTAGAGGTTTACTTAAGGCCTCTGAGGAGAGTTTCAGAAGTATGAGGGATATATTGTCTGCTCCAGCACTTTTTTGGGGGTTTAGTTTAGATATTACGGTCTTTATATGATCGTCATCCACATATGTGGAGGAAAGGTTTAAAGCCAAATTCCTTTGCTATTTGACCTATCTATCTGACATATAAGTCAGATATCTGACACATTTTGCCCAAAACAAGTTCATGTAGTATCATTATTACAGGGTTTTGCAGTATAAAACTATTGAACCATGTCTTCCTAACACCATTTTAGTTAAATCAGCCGTCTGGAGTTGACCGTGGTAGCTGTTACTGTGTACATGTATACATACACTGCAGCTCATCATTTATCACAACAGTCACTCATTTCCAGAGGGCCTCGCACAATAGAACCGTTACAGCTTAGATAAAAGGCATAACACATAGGCCTACTCACAGTTTGCCCTCAGGGTTGGGGTAGAATTGGGGCAGGTGTGGGGCACACATATTCAAAGAATTAAGCACCCCCTCCCCCCCCCCCCGAATTCATAATGGGATGATTAAAAAAATAGGAATCTAGTTCAAATGAAGTCCTTAGATTCCAAGTACTAATTACAAAATCACAGTATGAAATACACTCTCCTATGCAGTATGTATGCCCTTCATCTTTAAGTCCATCCACAAGACTTGCATGATGGACCTGCCACAGTAAACTGTACATCCGTCTTCGTGATAAACCTTCGTGTGTTCCTATCAAACAAAGCTATTTTAAACTCAAAAGACAAATGAATTGGTCACAACATGAGTTATACATAGATTATCAAAAATTCAAAATTAAAATACAATTCAAAACATTTTCTTTTGTTGGAGAACGTGCTCATTATGTTACTGGTGCAACTTCTGAACAATCTTTTCAGTGCCATAAATACTATGACTCTGTGCCTACTGACCCAAAGATGCTCCCACATTGCTTAGGAATTGAAATATTCCCTAATTTGATGGCCATGGTTCGAACATTAAAGCATGACTACCACCAAACTGAACACACATACTTATTTATGTGAGCTTTTCCTTGAATCTAAAAATACAGGATCCTTATGAAATAGTATTGATTATGCATACTTTGTATTAAGGACACCTTAAGTGCACAATAAAATGAGTTTACAAAAAAAAAAAAAAAAAAAATAGTAGAATTAATTATATTACAAGATGCATGATTATCTGACATCAACACATGAACATTTCCTCTCAGTGTTTACCATATTATCGTACTGAAATCTAGGGTAGATCTAATGTACAAAAATGGACCAAAAATGATTTCAATAAGTACAGATGTATATGTGTTAAGTGCTCTATCAACAACAATCGAAGGACATGTACATTCAACTTTACACTCTATCTTCACTAATTTGATTTCTTGGGTTCTTTTCAGTTGGACTTTAAAAAGTGACATTCCTGTGAAACAAGTTTATATAATTTGTTCAATATATGGCATCATGCTCTGCCTGAAGGGCAAATTATAGACCTATCAGGTTGGACTTGCATAAAGCATGCGATCCGGTCCACCATCTCCTAATCTTACAGAGTAAGTGTACCAGTTCTCCTTACGCGGACATGCTAATAATTTCACTTATACTTAACAGACATATATGGAAAAAGTTTGTGTAAGACAAAAAAAATTTTTGATTCCCCAAAAGTTAATTGTGGATTGCAACAAGGTTCGATATTAGAACTATTCCTCTCTATTTTTTCATTAATGACTTTATTCTTTGCACCAATGACATGGTGAAAAAGTATGTATGGTAATGACACTGCTTTTCATGCAGCTGGTAAAAGCGTTCTAGCTTTAGAATCTGGTCTAATTGTGGAGACAAAATTGACAGAACTATGGTTTAAGCAAATTTGGTTGCTAGGTAACCACTAAAAGACCTAAGATAATGCTATTATTACCCAAAAAAAGGCTTAGTAAATTGGATAAAGATGAACTGACGGAGTACTTTGAAAGTAAAATATAAGATAAAGTGCATAATCATACAAAATATTTGGATTTACTGGTGATCATCCTGTGTTATGGCACATTAAAACTGCATATATGTATAGAAAATTGGTTGTATGTGTAGGCATTCTCACAAAAAACCTTTGTCAGCTACACAAAGCTCATTCACAAACTTAACACGCTGACATGAGCGGTAAGAATACATTTAAAAAAAGCAGTATTTGTGTACAAGTCATTCAATAATGTGGCAAAGCAATACATGAACGACATATTTACTGATGTGAAAGAAACTCACTCAATAAACCTGATGCCTGCTTCCAAGGACAGGCCTCATCTGCCACCAATTAGGACTGGCCAATACCCTTAAAAAAAATTAACGAAAACAAACACAAAACAAAACAAAATTTTAAAAAAACTTAACCCCCAAAAAATAAACAAAAACATTGAAAACATTAATAAACAATTTAAAATTAAAAACAAAACAGGAATTCCAAAAAGATCTGCAATATGTATGAAGTTGAGAGCAGTGTGAGGTCACATACCTGTACAGCTGCTGCCCACCAGATTTGTGTATGGTCACTCACTTTAATTTTGTGGGCCCTCTAAGCTTGACCTTGGTTGTGGTATAAATTTACCTGAAGTGGGTGAGGCCAGATAACTGAATGCATAAGCACACATCGGAACACTTTGAACCTTACAGAACCACATCACACATACGTGAATATCTTGGTAACTGGACTTAGCCCTGACAAAAGGACCACAGTGTCTTTTAACCCTGCCCTGACCATAGAGTAATATTCATTTAATTCCTCCACAATACATAAATTTATGTTTGTAACTTTTTGTGAGCACAACTTATGAGAATTATCAAGATAAAAGCATTGGTCAACAGCATATTTTTTCTTTGCATTCTGGGTATCAAGGGACCACAGCATGAAAAGAATTGATGGAAGTCCATTTCATTGTAAAGTGAAATGAATCGAAGTATCATTGCAGGACTATTATCTACCATAAACAGTTGCTGTATTTGCCCCAAGGAGCCCCTGGACTCCTTACAGTACCTGATGTCCAGTTTAGCCCCTGGACTCCTTACAGTACCTGATGTCCAGTTTAGCCCCTGGATTGCTTACAGTACCTGATGTCCAGTTTATATATTATATGTGTTTTATGGAAGAAAACATCTTAACTCATTCTGTACCAGTCCCTGATTTTTGTGCATGTTTGATGAGATTAACAAAAAAGACTGGATGCTCGGGTGGTCAAATGTTGTCCGCTTCAGTATTTTCAACTAATTTCAACAGTAATGAAAAACAATTTGACTGAGAATTGTAGACAAGGCCTATTAGGATCACATGCCCCAGGTCAACAGCTTTCCTTGGCATGGGTTGGTGCCCAACCCATGCCAAGGAAAGCTGTTGATTCAATCTTAATTCAACAGAAAAAAGTTACAAAAGCTGTCATTCAGGTACCAGGATGCTTCATTGGTTTTGCATTCCCTGACACCTGCTCCTGTGACCATCTGGATAACAGGACTTTACCTCTATCAAAAACAGTCGGGATTCTGACTTCCTCTACGATCCCACTAAATTTCATGAAGATTCACCAAATATTAAAGACGCTAGAGTGTTCACAAGATTGATACATTCTGACCACCTATTAAATAATGCTCTAGGTGATGCCACCAACATCAAACTCAACCTGGATTTTTATACACTTAGTAAGTCCTGAAAGTAACATGGGCCTGACTTTAAAACTGAACTGTGGACTGTATCAAGTTGGCAAACAAAAAGTGTCTAGATGGAGGGCCAGACAGAAGGCCTGATGGACCTGAGTGCATGTGTCATTTAACTCTTTAAGTGCCAAATTTTAGGCCTGATGGACATGAGTGCATGTGTCATTTAACTCTTTAAGTGCCAAATTTTGGACTGAGTCAACTGCTTTTCTCGGCGTACATTGGGTGTAGTGCACACCAAGAAAAGTGATTGACTCAGTCCAAAATTTGCATATGCATTTCCAAAAATTTGTTTTGACCTATTCTTGGTCCGAGTACGATTGTGTCAATAGCTTTCTTTGGTGTGGATTGCATGTAATATTTCTAACCCATGCCAGGGAAAGCTATTGACCTGGGGTGTGCCATCATGAATGGTCTTACATACAAATTTCAGCAAAAATGTTTTTTGTCACGAAAAATTTACATAAAAACTTGAAGGCAGACAACAATTTACATCTGGGTGTTTTGGGGTGATTTGAGCGGGAAAGGGTTACACGTGTCAGGCTTGGGGTGATTTGAGCGGGAAAGGTTTACACGTGTCAGGCTATCAGACACTCTACACTGTAAATGCACAATGATTTAATTTTTTTTCCTGCAAAATATACCACAGAATAAATTCACACCAAAAAAAGAATAATAAAACTTTGTCAATAAGACAGTCTCAGCTCCAGTCTGATCCTGAGCAAAGTACCTGGTACTGTCTGGCTGTATGTTTGTGATAATTACTGACTGGCCTGTGTATCCTGTTTAAGTCATCTGACCTTGGATGACCTATCCTTTGTATTAATTGCACAGGCAGTCAAGATACACTATCAATTACGTTATCAGTGGACAGGTGTCTTACGAGTGCACAGTTACCCATCCATGTACCATTTGTAGTAACAGATTGAAAGTGTTGAAACGGATGTATGAGGCCAAGTGTTATCACGAATGCTTGAGAACTGATAATAAATGCTTGAAAATTATCAATGATGTAACAAGTTTAGATAAATTTCTAGGTGACCTTCCAAGCAATGTGCCCGATATACATTTCCTGACAGATAATGCAAAGCATTTTTGCGTCACTCACATCTGCCGGTGAAGTTCTTTAAGTAGTAAAGGATTACATGGAGTGGTCTCTCTACACCGAGCCCCCTGTGCTGGATGATATCGAGTTTATACTGGTCCCGGTAGGGAGCGGGGGGGGGGGGGGGGATACTTCCTCAAATTTTTGGTGGCAGTGCACGGCTCAAACTTTCAAAAACCCATCCTTTGATAGGGATTTTTGGTAATGAAATAGTAGAAAATATGGTCCCAAATTGGCATGAAAAGTGCTCCAGGAAGAAAATTTTGACATTAGGTATAGGGGAAATATTGGGCCATAAAAGAGAAAAATTACCTTTTTTAGGATTTTTTTGGCAAAATACTAGACCTTTGTCAGGGATGTTTCGCTGAAAAGAGGAGCCTTCACAGTGGCACATACCCCAGTATCGTCACTAATGGGAGTATCCCACCCCCCACCCCCCGGGATACTGGTGTGTCTGGCTGTGTCCATGATGCTGACGAGCAGTGTCCGGTGTTAATGCAATGACTGTGTATGTTCCATATTACATGAAGCAAGTCCAAAATGTGTAGCGGTTGAACATTTTAACTTGTCCACCTCTAATTCCCTTTCAAAGTGGTGATTCATGTTAAATAAAGAAATTGACCTACATAGCAAATTTACAAGGCATTCCAAATATTCCTTTCACATGAATCTTTTATTCTTTTCTTCTCTTTTTTTTTTTTTTTTTGTTTTCTTTTCTTTTTTTGACACTTGCCTAAAGACATACCTTCTGTATTTGCTTTCCTGGTGGTCCTCATTGAGATTGAGTGTCACTATTGCCTGCTTATGCACATTTGCACAGCCTTAAGGTTTAGGCCATGTTCCTCAGAAACCTGACTCTTCACAGTCAGAACATAGCTATCCCAAGCACTGTTGTGCAGGAAACCCTATCTGTCACTGAATATGTGAATAAACACCACTTTAAAGTTGACTCAAAACTACATGGTTGGATATCAAACATAATACAGTAAAATGAAAGAAAAAGCAGAATTGTTAACCTGGCGTGTGGCACACCCTGGCTGGGTCAACAGCTTTCACAGGTGTGGGTTGGGCTGTACAAACACTTATCCCATCACTGAGAACAGTTATATGGTTGTGAATACCAGGAAAAAAAATTTTAAATTCCACAAATACCAACATTCACAATTAGCATACGACTACAAGAGTACTGTTATGAAACCTTCACCTATCAAATATCTCATATTCAGAGCCAACATTTGAGTTTGCCCCCGTGTATCTTTAATTGAAATTTTGGAGTGTATTTCGGCAATGCACAAATTCCAGTCTGAACTGCTGAACAGCAGAAAACAAGCTTCTATTGAAGCTGTTCTTGCCCCGACACTTCATCATTACTTTGCCTGTAGGTATATATTTGCCTCTTAACTTTTATTTCCTTCTCATCTTTCCACAAAGGTGTTCATTGACTCCTGGTCAAAAAGCCCAACCTGTTTCCTATATTTAGACTTTTTTAACCCTTTACCAAATCCTAGACGTTCACATTAAAAAAAAAAAATCTGGACATCTGAACACTGTACGTATTGGAAGTCAAATACAATTCTTTATAAAAACTAACCACGTTTTTAATCTACATGTATTTTTGTATTCATGTTAATTATTCCTCCATGTGAAATTCTGTCTACATGTACATAAACCAAGATTTCAAGATATACTACAATGCTTTTGGTCAATATAACGTGACGCCACTGTGTTGCAAAATGTCTTGGTCATGAACGAGTTCACTCTTATAACAAAGGGTTAAGTAAATAGTTTGCATAAAGTTTCTGACTGGTCTTTACATGGGATCATGGGGTGTTCTTCGCGAATAATCTCCTAAGCTCAGGATCAGCTGTGGCAGTGGTCACTTATATGCTTGTAAACAAGCTCAGCATTGTTGACCACATGTACAGGTACTCTATCAAAGGAACACCTGTAACCCCACGCTATTGCAAAGCAAGGGATTGGCCAAAGCCATTTACTATACAGCAGTTCCCACCTTATTAGCCTTCCCCACCCCTCACCCGCCATCATGAGAGCCCACCCCCTCTACAGATGCTATATTTACATGCAATAACCTTGGCACTTTAAATTTTATTTTTGCCTTCAAGAGAGGCCACCCATCTTACAAGGCCACATTCCTGGTGTACTTAAGATGGCCTTGCATGAAGGGGACAGTACACAATTTATGGGTGTGGGGGTCTTTCTAAAATACTCTTGAAAAATAAGGCACAAGCTATTAGGAGAAACAATCATTTCATTCAATGAATGGGGAAGTTACATGAAGTGTATTGACTTTTAATACTTGGTTCGTGTACTCCATATGCTCTTGAAGTAAAGGACTTTTCCAAGCACACATTTAACGTGAAGTTTATCTACAAGTTCAACTCAAGTTGACAAAAATTGGAAAGTTTGCACGAGATTTTTCCCTCCCTTTTGGACTCATTATTTGCAAAAGATCACAGCCATTTAACCCTTTATGTCATAGCACAGTTCTCAAGTAAGACTTAACTAAGAGTCGGTGTGTGACTTGCATTATAAGCTCTAACCAAATATTATTTCTCCTAAATGCACAGGTCATGAGTCACAAGGTTGTACGTCTTTATCAGGAATCCATCAGGCTTTTTGAACTCACTCAGCGGAGATCAATTAACTAGGGTGTACATGTACATCAACGCGTGCTTTTGGCCCCCAAAATGCCCTTCCGCTCATTTTCTACCTGAGAAAAAGTTAAATCAGTGCATGAACAGGAAATAACTGTTTAATGTATAAAGGCTTATTGATATTTGATATCACATGGTTACCATCTTTTTTTTTATGATACAAGTTACACAGTTAAAAATATATTATTCCAAAACTCAGGTTCATGCATCCCGAATTTTCAAAGCACTGAGGGCATTTATCGGGGACGATAATGTAGCCACAAACAGATCAGGCTGACGCTAAACTGGATCCATACTGGTACATCAATTAAATCTGTAACAGCACGCTACCAAGTTCATTTTATACCATTACAGGTACACTGGTCCCTGTCTTGAAAGACCAAATAAGACCCCTGTTCACGATACTTTGCCAAGTACTTTCCATATTATTTATTTATTTATTTTTTTTTTTGCAATCTCCAAAATTGCAAATACTGCACATGCCTGAACACAACAGGCCAAGTAACCAGGACTGAAACTAAGTGGACTTATACGGTCCCTAAAGGAGGTTGTTGTGAAAGTTCCAACCTAATTTACTTCCTTACATGCAAAGTTTGTAGAAAACAGTATGTTGGACAAACACAATGTCCACTGAAAGACAGGCTAAGAGAACACTATTGTTACATAAGTAACAAAGTGGCCACTTAACCCTTGGGCAGACACTTTGAAAAAGAAGGACATGATGGACTTGACATTGAAGTCCATATACTAAACTACATCTGAACTCCACCAAGCTTAGCACACACCATAGATCTGCGACTAAGTCGTTAGAAACATCAGCTACACCAACTACGCTCGATTGGGCCCTTCGGCCTCAATATTATGGGTAGATGAGCTTCTTTGCTCAGTCTGATGCTAAATTTTCATTGTCTTAGCTCACCTCCCCATGTTATTTCCACTCCAATTGAACACATACATGTATAGTGTTAAACCAAGAAAAAAACTGTAAACATTCTTTAAATTGAAACTAAAAGTCTATTTAGTAGCCCCTATCCAGGGCTATTGGAACAATATTGTAATTGTTTTAATTTCAAAATGCCTGATTCAATGCACCAGCTGATCCCAGCCAGCTGACAACCCCAGCCTTTCCTTATATGGAAAAACTGTTCCTTTCAAAAAGAGATCTTTTTGAACTCACGTCATATCAACCAAGATATGAACGTCAGGCTACTATTACACATAAACAAATGCACGTTTTTTACGTAGTAACCACAGTAGCTGAACGTAGTATATAAACAGGCTAACGCGTTTTTTCCAACAGTCCCTGATGAGATGTAGAGGCATCAAAACTAGTCGGACATTCACCAAGCCTCCTAACCGGACATTCACCAAGCCTCCTAACCGGACATTCACCAAGCCTCCTTATAACCACCATGACTACTTGCTTTAGTCGTTTAGCTCATTACATATTATTTATACCTGCTATGAGAGACCACAGCTTGGTAATTTCCATGGGTGGTCTTTCATGTCAAGTTTCACCATATAAACATCGCAGTTTCTAAGTAGTGGGAGCAGTGGAGGTAATACTCAACAAAATTGCTAAAAGTTTGTGTAGCTTGCTTTCTTGCTCAATGATGAAAAATTTCAGATTTCTAATGAAGAATTACATCGCATAAAACAGGACCATCTGCTCCCTGCTCAGGTGGTACATCAAAGCCTGGAGCCAGCCACAGCTGTGTGGAGGGCTTTATGGTACTTACTACATTAAAAGTATCTGTGCTGTGAAGTATTAATGACACACTAATATACCTCTAAGGGCCTTGCATCAAAGTGACCTCTGTGTGCTGGTGGTCACATGTCGTAATGCATATATACACTACCTGAGTGGCTCCAGTCACAACAACTTGCTTCAGTCTGCTGCCAGTATATTGTCCAATTTAACTTTCGCTTAATTTGTGCTTTCGTACAAAAGCCCGCACAGAGTTTTTTTCTAAACCTCTTGTAAGTCTTTCCACACATCACACGTACCACCTATCTGGTCCACCATGGAGCACCTTGCCCAAGAGCTCTGATCCAATTAACAGATAATTGCTGTAGCATTATCAAAGTTCACGAAAGTTATTTTGGGTCAACCAGGAGCAGAAACATTGTCGCCAACAGGAACGTGCGAATGTGCTTCCCATTGACATGATACTCTAAACCATTTACAAATAAAATATATACATATATTAAACAACAATCCATCAGAAATTCTATCACACAAATGTGTGACTGAGACAATGTATATGACTATGTCCCAGAGGGGCTGGGACTACCTTTTGTACCTGTAATGCCAGGTGGAAAATTTGGTTGACGCTTTCATGTGGGCCTTGCATAAGTTTGGGCAAACCGCCTTGATGCAGAATGTCTTATTCTTGTGCTACTCTATCAAGACACAACTAAACCATCAACGCCACCAGCGTAAGTTGTCAAAACTTGCTTCAACCCTAAAGTGTTTATCATACTTCAAAGTTAAACATACCTGCTAGTTTCCACTTTTCACTTGAAATATCAAAATCCACTACTGACACACTGACAGTTCCATTGTACGATCCTCTTGTACCAATCTTCTCAGTCCCATTTATACATGCAGAAGGTGTAGACCACTCCTGCCTGAAGGCCAACACACGTCTTGCACAGAAAAGTTGTGATCTGGATAAAGTTCCTGTGATCAAGTAAACTTGTGTTGGGCTGAATGGGAAAGTGGGTCCAATGGGCAGAAAGTAAATGTGTCCTGCCCGGGTCTTTGAAGTGTGTTGACAATCAGGTGAGTCACAAAAGTGTCCCAGGCCCTTCTAAATTTAACTCTTTCCATCTAAAAATAAGGGGTGCCCCTCTTTAAGGCCTACTTAAAAAAGTGGTTAAGCTTTCTTTGACAAATACTTTGTGTACAACTAATGCACTACATTAAAATGGTGGACCTGGATTTTTGTATCAGTTCTATGCCATTGCGAACTCGTATGGTAGCAATCATGGTTTTTTTCTTCTTTTTTTTCCCCCTTTTTTTTATGAGTATAGGTATATTTTTTCAGCCTTTGGTATAATCTCTGCAATTTTTTTTCTTTTTTGTCAACTGCATTTTTTGGGGGGGCGGGGGGCGGGGGGGGGGGGGTTGGGTTAATACAGCATGCAATATTTCACTACCTTCCTCAAAACGACAGTAGATTGTTTGTAGTCTTAGTTTGCGGTGAATAAATCTTCATCAATATGACAGCAGACTATTTTTCTTTGGCCTTTTGTCAAAAACTGTGCTAACGTGTCATTATTGGGTCCACTCACTTGATTCCCCCTCCGGTTGATTTATAACTTTCACAGGGTACTATTTTTAAAATGAACTCCTCCAATCTCAAGATTCATATCATTCTTTATGGACTTAATCTTCCATCACGAGAGTCAGACCTACTGGCAGTCACAGCTGACAACATCCACAGAACTGAGTCCATGTACTTGCCGTCTTGGCCGAGCACCTGTTGGATGCACTGGCTGTGTTGTTATAAGCTTTGAAGCAGTACATGTCTTTACGTGCCAGACTGGAGGGTTTGTTCAGCTTCAGGGGTAGAAAGACTTCCATTGTCAAAGGCTCCAAACTTCCTGGATTAGGACTGAACCCCCATATAACATATACATAGACCAAGTGACTGCCCACTATCACGTCTGGGATTAGGCTTTATAGGCTGCTGGCTTGTGTCTAGGTTGTGTTTTTTCCTTACCCAACTAACCTGTGCAGAGGCTGGTTATTGTCCCTGACGTTCCCCACCCCCACCCCTCTCCCCCTCTTGAATATCACAGAAAAGTTCTTATAAATTTTCAGAACATCAGATGCTAATTTGGACCTGTTTTGAATATTTTAGCAAGGAGAGGGGGAGCAAAAGGTGAAGGGGAAAGCTTAAAAGACTGAGTCAACAGCTTTGCTTGTAACGAGCAGGCTGCATCCAACCCATGTCAAGGAGAGCTGTTGACTTGGGGCATGTTATCATGATGGGACTACATAAAAGTTTCATGCAAATATCTTCTAAAAACCACAAATTTAAGAAACGTTGCAGCTGATTTTGCACCTGTGCAGAGCCTCAAACAGCAGAGTGGTATAGACACATCACAAACAGCAGAGTGGTATAGACACATCACAAACAGCAGAGTGGTATAGACACATCACAAACAGCAGAGTGGTATAGACACATCACAAACAGGAGAGTGGTATAGACACATCACAAACAGCAGAGTGGTATAGACACATCACAAACAGCAGAGTGGTATAGACACATCACAGTGTGCCAGTTCAAGGCAATGTTGCACTTAAAGATGAACTAAATAACTACAATAGTTCCTGCTTTGAGAGACCACCCTTTGGGCAGGTTTAAAAGTGGTCACATAAAGCAGGTGGTCTCTCATTGGTGGTAAAGTAATGTTAAAAGATTCGGGGACTTGGTGGATGTGGTTTTAACCTTTAAAGTGCTGATTTAAGACTGAGTCAAAATCTTTCCTTGGGGCACTTTACGCGCAAAGAGTCCCGAGGAGAACGGTTCACTACGACTACTTTTTGCTTTAGACAAGGCTTGCTGGCTGGTATTTGAATGAAAAGTATCTTCATGAGGAATTTGAATCTTTTAACCATTATTTGTTTAACGGTAATGACAAAACGACTATATCCATGATTAGCACATTCAGGGTTAAATGCAGGTGGTGTCTCAATGGAGTGGTCTCTCAAAAGAGGGGCCATTGTGCAGGAAAGCACTGGTCAGATTACTGCAAATCTGATTTTTTGTGACACATGTGATCGGCTACAAGTCGATGTGCAGGACAAGTATGTGCCAGGTGTTACATCCTGGGGCCAGCCATCTTGCAAGGTTAACAACTACAAATGAGCTGCTCCTGGCTTGCATCAGGTCACCCAATGCTCATGTTCTGCGTCTAAACTCTTCAGTGCCAATCGCAACTCAAGTCAATCTACTTAAGCCAAACCAGTCTGAATTATCATTAGGATTCAAGATTCGTGTTCCTCATAAAAAGACCTTTCATTCAAGTACCAGTACAGTGAAACCTGTTTTGAGAGACCACTGTAATGAGAGACCACCTGCCTTTTAAGACCATATCTCCAAAGTCCCTTTTGCTATCTCTCCCATGTTATTGTACCTCCATTCAGAGACCACCCACCTTATGTGACCACCTTTTGGCCTTCCCTAGGGGTGGTCTCTCAAAACAGGTTTCACTGTATGCCTAAAGTTCCAGAGAGAACATTCCAGGTCAACAGCTTTTCTCAGTGTAAATTCCCAGGAAATGAAACTTGTTGAGAGGGAGATCATGGACGCTGCTATACAGCAAATTTTGAAGTTTTTGGGATTTAAATCAGCAATTTTAGGGTACATATGCATACCCTTTGAAAATTTAAGGGTACAAAATTATGCTGGTTTTACCCTGTGGCAAAAACCCTGTTGAGTACCAAAATATACCTGTCAAAAATCTTTTACAAGAAACAGGAACTTCTTTTGTTGCTCCTCTAGTAGCAGAGACTTTATATTTACTCATGCTTCAGGCAGTTAGTGCCTCATCCAGGCCGAGGAAAGCTGTTGACCTGAGACATGTTATCTTCGTAGCCCTCATCTACAATTTTCACTCAAAGTGTTTTTCATACTGAAGTTAGTCAAAATATCGAGGCAGATACTATTCGACCACCTGCTGGTTTTGGCCAGGTTAAGGTAGAAAGGGATAGAGAAGAAATAAATTATTTCCATCGGGGAATTTTTCCAAATTAGACCAAATTTCCTTTGAAAAATAGAAAAAATCAGACCAAGAACTGGGAGACCCAAAACAACTATGAATATGTGACAAGTGTATTGTACCAAAGGTATTATCTCCCCAACACTAAATTGTTACAATAGAAAAGAAGGCAAGTGTTAATGAAACAATGTTGTACATTGTATAACTTGACAATATCACATGGTCAACTGCCAACCCTCCACCAAATACAATACAAGATGGTCGCTCGTAATACATGCTTAAACATTGCTGGGGGCAAACAATTGTTAAAAAAGTGAACATATATCAACATCATCTCACGGGTCAAGTGTTTGTATCATAAATACTACAAATTATTATGCCTGTAATGTGCCGCGGTCATTCCCCACATAGTTTTGTCTGGACAGTTGTAGTCAATTGAATAAAACCTGTGATTGATGCTTTTTATTTTTTTTATTGAGTGTCACTTTTTTCCTGATCCAAAAAAAGTAAGTTCCATCTCAGTTTTGTTTTAAAAATTGTCACCTGCAAACCAAATGATTGAGAGCTAAATTAGGGCCTGTATTTTTCCGTTTGAAAATGAGTGTTTTTCCGTTTTGCGAAACTACAGATTCCGTTTCATTTCCGTTTCACTAATTCTACAGCTCGATTTTAGCACTGGTCAATAAAAGAGGAAAAACAGTTGATCTTATCGCCTCTGGAAAATGTTGATCCATCGACGAACGGCAAAGTGACTCCATATTGTTTACTATGTACGTTGATATCCTCCACCTACAGACAGGGCTATTATCATTGTCCCCCTGTTATATCTATATGCCATGCAAATGAATAGTATATAGATATGGTAGTAATGGGGTCTTTAGCGCGCGGGTGTCCGGCCTGTCGTTAACTTTGCTCCACGTGATATCGATAACGCCGCCTACTCGTCAAATTTGGATCCAAGTCCGTGCGTTTTGCTTTATGCAATGACATATGTGGTGATTTTGAATTATTTGAGAGGCAAAATTAAAAAATTCCGCTTAATTTCCGCGGCATTTGCCGATTTCCGTTCCAAATCATAAATTCCATTTGAGATCATAGATTCCGTAAATTCCGTCCGTTTTCCGCGATCGCGGAAAAGTACTGGCCCTACTAAATGGAAATCTTACACTTTGGCAGTGAGGCTATCTGTCCGCTTACTTGTCATAACCTTAGTCCACAATGGACTATCTGCAAACCCAATTATTGAGGGATTGAGGGCCTTCAATTCACACTGGACTATCTTTTGTAAGAGGAATGAGGACTTTTGATATACATGTATACTGGATTATTTTTCATAGGATGGATTGAGATCTTACATCCATGCTTTTATAGGATAAATGGGGACCTTTAATCCATAATGGACTATCTTTTATAGGAAGAATGGAGGATCTTTAATCCACACTGCATTGTCTTTTATGGGAGGGATAGGAACCTTTAATGCATATAGGACTATCTTTTAGAGGAGGTTTGGAGGATCTTTAATCTACTGTATTAGTAATAAACTTTATTTCTTTAACAAGGATTGGGCAATAGCCATTGGCTAATACAGGGCTGCATGGAAACTTTTAATCCATACTGGACTATCTTTTATAGGAAGGATGGAGAATCTTTAATCCAAACTGGACCATCTCTTGTTGTAGGTATGGGGACCCTTAGTGTGCAGTTGGCTGTCTTTCATTGGAAGGACAAGGACTGCTAGTCCACACTGGGTTGTCATTGGATGGATGGGGGACTGCTAGTCCACACTGGGTTGTCTTTGGAAGGATGGAGGACTGCTAGTCCACACTGGGTTGTCATTGGATGGATGAAGGACTGCTAGTCTACACTGGGTTGTCATTGGAAGATGGAGGACTGCTAGTCCAATTTGGGTTGTCATTGGAAGGATGGAGGACTGCTAGTCCACACTGGGTTGTCATTGGATGGACTGCTAGTCCACACTGGGTTGTCATTGGAAGGATGGAGGACTGCTAGTCCAATTTGGGTTGTCATTGGAAGGATGGAGGACTGCTAGTCCACACTGGGTTGTCATTGGATGGACTGCTAGTCCACACTGGGTTGTCATTGGATGGACTGCTAGTCCACACTGGGTTGTCATTGGAAGGATGGAGGACTGCTAGTCCAATTTGGGTTGTCATTGGAAGGATGGAGGACTGCTAGTCCACACTGGGTTGTCATTGGATGGACTGCTAGTCCACACTGGGTTGTCATTGGAAGGATGGAGGACTGCTAGTCCAATTTGGGTTGTCATTGGAAGGATGGAGGACTGCTAGTCCACACTGGGTTGTCATTGGATGGACTGCTAGTCCACACTGGGTTGTCATTGGAAGGATGGAGGACTGCTAGTCCAATTTGGGTTGTCATTGGAAGGATGGAGGACTGCTAGTCCACACTGGGTTGTTATTGGAGGAATGGAGTATTCAGAATTCACATTTATTTATAATTCATAACTGAGATAGAGGATCCACAGTCAATACAGCGGCCGTCTGTTATTTGAGTCAATGGACATCCATAGTCCAGACTCTCTGATTAAAGAGACAGGGACCACAATTTGTATGGAGGCATATTTATACTAGTAGTATGTCTGGACAGCCATTGGGCTCTCTTTTTTCAGAGAGATTGAAATCGCAGCAAACATTGGACCGGAGGCATTTAAATTGTCCACAAGTGCACAGTGATCCAAAGGATCTATGTCCCTCGGCACAATATACAAAAGAAAGCTATACAATGTATACAGCATGTCTGGATGCACAAAAATTGATATGTTCTTGGGCCCTGTGACCTTGAAAAAAGGGGCACAGTCAAAAGCAATCCATGGCGCACATGCCCTTGGTATGATGCATCTCTGGTATAAATTTCATTATTCTATATCTAAGGGTTCTAGAGATATGCTGCTAGACACACGAAAATGGATATGTTCTTGGGCCCTGTTTTCAAGGTCCTCTGGTAAAAATTTCATTATTCTATCTCTTAGGGTTCTAGAGATATGCTCCTGGACAGACGGATGTCTCTACTATGATACACTTATGTATAAAAAAACATGACCCATATTCATAAATATCAAACCCAACAACAGCAAAGAGATTCCAGAGTTACCAAAGCATCAACATTCATCTTCCAATACCAATGTGAAGAAACAAATTTTACCCCTGACTTGAGACAGGTAGTCACCCACAAAAGGCAACTGGTGGTTTTAAACCGGTCCTCTCAACCTTTGAAATATTCTTCATTAGATACAGACTATAATGTTTCCAATATGTATAGGCCCAACCACTCAAAATCCAATTTTTATTACTTCTGCAAAAAATAGAAAGAGAATTGGTAGGCCTATCACTGTTTTGGTTCTTCTGACTAGTTCGTCAGCTGAGTTTATAGCAAAAGTAGAAAGTAGGCCTATATTGTTTTTGTGATACGGACGGACAGACATGGCCCCTATATCCCCACTAACTCTATGTCCCCCCCATGCCACCTTCAGTGGCCGGGGACAATAAAGTATGAGAAGATGCAGTGTTTTTACACATAGCATCACTTAACCCTCAGGACACAATGGTACCTGTTGTATGCAACCACTGCCCTGAACAGCTCCCACTGCTTTTTGTGGCCACTTGGCTTGGACATCACCAGGAGTCTGTTTTTTTGTAAATTTGTCTGTGGTGACAGGTCACCTGCTGTATGTGGCCACTTTTTCTTGGCTGGAGGGGTGGTCACACACCTAAGGCACCACTGTATACGAATTGAATGATACTGACTCCACTATTGTGTGAAGTTACATTTTGTTTCCCATACAAAGACCCCATTCAGCCCCTTGAAGAACAGACACACAGTGTTGAATGGAACTATGAGATTAAACCTTTCAGATAAGAATTTGTTTATGTCCATGGTTATGCCATACTGAAGACCACATCCTCCCTTGATCCTTAAATTTGAAACCACAGCGTAAACTTTGCAAATCACAGCAAATACTGCAGCCCTTCATGTTCCGTTCTCAAAATAGTCGCAACATGTTAATTTGCTTTCCCAACAATATAAGCTGTGTTGGAGAGACACCGCGCTTGGCAAACAGTCAAGCTTCCAAATACTGGCACAGATTAAGGTGTTTCAGCTGTCAAAGGCAGAATACTAGTTATTACCATCAAACAAACTATAAATGTCATTTTGACATTTTCTTTTCCTACCCAACTCATAATTACCCAGTTCCTGTGTTTACTTTTCGCACATAGTTGAAAGGGAAATAACTTGCAACATGCAATGCAAACAAACAAGCAAAGTTTCTCCCCCAGACCCCGCCCACAAATAGTCTACTCTAAAGTATACCTTTTTACAGCCACATGAACTTTCAACTGATGCATTCAGCACTAAATCTGTAAGGCTTTTATCAACTGTTTTCGCATTACTAGTTTTCCTGAATTTCTTTTTTTTTATCAGCCATGGGGTAATATTCAAATGCCCTGATACTTTATTACCATGCAACTTTTTGCATGTCATAGTAATTTGGAAGCATTTCTATTGCCAGTGCTGATTTGAACAAATTAAATTTGTATTTTATCCCACTTGTGTGTCTTGTCCTGAGAAGCCGTGGATGGGTCATTCCTCACCACATAGAATTTATTGCCGCTCCTCATTCTTATGCTGTGCATGTGATAGATCCACACTTCATTGAACTATTTTGTCAGAAAGTGATGAAAACTTTATTTCTCAGTAAACTGTAAGCTTTTATTTCAAATTACAGCTACTATAGACTGCATATTTTCATTACTCTCATAAAGGCTCCAAGGTTAAAAATAAAATCTCCCCCATGGGAACAACAGAATCTCCCCCCCCCCCCCTTTTTTTTGGCCATAACATGTTGACAATATGAAGTACAGTAGAGCCTGCCTATGAGCCCACCTCTGCTAAGGGACCACCTGTGCTAAAGGACCAGACTCAACATCCCCATTAGTATATTTTAGTTTAATTTTACCTGCCTTAAGAGACCACCTGTCAGAAAGGACAATTTTTCACAGGTCCTGTGGATGTCCCTTAAGACAGGTTTCACTGTATACGTACCCCAGAAAACTAATCTATCGGACCTCCTTTTCTATAAATTTACCACAAAACCACCTGCATATTTTGAGAACAGTATCAAAGTGTTTAAAATGGGCTAAAAGAGCCTGATCCCTCACCAGGGTCCTCTTAAATCAAAAGTTTGCTGTTTGTTCATGGGATGCATCCACAGGTGTACATCACTGGAGACAGCTCTGAGATAGGTCATCCAGGGACCCGCACACAATGTACACATCTCTTAAGGTGGCTCTGGTAAAGCCCACACACACAATACAGCTCCTGCTACTCTCATGTTTTAAACACTCCAACACCACTATTGGACTACTAGTATATATCTTTTAGACTCAGACTCAAGAATCCTTTATTAGACCATAGAATTACTCAAGAATCCTTTATTATTACCATAAAATTACACTCATTCCATACTATGGTCACATGCCTTGGTCAGTGGATCTGGCACTGTCTGGCGAGTCATGCTGCAGCTGCCCTTGCATCAGCTGCAGCATGACTTGCCAGGCAGTGCCAGAACCACTGACTTAAGACCATAGGTATGTTGGTACTTGAACAAAAGCTCTTTTCAGGAAGAATTTAAATATACAATTGTCGTCTTAAATCTAGGTAAATATACGGAACAATCAGGGACTGGTATGGAATGAGTTAAAAGACATACAATGTATCGTATTCTGTTGTCATGAGACTCTCATAAAGGCTACAAACTGCCACTTCCATGAGAGCCACCTACCAAACAAATTAATTCAAAACGTATGTATAAAATGTCACTTAAAAGACAGTTCGAATTACCTTGTAAGCAGTTTATAAGACATTATTGCAAACTTTCAGCTAATATTTTGTCTCTATTATGCAAGTTGATTAATAATTATTCCCTGCTGGAGATAGAATCAAAGAATAAACCTCACAAATTTGGAACCATACAGATATAACAATCAGAAACAAAACAGGTACCAAAATATTTACTTATGAAGTATTTATGAGCATATGAAGCAAACCTGGTCTTACTATAATTACGAACCTTGTTGATACTGTGAATTGGGGTTTCTTTTAAAGTATTGACAATCATACCGGTATGTCTCAAACATGTTTCTGTACCAACAAGGTACCAATCAGCAATTTCATGCATATTTGGTGGAGTACACAACCCAATACACACAATTCTTGCAGACTAGAGGTGTTTATCCCTATCAAATTCCATGTTAAAATAACATTCACTACATTGACTAGCTTTGCATCCTGAAAATTTATCAAATTTTCACGAGTATTTTTACTGTATAAAATCATTTGCTGCAAGAAATACTTACCTACCCCATCTGCCTACAGAGCCCTCTACTGATCACTCACATGAACCAATCAATCTTGACCTTACCTTCTGTTACGGTCTGGGGACTTCAAATACAGTGACACAAAACAACTCTGATGTTAGTATATTCGACCCTATATTCTGTTATTGTTTCCAGCAGGTAAATTTCATGAAAGAGCATATTTTTTCCTTATTTGCAAAAATATTCTAGTCCAAGCTATCCTAGACCTAGTGATTAAGTTTTAAAACTTTTTACCTAAAGGACTTTCAAAGTTTTGATAAAGTCCCTAGTTCCACACCTTTATGTTTCAAGGTTAAAGATGTATCAAGCACACCAAGGAAAGCAGTTGACCTGCACCAATCTTTTCATCTCTGAAAGTTTAGAAATGATGGTATATGAATAAAAAGTTTGTTCTTTGTCTTTTTAATATGGAATTTGAATCAGGAGTTTACTTCTGTAGGCCTTCGCATTGAAAGACTAACACCATCTCAGTGATGGTTTTATATCATTGGTCACTTTCCATTTTGAGCTGAATCATACTCTACTCAACTGAAAAATATAACTAATGGAAATAAATCTTCAGAAAATACATTTGTAATCTGCTAAAAAAACACCTAAAATATAACGAAGATTTAACCCTTTAACCACTGATTTAAGAGTGAGTCACCAGCTTTCCTCAGGGCGCATTGTGTGTAAAGTCCTGGAGGAAAGCTGTTGACTAAGACTACTTTTTCCTTTAGACTATGCTTGCTGGTATTTGAATGAAAGGTATCTTTGTGAGGAATTTGGATCTTTTAACTATATTATGTTTAAGGGTAATAAGAAAAGGACTTTAGCCATGATTAGCACTTTAAGGGTTAACACTCTGTAAGCATTTCTGTGATTGTGTATCCAAATAAAAGAAAATGTATACAATGTAAACAGCAAAAATACTGAAAACAAAAACTCACAAAAATTGAGCATCATGTGTTTGTACAGCTAAGCTGACAGTGAAGACCATATCAAACAAACGTGATCACCTTTACAAAAATCAACAGTGTGCACTGAAGGAATTTTACCACTGTGACCAGTGTAATGAAAGACAGGCTGTAAAGAAGACCTTTTAGTTTACTATCCCTGTAGTGCTGTAGTGAATCCAGTCTATCGATGAAACTTTGTGTGTGGCTACCACTGAGATATTTTTTTGCAGAGTTGGCCATTGTGTGTTTGTTACTTCATGAGAAAATCAGTAAAATTAAAAATATAATTCATCTATTTTAAAGTTTTTTTGTTTTTTTTAAAATTCTATCAAAAGAATACGATTCAATATCTGAAACTTGGCATGTACTTGGGTAAACTTTTACTGATAGGAACATGCAGACTAAACAGGAATTATTCCCCTGCCTGCAGAAAGTAACGTTGAAGCCCTACCACCAAACAACATACGTTTTTACAGTATATACGACCGACATTTTGTACAACATGACATAAACAAGTTAATGAGTATTGAAGAGCAATACATAGTCCCCCGCTCGTCGCCCACGAGGTAGAACGGACTACTATATAGGGGTGTGACCTAGGTGAAAAAAAAAAATTAAAAGTATGGCACATTCTTAGATTAAGCTTCACATTTGTGTAAAATTTCATTAATCTAAGTAAAAGGACAAAAAAGTTATGGCCCGGACAAGATTTTGAATGGATTTCACAGTGACCTAGATATTTGACCTAGTGACCTATTTTTGCCATGTGACACAACAACTCCCCAGGTAGTATTAAAATAATGAATTTGGTAGCTGTAGGTATTATAGTAAGGGAAATATGGCATGGACAAGGTTTTACATGGAGTTTACACTGTGACCTAGATATTCGACCTAGTGACCTAGTTTTGCGTCGTGACACACTTTTAGGTCACAATACATTATCAGTAAACTTTTATAACAAGAAGTCAAAATTTTTTAAGAATTACAGTAAGGACATGAAAATACTGTACATTTATGTATTACTGTGACCCAAATATTTGACGGACGGACGGACACACGGACGGTGCCCATTACCATATCCCCTCTAAGGTCTACCCACCATAAAAAAAATCAAAGGGCTGGCATCAATAATTTAGAAGATATGGTCCGGACAAAATTTGTATTGTATCTTGAGCTTGCTTAATGAACTTCGTTAATTAATTAATTAATGGAAGTAATTAGCCACAGAAAACAATGCCTATGCACACCTACTACCTAAGGTCTACACACCATAAAAATTCAAAGGGCTAGCATTAATAGTTTAGAAGATATGGCCCGGACAAAATTTGTCTTGCTTAACAAACTTTGTTAAATAATTAATTAATGCAAGTAATTAGCCACACAAAACAATGCCTATGCACACCTACTACCTATGGTCTATCCACCACAAAAAATTCAAAGGGCTAGCATTAATAGTTTAGAAGATATGGCCCGGACAAAATTTGTCTTGCTTACCGAACTTTGTTAAATAATTAATTAATGCAGGTAATTAGCCACACAAAACAATGCCTATGCACAGCTACTACCTAAGGTCTACCCACCATAAAAAAAATTGAAGAGGTAGCATTAATATAGGGAAGATATGTGCCGGACAAAATTTGTTTCTGTATATTTACATATCGTGGTGACCCAAATATTTGACCTAGTGACCTAGTTTTGCTTTATGACACTTTCTTAGACTAGGCTTCACATTTGTGTAACATTTCATGACTCTAAGTAAAAGGACAAAAAAGTTATGGCCCGGACAAGATTTTTCATACATATGTATTCTGTGACCCAGATATTTGACCTAGTGACCTACTTTTGGCACACCATACACCTCTATCCTAGGAAGTACAAACACATTAAATTTGGTAGCTGTGGGTGTTATGGTGTTGGAAATATGGCCCGGAGAAGCTTCGGACGGACGGACGGAAGGACGGACGGAAGGACGGACGGACGGAAGGACGGACGGACGGAAGGACGGACGGAAGGACGGACGGACGAGGTGCAAACCTATAGTCCCCCACCAAGTGGGGGGGGGGACTAATAAACGAATAACTGAAGTGTAACACCTACCTTTATGTTGTTACATACATGTCACACTGTTATCCCAGTATTGGTCATTCACTAAACATATACCATTCAAAATGCCCTCAAGACTTAATAAAAGAACAACTTTTACATTTTTATAATTACAATGAAATTCAGACTTTTACAATTTTGAAAAATTCCAGTTCTTTCACCCTTTTCTGGTAAAAATCAAACGGAGTCCACAACTTTCTATTGTACAGGCTGAATGCATAGCACCCAACACGTGCCATGGAAAGCTACTAATATGGTATGCTACTGTGATTGGTGTGATATCTACTTTTCTCAGCCAAAATACATTTTTTATTTTTCATATATGAGAAATGTGAGTCAAAACGTTTCACGGCTGATGTCCAGGCCTCTAGTGCATGGGGTGATGAGTGGGAAATTAAGGATCAAAGAGATGTCTAAATTGATGCACTATACAGCTAATGTCAATGTTCCTTTATATCCACTGCAGTTGATCCAAATATATCTAATTACCAATTATGCACAGCAGCTAATTTGAACGTCCCCTATTATGCACTGCAACTAATCTGAGGGTGCCCTATTATCCACGGCAGTTAATCTCAATGTTTCCAATTATCCACTGGATGATAACTCTGACCAATTACAGCCCAGAGAACAGGGCATTACCTATGCTTGTTGCACATGAACAACATAAAAAGACCCTTTAAAGCACACACCTTGCCAGTTGGCACTGTGCAGAGCTGGCAATTTAAAAGGAACTGGAAAACCTTTAAGGGTACTTTGCGTGACCTGACATGACACTGGCAGTCTCTCATTTTGTGTCCTGTGTTGGGTTTATTATACATGTGGACATTAAAAATAAGGGTCAACTTATAACAAAGTTAGGTCCAAAGATATTCTGTCAATTAGCCCTTTCCCCTTTGAATTAAGACTGAGTCAACAGCTTTCCTTGACATGGGTTGGGCACTCAATGCCCAACCCATGCCAAGGAAAGCTGTTGACCTGGGGCATGTCATGTAGATACGTCTGATCTTCAATTCTCAGTCAAAATTTTTTTAAATTACTGTTGAAATAAGTTGAAAACACCGAAGCAGATCACATTTGACCACCAGCTGGTTTTGGTCAGTTTCAGCAGGAATGGGTTAAAGAGTGAGTGGTATCAGACAGAGTATTTCCCTGCTTAGTAGACTTTCTGACGGGCACTTTCTGCTTTGGGTCATAAAGTTGTTGGTAAAAAACGCTGCAGACCTCCTGAGCAGTTAAGCAGGCAAGTGGTGACCTTTGTTTCTGATCTACAACAGTCAAGCAGGCAAGTGCTGCCCTTTGTTGCTGATCCACAACAGCTAAGCAGGCAAGTGATGCCCTTTGTTTCTGATCCACAACACTTGCGGGTATTTCATGGTTACCTGATCCTGCACTTGAAGAAGGAACTGCAACTTCAGCTAAGTTTTAGTGATCACAGTCTAAACTAGAACAGGCTGATTTTTTGACAGAAAATCAAATGTCTCCCCGTGCGCTCCTACTATTGTCACCCTTATTTTTACAAATAGGCATACCTATTCCAATGATCTACAGATATGGTGAAGGTACACTCTTTATTGACACTTCAAAATCTAGGCATGTCTGCATGGATTTTAGATGAAACGCCCATGTGACTTTAAAAATAGGCCAAGGTCAAACATCTGCAGTCACAAGCAAGGTCTTACAAGTCTTTCATAGAAACATAATCACACAAAATTTCAATCTCTGTAAGTCAAATCTTTCACTAGTGTGTCTGCAATGATTTTGAAAAAGTGGCCATGTGACCTTGAGAAAGGTCAAGGTCACCCAGCTACAATCCCAAGCAAGGTCTTATATAGGAGCATCTTCACATAAAATTTCAACTTCCCAAGTCAAATCTTTCTTGAGTTATCGAGTTTACATGACATGCCCATGTGACCTTGAAAAATAGGTCAAGGTCACCCATCTGCAATCCCAATCACGGTCTTATGTAAATTTCAACTTCCCAAGTCAAATCTTTCTTGAGTTATCACATCCACATTATTTTTGACAAAATACCCAAGTAACCTCGAAAAATAGGTCAAGGTCATACAGCTGCAGTTACAAGCAAGGTCTTACAAAAGTCTTACATAAAAAATAATCACACAAAAGTCAACCTCTTTAAGAAAAATCTTTCTCGAGTGCATCTGCAATGATTTTTAAAAAGTGGCCATGTGACCTTGAAAATAGGTCAAGGTCACCCATCTACAATCCAAACCTAGTTGGTATTATGGTACATAAACATGCAAAATTTCAACCTCCTAAGTCAAATCCTTGCAGAGTTGTTGCATCCGTGTCAATTTTAGACGACATGCCCATGTGACCTTGAAAAATGTGTCAAGGTCACCCATCTGCAATTCCAAGCAAGATCATACATAGGAACATCTGCACATAAAATTTCAACTTCCCAAGTCAAATCTTTCTTGAGTTATCATGTCCACATTGATTTTACACGAAATGCCCACGTGTCCTTGAAAAATATGTCAAGGTCACCCATCTGCAAGCCAAAGCAAGGTTTTATATAGGAACATCTTCACAAAAAATGTCAACTTCCCAAGTCGAATCTTTCTTGAGTTATCACATCTGCAACGCACGCAACAATGTGTTGAAGAAGAAGAAGAACAACAAGCGGAAGAAACAGACGCAAAAACAATGTCCCCCCGTTGTACGGGGAGACATAATGAAATAATGTGAACTTACAAACTGTCTTTCTGAAGCTAGATGAGCTTTTGGATTCTCATCCACAACAAACACAGCAGAACTAGGCCTGGTCACAGAATGTCCTTTGTTGTCATGGTAACTACCCACAAACACATCTGGTCCTGTTGTCACAGAGGTAACTTTTAAGTCATCCTTTTTGCCATCTTCTAGTGTGGCAGCACTCTCCTGCTGTCCAGGTTTTGTCTACAAAAATAAAGACATGCATGGCCAGTTAAATAGATGTAGAATAATTTAAATTCATGTCGGATTGGAACACCAGACTTTCTGGAAAATACACCCCTAAAGTCATACTGATTTTAAGTCCCTTAAAAGCAACATCACTTGGAATTTTAATGGTTCAGTACACAGCCATGCTAACATTTTCCTGCTTGGCTCAACCTGTAAAAAGTAATGGCTATATCATACTCAGGTTAATACCTTAACCCTTAAAGCGCTGATTTAAGATTGAGTCAACAGCTTTCCTCGGGACACTTTGTGTGCAAAGTGTCCCCAGGAAAGCTGTTGACTAAGACTACTTTATTCTTTAGACTACGCTTGCTGGTATATGAATGAAAGGTATCTTCAGTGAGGAATTTTAATCTTTTAACTAAATAGGTTTAATAGCAATGTGAAAACAACTATAGCATTGATTAGCACTTTGAGGGTTAATTTAACCCTGCCTCCCTTAAACTGTTGAAAACCAGCCAATGCTCAAATGTCAACTGCTTTAATGTTTCGGACTAATTTCAACAATAATGAACATTACAGTTTGGTGAAAATTGTAGGTGAGACCTATGAATACAACTTGCTTAAACTCAACAGCTTTCCTTGGCACAGGTCATACACTTAGTGAGCAACCCACACCCCATAAAGCTGTTGACTCACTCTTAATTTAAGGGGGAAAGGCTCTTTTTAATTCGCATGCAAGCAATGGTTTTGAATTGAACAACTATGGCAAACTGACAATCAAAACATCATCCCTCAACTAGTTGTTTACTGAGCGGCAAGTTTCATAAAGTAAACTGAAGATTTTCCCAAACCTGTAATTTTCAATCTGCTATCTACATATTACAGCTGCACTTGGCGGCACTTCAATGAAGCAGGTTCTGTCGTAATCACCCTCTTCCCCCTCAGGCCTGGCAAAAAAGGAAACCCTTATAGCTGACAACTCCAGCAAGAGATAAGAGTTCTTGCTGGGTCTGGTAAAATTGATACCAATCTTAACCCTTTATGCCTTATACTGTCCAACACTGGCTGGTGGTCAAATGTCCTCTCCTTCAGTGTTTTCAACTAATTTCAACAATAAGGAAAAGCAACTTGACTGAGAATTGTAAATGAGACCTATCAAGATAACACGCCCCAGGTCAACAGCTTTCCTTGGCATGGGTTGGGCACTAAGTGCTCAACTCATGCCAGGGAAAGCTGTTGACTCAGTTTTAATTCAAGGGGGAAAGGTTTAAACTCAACCACTAGTTGTGCTGGCATTTGTTTTTTGCAGGAAGAGAATTAGCACGAATGTTCACTTCTGGAACTTTAAGAACGGAGAGTTAATTCTCTGAATCAAACAGTTTAATACTCTTTGTACATTATGACAGCAAAACGCGGGTAAAAAGCCTAGAAAGCAAACCACAAGTCAAATCACTTTCCCCCTGACAACAACAAAAAAGGGTCTCCAAGCAGAGGGGGTGGAGGGTTTTTTTCTGAACTGGCATACTGGGCATTTTCGTTTGCCATACTTGCATACTGGAATCCCTGCTATTTTCTAAACTTTGTATCAGCTATCATTTCTAAATTTTCTCATTTTTTGTACCTTGCACTACAACAAATTATTAGTTATACCAGCATACTGGAACCTCACTCTAACCCCCTCCCAAATAGCCCAAGCTTGTGTGGTCTGTATGGAAGATGATAACAGCTTGTCCATTCACTGCTGACACTGGGACACAGTGACATGTCCAGCATTTAGCTCAAGGTCAAGTCACAGAGTCATAATCATATGGTCCTCCATGCATCCTAACAGGAAGTCTATTCTACTTCAGGATAATTATTTCTTTAGAAAGTAAGGCTTCATTGGTGTGGGGACTCCATGGCCAGAGAGCTGGGTATCAATTACTGGTCAATCTGGCAAATTTGCTTATTTTTGCTGTTTTTATTTTTTGAAAATGTTTACTTATAAAATGCCCTGAAAAATTTCAAAGAATGAATATCCCTACGGTTGCAATGACAATAAATCAATTGCAAGTTTATGTCAAAAACAAGAACTTCTAATGACCTGTGAAAAATTATAGTCCCTTGAAATTAAATTCTTTCATAGAGTCAACCATGTTCTCACCTTTGAAGTTTCCAGGCAATGAAAGACTTGCACTTTTTGCTTTGGACCTTTCAAGACATTCTTTCAATTTAAGAGGCACCACTCTCACCATTCGTCAAATGCTAATGTTTCTTGAATTTGCCAAATAAAATGCATTAATGGCTAAAATATGTTAAAAGTAATTATTAAAGGGCCACGACAAAGTTGTTGTTAATTATGCTTATATTTCCAATCTTGAATACACATTTCGGACGTCTTGGTCTGTCCCTGTTTAAGCCTGCTCAAAAAGTACACAATCTGTAATGTATAACACCTGCCATCCATGTATTCCACATTTAAATGTCTGCCCAGTAAACTGCCTGCTGGTTTGACCCTTTCCCACTCAAAGAGCCTGGGTGTGTAAATGTTCTCTACTAGAATCCTATGTTCCAGGTCCACAGCTTTCCTGGGCACATTCAGGCACATTTTGCTCATAACATGGAAAGGAAAGCTATTGATTTAGTCACAATTTGGCAAGGAAAAGAATAACTTCTTGTACCCACATCCAGGGGGCAGCACCTTCTGCAATCCATCACTTTTTTTATTTATCTTTTTTTAATGCAAAGACATAATGTAGTCATATACATGTAGTGAATTTCTCTTGAAATTACATTGAAGTGCCGAAAAATTAAGAAGCTTGATAATCAATGTTTTATACAGACTGCAAATTTAATAATGCTACCCTTTCACGCAAGTCTTGCACGCTACAAGCGCAGGCTTTTACAAGGTTGCCTGAGCATCATGTAATTCCACTTCTATCTATTGCACTTTCAATAACATTCATCATCAGTCACACTTAGCCTGAAATCCCTATCCTCTGTATAATTTAAAATGCAAGTATTTTGTTGGATATTCATGGCATGTGCAGTGACAGTGTTAGTCACAAAGTTCAAAAGACTGATCAAAGCATGGGCAGGACCAAGGTGTGTGTGTCACAACTGCTTAGCCTGAAATTCCTTTCCTAAGTACAATTTAAAATGCATGTATTTTGCTCAATATTCATGGCATGTGCAGTGATAGATACAGAGTTCAAAAGAGTGATCAAAGCATGGGGATAGACAAAGTTACGTGCATAACAACTACAACACTCATCACTGTGTCATGAACCAAATGCAAGCAGCCTGATTGTATTCATGCCTCTGATCAAATAGAAATCTCTTAGTTTTGGTTCACGTTGAACATTTAATACATTTTGTATGTACTTGCTTGGCAACAACAGCTTGCAAGCTGATGCTGTATGTTTTTATTGCTGAGATTAAAAAAAAAATTGTATCTTGTATCTATCGGTTGGTAACACAGATACACAGGCACAGGATGAAATAACACATTTATCTCTACCAGTTTTGAAGGCATGCAAGATTTTAAGTGTGACATAGCCCTTACTGAAGAAAGAAAGAAAGAAAGAAAGAAAGAAAGAAAGAAAGAAAGAAAGAAAGAAAGAAAGAAAGAAAGAGAGAGAAAGAAAGAAAGAAAGAAAGAAAGAAAGAAAGAAAGAAAGAAAGAAAGAAAGAAAGAAAGAAAGAAAGAAAGAAAGAAAGAAAAGTGTGTGTTGACACACACCCACTTAAATAAATGAACAGAAGCACTTCCTAATGCTCCATAGACTCTTGGAAGTGCAATGAACATTTTCATCTTTCCTTATGAGTCCAGCAACTAGTTTTGTGTCAGTAAGGCAATATACACCTGCAACTTACTCCTCAGTCTGTGTGTATCCTTCAGCAAGTTAACCATCTACAAAATGCAACAATTGTTTTCTCTGATCTCACCTGTTGACACCTTCAGGTATTGCTCATCCACAAACATCAACTTACTGCCCTTACAGCCTTCATTATATAAGTACATGCTTACAGCTTGTTCCCCAGATGACCACAATCATGACTGGGTCAACAAAGGTCATTTCCATGACCCCATGGATTCTATCAAATATGAAAGTTTTAAAAATTCTTTCCTGGTTTATTAACTAATTTCCTTGGGACAGGTTGGACACCATTAACCTTTCCCCCCTATATTGATCAAACCCAACTGGGGGTTAATGTCAGCTGCTCCAATGTTTTCGACATATTCCAGTCAAGTGGGAACCCTCTTGTAAGCCCCTCTCACAAGAGGCTACATCTCCATAATTCTGATGCAGGCAAACAAAATATCATATTCCTATTAGACTGTCCCCCTCTACAGAGACCACCCCTCTTAAAAGACAACTTCTGGGCTACATAGGGGATGGCCTTTGAAGAGGATGACCACTGTAATGAAATTGACTGACATTATTGATGAGATCTATCAAGGTAACATGTACCTCTGGTCAACAGGTTTCCCTTCTGCGGGTTGAGTGCTACATCCCCAACTCACACCAAGGAAAGTTGTTGGTTCGAGCTTAATTTCTGACAAGTGGTTGACTTCAGACATGTTTTTCCACACTGCTGATGAAACGTATTGTAGATTTCACCTTTAACTCTCCATCCAAACATTTAGTTTTTATCATGGAAGCCAGTATTTCACAACCAGGCACTTTGGCCCCTTTAAGAGGGAGACATTATTTTAGCATTTCCTGCATGAAATTATCGTCCAGCGAATAACATCATATTTTTTTATCTTTTGTTATTTCCAACTGGATCGTAAGATCGCAAGGTCTTTAATTGTGGGTTAAAAATGTTAAATATCTGAATTTCATTGGATAATTAGGACCTTGGGATCTTAGTTCTTAAAAGAAATGCATACAATTAAGATCTCTTACAACAGGTCACAGAAGCTTCCAACCTGCCATGGAATTGTCAATCAGGAGCCAGCCTACCTGTGAATGTTTAAAAGTGCCAAACACGAACAGCACATCTGGTTACTCTTACAAACAAATATACCCAGCCGTACGAAATGTAAAAGTCAGCACAGACACCTGCCCCATAACTGACACTTGCCCAGTCTTAAAAGCTCCTGTGAAAAAAACAAAATAAAAAGTTCTCTTACCTCCACAGTTCACAAAAATTCCATAAACTGACTAAGAAAATGGTGATTGTAGGTCACTAGACTCCAGTGTGACTTGACATGTCCATTCGGTTTACACATGTATGTCCACATACCAGCCCCGCAAACAGGTTACCCCCAAACTGACATGCATGGGGTATGTTATAGGGGTCACACCCCCTGGGGAAACAAGTGTCATAATTGGGTACATTGTACATTATGGTTAGTTGTATTCGGTACCTGAACTCAACTTCATTTTCTGTTAATTATGTGGGGAATTAGAGTTTTTGAATCACATTAAATTTGATACCTGATGCATGAATATACACAGGCATACAAAATGTAGAAGTCTTACATAATCATGGACCACTGCAAGCTGTGTGGTATTTGCTGCATTTAAACTGTTTTTGTACATGTTTCATTTGCCAGGGGCTTTCACTAAGACTTCAAATTCATTATTTTATTCATACTTCCTATCACGGTAATGTTAAAAATTTTTTTCACTGCATTCTGAATTTTAATTTTGATGCATCAGTGAAATAAACAAAAAACGAGAACAAAAAAAGCACAACTTACTGAAATTGAATAAATTCACAATACTTGACTGTAAAGCACATTGCATTCTGGGAAGGCAGGGGTATTTCGTGACATACCCCCCACAGAAAGCTGTTTACTCTGGGCATGTTTTTGTTTACATTAAAATTATTCAACACTCCTAGCTGGTTTGGGCTGGTCAAGGAGGGCACCGGTTAACTCATTCCACCCTAATGACACTTTTTCCCGCTAACATATATATGTCATCTTCTAATTGTATATTACTAATTTAGGGATTATTTTTTCAAAATTTTGGATGAAACTTGCATGGAATATCGTTCCAAATTATATGCCCATGGTCAACAGCTTTCCTTGGTGCACTCTGGGTGCATGCGCCCAGAGTGCACCAAGGAAAGCTGTTGACTTGGTTTTCTATCAGGGTGGAATGAGTTAATGCAGGTGGGACATGCAATTTGAGGTTTTCATTTAGTGTGATTTGTGACAGGTACTGTTCCCCTCCTCCTCTTGCCAACTTGATCACATTCAGTTCTGTCAATGTGCCTCTCCTCACACAGAGTGGAAACTGCTTTAGAAGTCACAATGTCACATGTTTTAACTACTTCTCATCTAAATCCAATTAACTGAAGAAATATCCAATTTCTCAAGTGCAGAACACCTACCGAGATCTACACATGTGATAACTTCTCTGAACTGTATCCATTGTACTTAATCAAACAACCATGACAGTATTAACCCTGATGGGTTGGGCTCAGATGTGTCAGCATGCAACTTTTGCCCATTAAAATTACCATCAATGGTCCAGTGTCAAAATGTCGTCTGCTTCTTTTAGTTTTAAAGAATGATATAGAGTTAGTCAACAGCCCTTGCTGGTGCAGTCTGGGAACACTGCCCTGGAAAGCTGTTGACTCAATCCTAAGAGAGTTAAAATATGTTTAGGTACACAGGTAATGAAGTGGTAGGATAGTCCATATAACAACATCTTAAGAATTTAATGAAATATAAGAAAGAGATGAGTGATTTCCCTACAAATTAAAACTGAATTAACTCTTTCAGTGCCAAGCATGACTCAAGTTGATCAACTTAAGTCAGACTAGTCTGAATTATCATAAAGATCCCCGACTCGCATTCCTTGTAAAAATACCTTTCATTCAAGTACCAGCATGTCTATATATTTCCAGAGAAAAATTTCCTAGTCAACAACTTTTCTTGGAGTGCATTGGGCGCATTGTGCCTAATGCACACCGAGAAAAGCTGTTGACTCAGTAAAAAATTTGGCACTGAAAGAGTTAACCTTGTTTGGCCTTAGTATGTTTATATATTTATATGTATTAAATTGTGAGCCTGGGACTGTTAATCAGGAACTTGTCAAAAACATGTGAAAATTGTGTTATTCAACTCCTACTGTACGTCTATATATTGTGCTGTATCATGGACTTATTTTGATAAAACTCAATCACCAACTTCAGCACTGGTTACACCAATGCTTTCAGAAGATTTTTTTCTTATGCTTGAGATAATAAGTACCAGTAACATGTTGGTTTCTGACAGATTTAACATCTTTCACTCACTGTAGAGGAAACAGGTCTTTGATACATATTTATGGACTTGAGCTGACGTCATTGGTTAGCTTTATGGACCTGAAAGAAGATCTGGGTATTCCATCTCAAGTCATTAAACTATTTTCAGTTTTGCCATGTGACCTATCATAACCAATAGGATCATAGCAATCTTGAAACAGTTGCCTGATCATAGAATAATTTGTATTATCCTCTGACATCTCCTGTCATTAAGGGTAGGAAAAAGTTGTATTTACTCAAGGACTAAGTCATGTATAACAGTCAATGCTAAATCTTAAGTTGTTATTATTTCTGCGAATGTTGGCCTGTCACTCCGCTTAACAGACTGTTATGCTTCTACTTTTCATTTATATTTTTATAGTGGAGTATTATTTTTCTATGTGTCTGTGGTGAATGAATGAATGAATAAATAAATAGATAAATAAATAAATATTTCTGTACATATACTTTTGAAAAAGTTAACTGCCATTTATTCACAATGGCGACCATGATAAAAAAAATGACAAGGCTACAAACACTGATTTGTCGTTTTGTTAATGTAGTATCCCCAAATACCCGTGCCAAAAAAAAAAAAGAAAAAGAAAGAAAGAAACCATGCATCTAATAAAGGTCTAATTCAGTGCTTATCAGTCAAAATAAATTGGTTGACACTAGTTTAATAATGAGATTAATGAAAAAAATTTATTTCTGACAAATTGGTATGGTGGACGTAAAGTTAACTCCTCCTGACTCCACCTTATTACATTTCACAGCAAAGTAGTTTAACTCTTTCAGTGCCAAATTTTGGACTGAGTCAACAGCTTTTCTCTGGGCACATTGGGCACAATGCGCCCCACACTTGCCAAGGAAAGCTGTTGACCTGGGGTATTCTCTCTGGAACTAAAGGCATACTGGTACTTGAAGGAAAGGTCTTATTATGAGGAATACGAATCTGCAATCCTAATGATAATTCAGAACTAGTTTGACTTAAGTGCATCAACTTGAGTTGTGATTGGCACTGAAAGAGTTGACACTTTGAGACTGCATCAGTCCAGTAGTACAGAGGAACAGCCCTGTAACAAAGCACTCTGTGTGTTTACCCACTTCTTAGTGAGTCTACAATGACTTCTCATGTTCCAATTTGGGAAATGAACCACAAAGAAATCAGCAGGGTTCTTATTTAACAACTTGATACAAAAATGCCAAGGGGACCCTAATGTTCTGCTATAAAGTCCACATCTCTAGTCTGCATCCCCCCCCCCCCATCCTTCCAAGAGTGAAATGAAAATGCAAGCCATGTTGTTTAAAATTCAGTCTTTTCATTGTAAAAAGGTTTATAAAAATTTTTCCATCCTCATGCAAATATTGAAGAAACATAAACATAACATGACTCAAATTACAGTAATTTTACCCGACAACAACACGAACAAGATTACTATGATTTCACAATTTAACAGCCCAATTCACCTCATTTTTCTTTGTCAAAACTTAAATGACCTACATCATTTTCAACTGTTGTGTGACAACTTAAGAACCCCTAGTATCACACCTGTCAATCAAAATGCTGTTACATGAGTCAGTTTTCCTCCAAGAAATTTCCATTTCACCTGTATTATTCTACCCCTTCCTTATTCATTTAACACACATGACAACTGTAGTCATCTTACTTGGAGTCGCAATGATCCACATTAATGCTGCTGTCCCTTTATGATCTTTGATGACACAAGAGAACAACCAATTGTAAGAAGACATCCTCAGCACTTTACAAACCACTCCAATCATTTCAATACACAATCATACACATAAGAAAACTAGCATCAATAATGCACTGATGACCTAGTTTTTTTTTGTTTTTTGTTTATCTACTGCAAGTCCCCCCCCCCCCCCCAGTGGTGATGGTGCTTTATCCCAATGATACAACAGCACAATACAGTGATACAATGTTGAATCAGCCAAACTGATACATTGTGTCATATGAAAAAGTGCACTCTGAATTACCCCAGTAACATCATCCCCTTGGACATCTTTCATCCAACCTCCAAATAAACTTTTTTTTTTAATCAATCTTAAGATACTACAGTAACAGTATCCCCTTTGGCATAACTTATCAAACTTAATAAAAAAAGAAATATTCACCAAAGAAATCTAGTTTTCATAGGGTTCTGGTCCATCCTCAGGTGCATTGTGACAGGGCAGGGAGGCCTGGGCATAGTGGAACAAAATTTACATTTTGGCCTGTATTTTAAAAAAGACTTCCTTCATTTTTTTTATATCTTACTATTGTGAAAGCATATATATCCTATGCTCATGTCATAGGCACGGGCTTTCCATCTCTTACCAAAATATTTGTTATGTTACACTTACAAAAAAAAAAGAGCCGAAAATTTGTGCCACTGTGCCCCGGCATTGGGGCACAGTAGAACACGGTCCATTAAGCTAAACGGGGTACAGTGGGGCAGAATTTCCATTTGGGGTTTTTATTTCTCAGGTTGTCCCGTCATTTACCATGGTATCAGACTCTTGTGGAAGAGTATATATAGCTTTTGTGATAGGCCTGGGCTTTCCAAGTTGTAAACTTAAGTTTTAGTGCCACATCCCACTTTGCCCCAAACCACCCTTACAAAAAAATTTGCACATCTCTGAACTATTGTCATCACAGGCACACTCTAAAACTTCCTTTTACCTTACTTCTAGGCTCTAACCATAGGGAAATTCGAATTTAAAGATTTTAAGTATTCATTTCAAACAGCCTTAAAATGTTTTTTTCACTCACCTGAAAAAAGCAGTGTTCTTTCAAGGATGAGAACAATATAATTTTTGATAGAGCATGTAAGAACAGAGCACTCCAGCTTTGGTGGAAAAAAAATCCACTGTCCCACTGTACGCCGTGTCACACTGGTTAATGAAATGGAAACTGGGGGGGGGGGGGGATCTTGGACTCTCCTCTACATTTCATTAACCTGCCACTGATAGTGCTTGACCATGTTGATATATCCTGGTACCATCATCCCCTTGGATGCCACTCATACAACCTCTGAATAGTTTTAAAAATATATCAAATAATTAAAATGTTCCAAGGGAGTCAGTTTTACATATTATCTGGTCCATCATGAGGCACATCTCTCGTGGAAATTTGGTGAAGCTATAGCAAATTCTTGAAATATTGTGGTCACCTTGAAATATTGTGGTAAAGTTGTTTTTTTGACAGTTGGGGCTGTCTGTCAAGGAAGGGACTGTCATGTATCTAGAAAGCTTCAAACATCTGGCTGGATCTACTGCCTGCATTACGCATGCTTTATCTTTGACATATGGATAACCAAGGGGTGGCAGCTATGTATACCAAGGCAACCAAAACTGTTTCCCAGGTAAAAACTAAACAAAGACTCAAATTAAGGAATAACATCTGATTCAGCTCACAGAGATAGGACACGGGACTAGTCTCAAAATACAAGGATGTTAGCAGTCATTGGAGAGCAGATACAATGTATAACAATTCAGATACAATGTATAACAATTCAGATACAATGTATAACAATTCAGATAACTCATCTTCCAGGCTTTGTACATGTTTTTGACAGTGACCTTCAAAGACCTTAAGTTAAAGTTAAAAAACTTCTGTGCTGGCTATGCTCTGTTATTTTTTTGGAATCTGACATCACAGTGACAATTATATTGCGTTGTCTTCAAATTTGTATGTATCATTTCATCTAGCGGTTTACCTGCAGGAACATTTCCCTCCTTTATGCTGATGCTTTATCTTAGAATCTGGCCCTTGTTGTGACAAATTCACATTCTTAACACATCTGACTGGACTAAGGCCGCAGACGGAAGAGGCTTTGGTTGGTACCAGTTTAAAAACAAAAACAAAAAAGCATACCTTCTTGGTCTGCTACGACAACAATTTAGTTTTCTTGTCACAAATTCATACTGTTCAGTAAACACTAATATTTGCCAGGGGTGTTTTGATCCAGTGTCTTTAATACAATTCAAATTCACCTTGAAATGTTTAAAAAACATCACATAAAAAAATGGTTTGTTATATTTTGTAACTGAAACAGCATTCTTAGATGCACTGTCACATAATCAAACTTACTGTCTGAGGTTAAACTTAATCCGTGTGTGTTTTTTTTATCACTGTTGATTCTCTTTTGTTGCATGTTCAAACATTACATTACAAAATGTTTCCTCAAAAGATGGATGTTTAGAATATTTACTCACAGCTGCTGCCAAGTCTGCCTCGCAGTGTCTGAGGCTTATGTTGACGACATCACAACAGCATTGCAGCTGTTTACATGTGTAATGTAGGTCTGAACTTTTGCAGAATTGAAACTCAGAAATGCACTACAAGAGAGTAGCAAATCAAACAATTTGACATGACATCAAACATGAATTTCATTTGCCATAAAAAAGAAAGACAACATTGGATGTATCCCATTCATCATTTTTTTTCCATGTTGACAGACCCACTCCACATGACTTGAAGGCACAATGTCAACCAAGTGATGACCTAGATGCCCTCTGCTGACATTTTGCAGAACTATTTTTTCTTGCCCTGCAGCTGAAAGTGGCTTTGCTGTGTTGGTCAATTTTGTATCCTGCTTCAGGCGTGCAAGCAAGATTTCTTCTGAACACATTGTTAAGTGTGTGTGTGTGTGTGTGTGTGTGTGTGTGTGTGTGTGTGTGTGTGTACATGCGTGCGTGCATGTGTGTGTGTCTATATGTGTAGGTACATGCTCATTCAAGCTCACACATGGCGACAATGGACTTCTTGTCAATTTCTTTGAGTCTAATCATTCAAAGGTTTTCCACAGAGAACCAATTTCAATTGTGTGCTACTTCTGTGGAATGTGAAAAAAAAAAAAGAAAAAGACTCAGAAATGCAGTCAATATAACAGACATCAAATGAACCCTCTCCTACTGAGCTGTCCCCCACACTTTCCCGACAACTTTGTCATCAAAACCTTTCCCTAAGAGGCCTGTGTATATTCATCCCTGAATGAATCACGTCAGGTCTAATCAAACTAGTTTCAGCATACACAAATGGTCTCGCCTTCAGCCGCACACTTTGGGTAAAATGTGTGCAAAGTGCTCTAAGCAAAGCTATTAACTCATTCCTAAATTCGGCACTTTAAGGGTTAAACAATATCTATTGGAGAGAGCTGATAGGAACTTCAGTGGACTAGTTCGATACCCACAAAAGCAAATCAAATTTTCAGTTCCTGTACATGTAAAAAAGCAAAGGATTTTCATAAAAATTTAAAATTCAGGCAATGGAGAAACCATTTACTGTAAGCTCTACAAAAACAGTTAACATGTATTTGTATCATCAACTCATACATTCATACCACACAATCTGAGTACACAGTCAACCTTTGCAGCTGGTTAGGACCTTTGTACAAAAGCCAGCCATCTTTACGAGGCAACACCTTCATGCAGCCAGTGTCTATATTTTTCATTGTATCATCCTGTTCAAGGACACTTTCCATGGGCACTTTTCTATTGCAGCATAGATGGCTGTATTACAGGTGGACCTGTTTTCTATTGCAGCATAGATGGCTGTATTACAGGTGGACCTGTTTTCTATTGCAGCATGGATGGCTGTATTACAGGTGGACCTGTTTTCTATTGCAGCATGGATGGCTGTATTACAGGTGGACCTGTTTTCTATTGCAGCATGGATGGCCGTATTACAGGTGGACCTGTTTTCTATTGCAGCATGGATGGCCGTATTACAGGTGGACCTGTTTTCTATTGCAGCATGGATGGCTGTATTACAGGTGGACCTGTTTTCTATTGCAGCATAGATGGCCGTATTACAGGTGGACCTGTTTTCTATTGCAGCATAGATGGCCGTATTACAGGTGGACCTGTTTTCTATTGCAGCATAGATGGCCGTATTACAGGTGGACCAGTTTTCTATTGCAGCATAGATGGCCGTATTACAGGTGGACCTGTTTTCTATTGCAGCATGGATGGCTGTATTACAGGTGGACCTGTTTTCTATTGCAGCATGGATGGCTGTATTACAGGTGGACCTGTTTTCTATTGCAGCATAGATGGCCGTATTACAGGTGGACCTGTTTTCTATTGCAGCATAGATGGCCGTATTACAGGTGGACCAGTTTTCTATTGCAGCATAGATGGCCGTATTACAGGTGGACCTGTTTTCTATTGCAGCATAGATGGCTGTATTACAGGTGGACCTGTTTTCTATTGCAGCATGGATGGCTGTATTACAGGTGGACCTGTTTTCTATTGCAGTATAGATGGCTGTATTACAGGTGGACCTGTTTTCTATTGCAGCATAGATGGCCGTATTACAGGTGGACCTGTTTTCTATTGCAGCATAGATGGCTCTTTTACAGGTGGACCAGTTTTCTATTGCAGCATATGATGGCTCTTTTACAGGTGGACCTGTTTTCTATTGCAGCATGGATGGCTGTATTACAGGTGGACCAGTTTTCTATTGCAGCATAGACGGCTGTATTATAGGTGGACCTGTTTTACTGATTACTTCCCAGATCTGAATGGTCAGTGCAACTGCTCTGCAAAATGTGATTGCATGCCCTGAAACAATTTACTGGTAGGTGATTTTGGGACCACGTTACACTAACTTTGAGCTATTGAGAATAGCACGAAGCTTCCTTTCCAGTCTGTCTGCTCAGTGAGAGGATCAAGTGACCATGTAATTGTGGCTGTGGCAGCCTCTGGGTTCTCCATTTACCGTATTCATCTTAATAAGCGCACAGTGTGCTATGAAAAAAATTCATCCACAAAAGCTGAAAAAATGTAGATTCCAACGTTCTAAGTATAATAATAAATTCTATCAATTGCTTGAAAACTATGGCATATTTTGGGGGTCCTTTCTTTGAAAAAAATGGGGGGTGTACTTACTAAGATGAATACGGTAACCCAGTCCACACATTTTTTCAGTACATCATATTTCATGCCAGAATTATTATGAGAATTATATACAGCTGTACTCAACTTTCCCATGAAAAAAAAGCTTCAGCTCAAATACAGTACAGTGGTCCCTGTCTTGAAAGACCATCTTTTCAGATTAATTAAGTCTGCTTAAAACATTTCTTGACCAATACCTTCTATGAAAGGCCACCTGGCTTGAGAGACCACAATTTGGTCATACCTGGGGGTGGTGTTTCACGACAAGTTTTCATACCTGTCAACATACATTGACAAGAAATTGGGAGACTTTTTCTTCCCATTGACCAGAGAGATTTTACCTTTAACAGAGAATACAAAGGAAACAATTGGATTTTTATGGAGGAAATTGTCTAAAATTGGCCAAAATTACACTGAAAAGTCTAACAAGAGGCCGATGGACCTAATGCTCTGCTGAGTACCATAACAAAAAATAATTGTCTGAAATGTATTCAATCAAAGCCATTGATGGCTGTATTACAGGTATTGCAAGAGGGATTTATATAGGGCTTTGCCCTGTTTCCCAATTGTATCCTTACGGAAATAAAAATATGTTTAAACCAAAGACATTGAAAACTTATCAAGCTTGGCCATACTATGCAATATCAAACTTCCACATGATATGCATTTGTGATACATTTGGCATCACTCGCCTCACTTTTTGTCAAGATATTGAATTAAATATCCTTTTCTTAAGTGCTTAATGACCTTGAAAAATAGGTCAAGGTCACATGATTGAGTCATGGTGACCGAAAAATTAGGTCACTAAGTAAGAGTTTATTTACAATGTACTCAAGTGCAATTTTGATTTGGAGGCTCAAATTTCAAATTTTTCCCGGGGGAGCATAACCCCAGATCCCCCAAGCTGTGCTTCACACCTACAGCATGTGCCCTCCCACTTTTCATATAGGCTAGCTTGTAAGCTCTGATCTATCTCTCTATCTTGCCTGCCAAGTGGACTTGCCTGAAAAAATTTCATACACAGGTGTTACATTAAATAGGTCACAGTGACCCATAAATCTAAGCAGCACACCATCAGGAAACTTTTGGAACAGAGTCACGTCACCAAAACTCTCTCGCCTATTTGATGTTTAATCTGTCACTTTTTTTTAAACTTGTCTCTCATTGAAGATGGATATACTTCTCTTCCTCCATATTTTTCACTCTCAGTAGCAAAACATGACACAAAGAATTGTTTAAACCATAAGAGCAAAGATCTGTGCCAAACTTACCTGTGAATAAATCCTCACAGATGCTCAGCAAGTTGAAGTGTCATGCAATATCTAGACAATGTACATGTATGTCACCTAATGTACGTGCACACCTGTAAGTGGCCAGCCATTGTTTTCTTTACAGAGAGCTATCATGAGGGGGTAAGGGGGTTTTCCATAACATTGTACAAGGCATTTTTATTTACTTGTGTACTGAAACCCTCTTTGTCTTCTGTACTTTGTAACAGACATCATATCTAAATTTTTTCATTTTCTGTCTCCCATGCACCACTGTACTGGGACCACCTACGCTCCCTCCACTTTTTATCAAGTGTCCTATAGTTTGAGTGTCATCGCTCTAAACTGAGATCAGGTGCCATACCCCTGCAGTGCCCCCAATCACCTGTGATTTGTGACAAAGCGAGGAGAAGTATCACAAACATGGCTGAGTGATTCAATTGTCCAGTATCCACTGGGCTCATTCATGGCTCCTTGTTTATGTTCCACTGACATGCCATGTGACCACCTTCTCCCTTTAATTCTGCTCCGAAAACGTACAAAGGTGACAAGACACCCTTGCCTCCATAATCAAGATAGATTTTTTGCCCCAGGTGAGGTGGGGTAGATGTATTAACCACCCTTTCTGCACCAAGTTTTCTTTTACCTTCACTACTTATTAGTGTCATCCATATTTTTTTTTCACAGAAGTCTCCTAAGTGACTTTGTTCCAGAAATTTACTTCAACTTTAGAAATTACATTGTAAGTTCAGATTTTTTCCTGATACCATTTTACGCGTGACCATAATCAAACTACATGTAGTCATCACCGACAAATATTGTTTCATATAATTCTTTGAATATTGAGACCCTGTTCTTTGTAATTTGTGCCTTTTCTGGCATATGCAATGGATTCCTCTTCAGACTGGATTGTTCTTGTTTGTTTGTTTGTTTTGTTTTTTGTTTTTGTTTTTTAAACATTTCTTAGGAAAAAACATGTCAGGTAAATAATGTGATCTTCCTGGTTACATCAGAATGAATCCGGTTTTTATTAACCCTTTGGTGCCAAGTCTTGACTTTGTCGACAGCTTTCCTAGGTACACTCTGGGTACAATGCACCCAACGCACACCAAGGAAAGCTGTTGACCCCAGTCCTTGCCCTGGTCTCTGCTAGCTAGCGTAGTCATGCTGGTACCTGAATAAAAGGTCAGTTTACAAAGGAAATAAACCTGGCATCATTGTCAATTCACAGCACACCAGCTTTCATCAAAAGTGGTAATGAAAGTGTTAACTGGCATTGGTAAAGCACAATTGACCGATCCCAATCTCCCAACAGCAAGGAAAGCAGTGGACCAGGGCCACACTGTCCTGACTGGTCTGCCCTGCATATAATTGTCATCATTTAACCACAGAGTTGACTGAGGGATGGTTCAGATTCAACATTTTAATTATTTTTGAATAAGTACTTTCAGTACGCGGGGGGGGGGGGGGGGGGGAGGCGGTAAATGGACTTGTACACTTCTACAGATATTGGAAAATGATGGTCATTTGTGACCCAAATTTTATGGTATTTTGGTATTATTTCTTGGAAAATCATCATTTTTAAGAACTAAATGAGGGGTGGGGGGAGGGAGGGGGCTCATGAAATTTAGTACCCTAAGTACATGTACTAATCAAAAATTGATGATAATGTTGAACCATCCGTAAGACACTAAAGCACACATTTGCCATTGAACTTCTGATGTTTGTACTTTTGAGTGGATAAAGAGTTACAGTTGTCTGCATGGAAACATTGGACTTTTTGTAAGGCATAAAACTTTATGTGAGTTTGTGCACCTTTCACATATAGTGCTATTCATAAATTTGATAATCTTGGTCAACTTTATGTCCTTCTCGTAGCTGACATAAATTTCAACAACATAGTGAAATCTCATCCCTGGCTATGACCAAATTGTGCTCTCTCAAGACAGGTGGTCTTTCATAGGAGGTTGGTTTAAATAAGATGAAAATACCAAGCAAAGTATCCAGAAATGGTGGTCTCTCAAAACAGGTGGTCTTTTCACAGGAGGATGATTTAAATAGGATGAAACTACCAAGTAAAGTGCACAGAAAGGGTGGTGTCACTCAACATAGGGGTCTCTCAAGACAGGCGTCTCTCAATGCAGGGGGGTCTCTCAAGAGAGACAGTCTCCCAAGACAGGCAGTCTCTCAAGACAGGACCACTGTACAACATTTCACTTGGGTGATTGTGAACTGCCTGCTGTACATCCTCAGTTCTCTGTCGTCTCCACTCTCCATAGTGGAGGGCAAAAAGAACACCAAACTTAACCCCCTCCCTCTTGAACTAAGACTGAGTCAACAGTTTCCTTGGCATGGGCTGGGTGCCTAGTAGCACCCAGTCCATGCCAAGGAAAGCTGCTGACTTATCTTGATAGGTCTCTTCTACATTTCTCATTCAGAACTGTTTTTCTTTACTGTTGAAATTAGTCAAAAACACTGAAGCAGACAGCATTTGACCACCAGTCAGTTTTGTCCAATTTAAGGGGCAAAGAGTTAATCTGCTTAGGAAGCAATAAAGAAGATTGATAGATATAAAAACAGAAGACAGCATCTTTTCATGCAAATCAAATAATATGGAACTTTTCTATGGGACCTTTACATTTTTTGAGTGTCAATGTTGCCAAACACTTGGAATGGCTCTCTATGTCAAATGATATTTCTGTCAAATGTTCTTTTGCATTCAGTTGGATTTTCATAATTACTGTATTGTCCCTTTTTAGCACCGCAGGCTCATAGAACATTATCACTGAACTAGCCTTGGTTCTTCATCTCTATTTGGTATATTTTTCACATAATATCAATAAATTTACGGTAAGGTATTGCATTATTATGAGTGTTTTCCTGGTCACGAACGGGAAGGAGGAGCTGGGGGGGGGGGGGGTAGGGACAAGGGGTCTTAACAGGAATAATACGGTACCACTTTGATGTGCACGGTGATTTACCACAATTTGACCTGCATAAAAAAATCTATTTCTGTCATAAAAATAAACACAGAAACTGTTTCACAGACTCCAACAAACTGGCCTTTCACTTGTGCCATTTTACCTGAACTTTCCCATGGTTTGCATGTGTGTTGTCAAAGTTAAAAAGATCTCAGCCTGGTGCTTTTCAATACATCAATCCCAATCTTTCAGCAAAATTACCGTCCCCTCCAGCACAATAGTTAGACACAATAAGTCTATATCCAGTTTATTGCCATTTGATGAATCTGATACACTAATTGTGTGTCTGTGTGAGTTTTATTGGTCTGTGCTTGATAAAAGAGTTCATGTCATCATGCCTTCAAGCCAGTGTTTGGCATTGGCAACTTGTGCTGCCATCTGCAGGCAGACATGAACACTAGATCTATCAATGACCTGTCCATTTTATTGGTTCCCTTGAAAAGAATTCTCTAAAAAGTCATACATGTATGTGATTTGGAAAAATGGTGGTGAGTAGAAAAGTGCCTGCAATGTTTATTAACCCTTTGCCCCTCAAATTAAGACTGAACAGCTTTGCTTGTTGTGGGTTTTAGTGCCCAACTGACACCGAGGAAAGCTGTTGACTTGGGGCACATGTAATCGGAGTTTAGTATAAAATGCAATTCTTTGCCCTCCAATTCATTTCTAACCCTATGACTTGGACTTTTACAGCATTAACATTACATTAACTGCATGCTGTGAATGGGAAATGTTTTAATATGGTACCCAAGCTATCTTATAAACCCACAAGATATACCCTCATCAGAAGCTTTGCAGACTATGTAAAGTGCCAACTGACATGAATGCATACAAATTACTTTTGAAATAAACTGATCACTACAAACTGGGTGGTCAGCACTGGAAAAGGCCATGTTGCCTAAAAGGTGTTGGTGTCAGACATCCCAGCAGCAAGGCGTCAGCAGACTGAAAAGTGTGATGGAAATATCTGGTGCCCCAGGCTGTGAAGAGGTTAATTAAAATTACTGCATGTTGTCATGACCCCCTAAAAATCAACTAACACGAGGCAGACTTTGCACAATGGGATGCCACGTCACAGATCCTGAACTATAAATAGTCAAAATGTTAATGTCCACCCAGCCACACCTTCACTCATTTTCCTTCCAAAGTAAATACTTGTTCAACTTAAATGGAAAACCTAAATGAGACTCAGACCTTCATTCATTATACCTTCAAAGTATTGCAAGCTGAGTAAGCACCAACTACAGAAGTCCCTGTCTGGCAAGACCCTCCAATGAGAGTCCACCTTGCACCAACTACAGAAGTCCCTGTCTGACAAGACCCCTCCAATGAGAGTCTACCTTGCACCAACTACAGAAGTCCCTGTCTGACAAGACCCCTCCAATGAGAGTCTACCTGGCACCAACTACAGAAGTCCCTGTCTGGCAAGACCCCTCCAATGAGAGTCCACCTTGCACCAACTACAGAAGTCCCTGTCTGACAAGACCCCTCCAATGAGAGTCTACCTGGCACCAACTACAGAAGTCCCTGTCTGGCAAGACCCCTCCAATGAGAGTCTACCTGGCACCAACAACAGAAGTCCCTGTCTGGCAAGACCCCTCCAACGAGAGTCTACCTGGCACCAACTACAGAAGTCCCTGTCTGGCAAGACCCCTCCAATGAGAGTCTACCTGGCACCAACTACAGAAGTCCCTGTCAGGCAAGACCCCTCCAATGAGAGTCTGGCTCAAAGACCACCTCTATAGGATACTTTTGTTTAGTATTTTTCATATAGGTATCTCCTGTGACAGATCCTCTGTCTTGAGACACCACAATTTGATCATACCTTGGGGTAGTCTTTCAAGACAGGTTTCACTGTACATAAAAAAACTCCATAGCCGCAGTGGGCAGTCTGCCTGTGTATCCAAATAGAAACAAATAATTTATTTCTTGTGTAACATTTGGCACGTTAGTCAAGCGAATTACCGGGAAAAGCATACCTGTAAAAAGCTAACACAATGGCCCAGCTTACGACTTATCTTGCATAACAAGGCGCTTATTAAGTACCTCATTGCACAATGACGTATAATGTGACAAATATGAACCTATTAAGACAAAGCTATCAGCCGCAAATTTAACCTCTTACAAGATATCAAAGCATGTAAAACCCCCGTGTTAGGTCAACAACTTTCTGCCATAGTGGTTACAAGCATACAATTAACTTTTGGTCCTGGCCAATCCACCAGAAACCCCGTGGAAGTTTGCTATTTGAGACCAAGCTAGCCACGGTAGTGAATCCCCTAGAAAACTTGCCTGTGGGGCAAATAAATTTCACCTCTTGTCTACCCTGTGTTCTAGAAAATACCACGAACTTTGTTAATAATACATGGACAAGCAATTTCTTGTACTGAAATAAACACTTAAATGGGTTGTAAAAGAAAGTGTATGCATATATTCTTTCACTACAAACTTTCATACTTTAAGGGACATTTAAGCTGATGTCACTTCAAAGATTTCCTCAAGTAAAATACGTTTTCCTGTAAAATTACTATTTATGTCCACACCACATGGGTAATGTTTATGTTTTCTTTACACTGGGCATGTTGGAACTAAAATTACACTTGTTTTTCACGTTTCTTACCACAAAACTGCCAGATTTCAAACCAGCAATTAACCTTTAGCACCAGCAAGTAGGAAAGGCACATATCCAATGTGCCAAATCCAGGTGCTTTGGAGCTTACAATATCCATAATCATTCCAACTCAAAAAAAAAAAAAAAAAAAACAGAGGAAAACACATTATCAGTATGGAAAGAATTAACAACAAACACCACTCTTTGTACATCCAATGTGACACCTCATAAATCAAGTTGTATAACTAAAAATCATCACGTTAAAATATTGACATTTTGAAGGGACAGAAGACAAAGAAAAACCTGAAAAAAAACAATTACATAATGAGCAAAATTCAGATATACATGTACACGCATCATCTGTTACACGTGAGTAAACACAATATAATCCAGACACAGGTATCTGTATATACAGTGGTCCCTGTCTTGAGAGACTATTCCAGTGGCAGATCACCCGTCTCAAAAGAGCACGTTTTCAGGATACTTTGCCCACTATTTCCACCTTATTTAAACTTCCCAACAAAGACCACCTGTCATACAAGACCACAATTTGTTCCTTGGTAGGGATGGTCTTAGAAGACAGGTTTCACTGTACAAGGCTGGCTTTGTGCCCTGACCCTGTGATCCGATGCTATGAACCCTACGCTCTGTTTACCCTGCATTTTATGGAAGTTATGTGTATATATATATATATGGGAGCTATGTATATACATTGACATTTGCTATTTTTGTTGGCATCAAAAGAATAGGGACAGAATTGGGGTTCAATTTGCGATGAGTTGTTGTTTTCCCACTTAGGGAACAGATAGCCACACTTGTTTGTCTCATCCCACTAATATACAAAACAGAGACATTTCTTGCAAATTACAAAGCCAAAAACTTCTGGGAATCAATTATCAATTACACTTTTACCTTTAAGATTGATAGAAATATCGTCAAAACCTGCAAGTGCCTAGGCAGCAAAGTGCCTATATGCCCGATAGCCAAATTATCAGGTCAAATTATTTATTTGTGTGGTATTAAGTCTGACCGGTTTCGCCCTCTTGGAGTGGGCTCATCAGAGACTAGATTTTTAACGGATGCGCACGTCATTTTATATACCAGAGCATAACCCTGTCCTAGCAGCGATTGATAGAAACTGACGTTTTAATGTATATATAAGAACTGTAGTTTCTTTTCTGTTGCATTCATTGATGCTTGTTTGCACTTTTTGACAGGCCTTGCTTGGGTGCAAATGCCAATGAAAGCTGTTGACTCAATCCAAAACTTGGCACTGAAAGAGTTAACTCAGTATACACATGAGCCACAAGTACATGAACATGCAAGAAGCCTTGTAAATTGATGGAAATGTATTTTGATAATTCCATTCGCAGGTCATATATATGCATACACATTTCACCCAAAGACCTATTGTATTGTAATGATACATGCACTTGTAATTTTCTGCTGACATTCTTCCTCTTTCCTTGCCCAAAAACATGAACATGTTTTGGTATGAGTTTCCCACTGCAAATCAAAATGATTCTGTCTGGAGTAGGAGATTAATACTCTTCAGTTTCTTAATTAAACTACATGTATGCAGATACTAACAGAAGTCACGGACAAGAAAAGACAATTTTTAACCCTTATCCCTCCCTTAAAACAAGACTGAGTCATCAGCTGTCCTTGGTTTGGTTTGGCCTGGGTACTGTATGCCTGATCTGCATCAAGGAAAGCTGTTGACCTGCGGCTTGCTGTTCTGACAGGACCTACCTATAATATTCCTTTTTTTTTTTTAAAACTCTATAATGAAATCACGTTGAGAACATTGGAGCAGGTGACATTTTACACCCACCAGATTTTAACTAACTTTAGGAAGAAAGGGTAAATGCAATGCATGCAGTAAATGTTGACCCTTTAAGTGCCAAATCTGGGACTGAGTCAACAGCTTTTCTAGGCATGCAATGGGTGCAATGCGCCCAATGCACGCCGAGAAAAGCTGTTGACTTAGGATATTTTCTCTGGAACTATAGGCATGCTGGTACTTGAATGAAAGGTCTTTTTACAAGGATATGAATCTGAGATCGTAATGATAATTCAGACAAGTTTGACTTTAATAGATCGACTTTAGAAGTGATTGGCACTGAAAGATTTAAAAGACAACTTGAAGGTACAGGCAACAACAAAGAATATTATCAAAGACACTTGAAAGCCAAATCAAGCGTGGCCTGCTTCCAGGCAAGAGATTGACCCTATAAGCACCAATTCTTATGATATGATGTACATGTACTTACATATGGGTGACCTTCCTGTCTGTTGTGATGCTGCAGTGGATTCAGGAGCAACTTGACGTGCTCTGTCCTATGTCCTTTCTTATGGCTCAACCCAACTTTTGACAAGTCAGACTTGTTCCAAAAACAGAGAGTAAACAAAAGGATCACAACAGCAAATACCAACAGAGTTAGCATAATGCTGACCCGGCCTGTTTGTCCACTTATTGCATCATCAGCTCCAATTATGAACTTTTCTGTCAGTCCACATGGCAGTGCCAGGAGGCCTACACACCACCTAAACATTCTTGACCATAAGAGACCCAACCATGCTTACCCTGCTAAAGTGTATTGCTCAAATGTAGACATGATCACCCCTAATGCACACACAACACTTGTTTGAGGAGCAGAAAGTTGAGACGTACCTGTACATGTATGGAGGCTGTTATGGCCCTCAGTGTCTGGCCCTGAGACATGTTTTATTTTATTGTCAACCAATTAGATGATTACGAAACAGCTTTACCTACACATATACATGTACAAAACAAACTGACAGCTGTGGGCATTCAGGAAGATGGGCACCAACTTGAAGTAACAGTTTGCCGCAGTTTTGGTCTGTTTATTAGCTGATTATTGACATTCATAATTATATTTACACCATCAGATGCATACATGGGGACTCATATGGGTAAAGCAACAGCAATCAAGATGATGATGGAAAGCTAACACACGCAAAGCTTTGGGCCATCATGAATTGGCCAGTTTTTCAGCAACAGTATCTTCACTGAAAAGGTTCGCAGGCTCTGTAAACAGACGCTAAAAGGAGGCTGTACAATCACAAGGATATTTCCACTGATTATGTCTATTCAAATGTTTAATTCCTCTAATTATCAGTCATGTATAGCAGAGATCTGTGTCTTAAATATCAATATATATGTGTGTTGTCACCATGGTAATTTATAATAGTTTAACTAACTGAAATTTTGGGTGGCTCGTATGCTAGCAATTGTTAGACAATCTTAATACGAGTCTCCTGACCAAATCCATGTTTTTAAAGAAATGGATTATCAGATTGATTGTAAATTCACATTGATACAATATGCCTGTTATGAATTATAGTATACTGTACTATATTGGTCAAATAAATGAACTGAATTGAATTGAAATGAACTGAGATGTCACAGTATACGCCAGACCTCAGCTGTACATGTTGTCATGGTGCACCTGCTCCTTGTGCTTATATTTACTTTTAACTTTAAGGGCTAATCACAATTAAAGGCATTTTCTCATTACTGCTAAACATACAATGGATAAAAGATTCAAATTCCTCGTGAAGATACCTTTCATTCAAATACCAGCAAGCCTAGTCCAAAGCAAACCGTAGTCTTAGTCAACAGCTTTCCTAAGGACACTTTGCGGGCAGAACACTTTGCGCGCATTGTTCGCAGAGTGTCCCGAGGACACAGAGGAGAACAGAATACCCTAGGCCCATGTCATACACCAGGCCAGAATACCCTAGGCCCATGTCATACACCAGGCCAGAATACCCTAGGCCCATGTCATACACCAGGCCAGAATACCCTAGGCCCATGTCATACACTAGGTCAGAATACCCTAGGCCCATGTCATACACCAGGCCAGAATACCCTAGGCCCATGTCATACACCAGGCCAGAATACCCTAGGCCCATGTCATACACCAGGTCAGAATACCCTAGGCCCATGTCATACACTAGGTCAGAATACCCTAGGCCCATGTCATACACCAGCCAAGAATACTCCAGGCCCATGTCATACAACAGAACAGAATACCCTAGGCCAACATCATACACCAGGTCAGAATACCCTAGGCCCATGTCATACACCAGCCAAGAATACTCCAGGCCCAGGTCATACAACAGAACAGAATACCCTAGGCCCACATCATACACCAGGTCAGAATACCCTAGGCCCATGTCATACACAAGCCCAGAATACCCTAGGCCAATGTCATACACCAGCCAAAAATACTCTAGGCCAATGTCATACACCAGTCAAGAATACTCTAGACCCATGTCATACACCAGGCCAGAATACCCTAGGCCCATGTCATACACCAGCCAAGAATACCCTAGGCCCATGTCATACACCAGGCCAGAATACCCTAGGCCCATGTCATACACCAGCCAAAAATACTCTAGGCCAATGTCATACACCAGTCAAGAATACTCTAGACCCATGTCATACACCAGGTCAGAATACCCTAGGCCCATGTCATACACCAGCCAAGAATACCCTAGGCCCATGTCATACACCAGGCCAGAATACCCTAGGCCCATGTCATACACCAGCCAAGAATACTCCAGGCCCATGTCATACAACAGAACAGAATACCCTAGGCCCATGTCATACACTAGGTCAGAATACCCTAGGCCCATGTCATACACCAGCCAAGAATACTCCAGGCCCATGTCATACAACAGAACAGAATACCATAGGCCCATGTCATACACTAGGTCAGAATACCCTAGGCCCATGTCATACACCAGCCAAGAATACTCCAGGCCCATGTCATACAACAGAACAGAATACCCTAGGCCCACATCATACACCAGGTCAGAATACCCTAGGCACATGTCATACATAAGCCCAGAATACCCTAGGCCAATGTCATACACCAGCCAAAAATACTCTAGGCCAATGTCATACACCAGTCAAGAATACTCTAGGCCCATGTCATACACCAGGCCAGAATACCCTAGGCCTATGTCATACACCAGCCAAGAATACCCTAGGCCTATGTCATACACCAGCCAAGAATACCCTAGGCCAATGTCATACACCAGCCCAGAATACTCTAGGCCCATGTCATACACCAGCCAAGAATACCCTAGGCCAATGTCATACACCAGCCAAGAATACTTTAGGCCAATGTCATACACCAGCCAAGAATACTCTAGGCCCATGTCATACACCAGACCAGAATACCATAAGTCAACATTATACACCAGAGGAGAGTATTCAATCTGGGCCAGCATTATAGAACTGAGCAGACTATGCTAGGTCAACTTTCAAGACCAGAACAAAATACCCTGGGTCAACATTATAAACCACAGCATAATACCCTACATGTAGGTCAACATTATAAACCAGGACAGAATACCCTTGATGAACATTATAGACCACAGCAAAATACCCTAGATGAACATTATCCAGTAGAGCAGTATAACCCAGGTCAACACTATATGCCAAAGTAGAATACCCTTGATAAACATTATAGACCATAGCAGAATATCCTAGGTCAACATTACACACCGTAGAAGAATACCCTAGGTCAACATTGCACACCAGAGCAGAATATGCTGGGCCAACATTATAGAACAGAGCAGAGTATTCTAGGTCAACCTTATAGGCAAGAGCAGAATACCCAAGTCAACATTATAGCTGGGTCAACATTATAGACCAGAGCTGAATATCCTGGTTCAACGGCCTTTCCCAGCACAGTTAATGTGCAAGCCATGCCAATGAACGAAACTTGTTTGTTCAGTCTAAATTTACTAGATAGAGGGTTAAGGAGAGTGCAAAACTTTTGGATGCCAATTTGGGGGTTTGTTACATAATCAATGGAGTAAATACAGTACCTGGTTGTCTGATTACAGAATTTGTAAGGCCCCAAAGCAAAATCATCAACTTCCTAAGCTGATAAGCTAAGTTATAAGTCACAGCATGGTCCAATCTAACTATCCCCAAGGCAAGCATCTTTTTGTGTTTGTGGTTTTTCTTATACCCATTTTTCCCTGTTACACAATATTTGCTTGCTGCACAGACCTTTGTTGTGTTGGAGACAGTGATGGACCTGAACCACCTGATCAGTTACCTGCTTACAGAATAAGCAGGAAAAGACAAATTCTGAGAGGAAAATTAGTGACACTATAAAATTTCACCTTTATAAATGTCTCAATGATACATATCTAATATGCATAAAGCCATTTAACATCACAGTAAACAACTTAATTGTGTGGGTTTCTAAAGTGGTAAACACTTATAACTTGAGAAATGTTTTGCACAGAAATCACTGAACGGAAATAAGACTGTGACCTCTTTCCTGACTGAACTCTGGCCCAGTGTAGCCAACATCACGATTTTGTATGAGATTCGTGTTATTGTCAAGCCACCTATGTAATATGGTAAAAGTATCCAGAAAGTCCAAAATCTATGTCATTTCCTAAATAAAAAAAAAAAATTAAAAAAAAAAAAAAAAATAAAAAAAAATGCCACATCTCAGAAAAATTTACATCCTAGATTACACTAGATTGCATCACTCAATCTCCTATTTAAAAAAAAAAAGTATCCCATACAGGGGTACCACCCACCCCTTTCAACCATCTTGTGGGCTCGTCTCATAGCTACATGCCCCCCCCCCCCCAAAAAAAAAACAGATATATTTTTTTCTTTCTGTGAATGTTGCCAACCTTGCTAACTATCCAGATATATCAACACCACTTTGTTCTTTAATATGAAGTGAGGTAGTCATGCTTCAAGAAAGAAACTGGGATGAAAATGAAAATTTTGTCATATTGACCAGTACGGAGGGTAGGGGAGGAGTATTGGTCAATGTCAATGGAATTTGATCGGGGTACACTTCCATCTAACCAACATGGGGGTGCTCACTACCCCAAAGTACTCTAGCAGCATGCTACCTCCTAACTGCCAGTCATAGCTCTCTGTTTCCATGGTAACTGCTGTATAAACACTAGTGCATTGACTTGGGACCTGGGTATTGGGGACCCCTGTCAAAATGCTAAAAAGTCCGGTCCTGAATCCAATTTTTAATACCCGACTACTTTCGATATAAGTAAACAAATCATAGATCTATGTGTATTTCTGCCCCTTTCACTGAAATGTTTTTGGGTTTTTTTTAAATTTTTCTTTTTTCTCTCAGGAATAGGCAACTTGTCGAAACATGGAATTATAATACTGTACCTGAATAAAAGCAAGTTAAAATATGTTTCTGTTTATCATTTCAGTAAGGGTTTTTCACCACAGATACCCGGGTCCCTGTTATTAAACATAATTTATGTGCAGGTCCAGGGACCCAAATATTTCCCCTAAATCAATGCACTAATAAACACTGTTCAAGCAGATGCCACTTGTTGTTTCTGGACACCTAGAGCTTGTTTAAAGGTATGGAAAGTCCAGGTTAACAACTTTGTTTCTGGTCAAACAAGGTGTCCAAACAAACGTTCAGGACAATTAGGCCAGTAATTAAAATGTTTGGCAGTCTGGGGTCAAAGGGAGAAGCATCACTGTCAATCAATCAAGTTGCAAACAAGTGTAGTCACCCACAAGCCATAGTGGGGGGAATACAAATCAACTTTGTGGAGCCAACTTGTATTTTATGCATACAAATAATTTTATGTTGGACCTAATTACACCATAAATACATGTGTATCTACCTGTTATAAGTGTATACTACGAGAACATTAAAAAAATACAATAGCATTGTGGTTGTTTTGTTTTTGTCTCTGTTCACAGCCAAACACTAAACACTTGTTTCACACATCATTTTATAGATAGCACCTGATTTCTGGCAGAAATATGTAGTTTGACACAACTCATGTCAGGTAAAAAAATCATGTGATAAAAGCAGATTGTCTCCAGAGGTTCCATTAACATATACCACACCAGGGACTAGGCTTTCCCTTTTGGTTCATTTCTGCGGGTCCTCCACACTTTTTACGATATCATTGGGGGGAGTGTCTCCAGTATTCTCAGAGGGCCACAGAATAAAAAGAACTTTTCAATAAATCTATTTAATCAACATTTAGGCTCCTTTTTCTTTTAGGATTTCCAGGGGTCCCTTGTACCATTCATGATCAAATTTGGGGTCACAAAATAATTTCTATGCCTCATATGCTCATCTGTTGCCTCCAAAGCAGACCCAGGCTGCGTATTTTGTCTACTCTGCTGGGGTCTGCCCTTCTTTTGACAAGGTTACTGTTTTAGCTTTGGAAAATTGGCTCAGTTTCTAATTGGCTGAGCATGGTTACCATGGTAACAGGCTTCAGTACAACAGGGACCAGAGGCTGCTACTGGTCTAGGCAATAATAACGAACTTCCTGATTGGTGTTTCAGTCCAGGGGGCGGGTCACAGCATAGTTTTGTTTCCCTTACTATAAATAAAATCCTTTCAAAGAAGGGCAGACCAAGTGCAGTAACACAGAACTTGGTCTGCTTTGCAGGCAAACTCATCTGTGCTTAAAGGGAAACGCTGGGGATTCCTGTACTGTGGTATTTATCATATTTGTCCCAATACAAGCCACTGCTCTAATAAGGCACCCACCACCATACCTCTTTGGAATCCAAATTATCACAAATCAGACCAAAGCATTCTACATTTAATGATTTTTTTCCCCACAGAATTTTACCTGTAACTTTCACATTATGATTTTCAATTGAAGGCTAAATTGTTACTTTTTAATTTTGTAAGCACCTCAGGTACTTACAAGGCTATGTGCCAATAACTCAGTTTTCATACCTGTATTATGTTCGTACAGAGCAATACAGCACGCTGCTGCCTTTCATGTTTAACTCTTTCAGTACCAAGTCTTGGACTGAATCAACAGTTTTCCTCTGCACCTTGTCAGTGAACAGCACTCAAAGCTTGTAGAGAGAAGCTGTTGACATGGGCTATTCTACTCTATGTAACTACAGGCATGCTGGTACTTAAATAAACCGTCTGTTAACAAGAACTATGAATCTTAGCACCCTCATTGTAATTCAGAGCATTTTATGTTATATAAAGTATTTCGACTTAAGTTATACATGTACATGTAGTTGGCACTGAGAGACTGTCCCAATGAAACTGAAACCACTATAAATGGCATTGTTTACCCTTTCTCATAAAAACAATGTAAACATCAGGTGCAACAGTTGACACGGCCACATACAGCTCTTAAGGTATCAGACAAACAGTGTCAGTTGCTGGGAGAGGGTTGATATTGCATAAATTTAACACAGAATTCAAACACCACAAAAAGATATCTTTTCTTTTTATTTGAATAACTGAGTCCTAACCTAATGTGAGAATAAATTAAAAAGTGTTATTTTTTCATCAACTGAAAATCATACTTGTACCATGCATGCACTTTCAGCCGATAATATGGATTTACAACCTTGACTCTTTCAGTTTCAAATTTTCAACCGAGTCAACAGCTTTTCTCGGCGTGCATTGGGCGTAATGCATCCAATGTGTGCCAAGAAAAGCTGTTGACCTGGGGTATTTTTTGAGATATTGTGGTAACATTGACAAGACGAACAGCTGGATGGAGGGACAGATGGACGGATGATGCGGGGACGACAATACCCTCTTGCACTCTATGTGTCAAGGGTAAAAAGTGGACTGCTTCATCTGTAGAGCCATGCACTCTTCACGTGTCGAGTCAGTCAGTGTGATGGAATGCATTAGATGGTGCCATGTGCAAGGAATTTTTAACTTCCTTAGCAGGCTGGTATCCAGAGTGGAACGCATGAGAGCCATAATATCCAGAGTGGAAGGCACAAGGGCCATTATATCTAGAGTGGAAGGCATGATAGCTATTATATCCAGAGTGGAAGGCACAAGGGCCATTGTATCCAGAGTGGAAGGCATGAGAGCCATTATATCCAGGGGAAGGCATGGGAGCCATTATATCCAGGGGGAAGGCACGAGAGCCATTATATCCTGGGGGAAGGCATGGGAGCCATTATATCCAGGGGAAGGCATGGGAGCCATTATTTCCAGAGGGAAGGCATGGCAGCCATTATATCCAGGGGGAAGGCATGGGGGCCATTATATCCAGGGGGAAGGCATGAGAGCCATTATATCCAGGGGGAAGGCACGAGAGCCATTATATCCAGGGGGAAGGCATGGGAGCCATTATATCCAGGGGAAGGCATGGGAGCCATTATTTCCAGAGGGAAGGCATGGGAGCCATTATATCCAGGGGGAAGGCATGGGAGCCATTATATCCAGGGGGGAAGGCATGGGAGCCATTGAATCCAGGGGAAAGGCATGAGAGTCATTATATCCAGACGGAAAGCATGAAAGCCATTATATTCAGAGTGAAAGATAAGAGACATTATGGAAGACAATAGAGACATTATACTGACAGAGTTGTTTTTTCCACAGTAGACAGCATGAGAGCCATTATATCAAGACTGGATGGCATGAGAGCTATAGTGTATCCAGCGTAGATGGCATGGGAGCCATTATATCCAGAGTGGATGATATGAGAGTCACAATGTATCCAGAGTAGATGGCATGAGGGCCATTATATCCAGAGTGGATGGCATGAGGGCCATTATATCCAGAGTGGATGGCATGAGAGCCATTATATCCAGAGTGGATGGCATGAGAGCCATTATATCCAGAGTGGATGGCATGAGAGTCATTATATCCAGAATGGATGGCATGAGAGCCATTATATCCAGAGTGGATGGCATGAGAGCCATTATATCTGGAGTGGATGGCATGAGAGCCATTATATCCAGAATGGATGGCATGAGAGCAATTATATCCAGAATGGATGGCATGAGAGCCATTATATCTGGAGTGGATGGCATGAGAGCCATTATATCCAGAGTGGATGGCATGAGAGCCATAATATCCAGAGTGGATGGCATGAGAGCCATTATACCCAGAGTGGATGGCATGAGAGCCACAATGTATCCAGAATAGATGGCATGAGAGCCATTATATCCAGAATGGATCACAAAAGAGTCATTGCTTTCAGAGTGGCAGGCACGAGTCATTATAGGAATGTCTGCAGGGAGGTGTTTTCAAGGTCTTTCAATTTTGTTACAATTTATAAGACACCACTGTTATGACAAATTCTACTTTATGAGTAAAAAAGTGAGGAAGAAACCAACCAGAACGAGAGAGTTGCGAAAATATATAATATAGGAAAGCCTCCCCAACGTTTCGACCCCCTCTGGGGTCTTCCTCAGGGGGAAAGAGGCTTTCGGAGTGTTGACTTTATTATCACATGTACATTAATAAAGAGGCTCCCTGCTTTCAGTCTAAAAATAGATTTGACCTTGTATATTCTGGGGTCAATTAGATATAGTATGGTGGAGCTTTATGACCTACCATAGCCATGTTTACAATTACAGTCAGTACAGTAAGTAAGATTTTTATTGATGGAAAAGGAGTCAATATTGACTAGTCAGTCATACATGTACATACAAAACAAACTAGTCTGTAGAATTCCAGTGTCCATAGAGTCACAATCACTAGTAACTTGTTTCGGCGTTAGTGGGTGCGTTTCGGCGTTTCAGGGCGGTTCCCGGCGTTACACAGCGTTTGCCAGCGTTAGACGGCGTTTGCCGGCGTTTGTAACGCCGGCAAACGCCGACTAACGCTGGCAAACGCCGAAATCCAATTAAGCCTTTTGGGGCTCGGCGTTTGCCAGCGTTAGTCGGCGTTTGCCGGCGTTAGTTGGCGTTTGCCAGCGTTTGACACCCTTTCAACGCCGGCAAACGCTGTGAAACGCCGACTAACGCCGGCTAACGCTGGCAAACGCTCTGTAGTCCTCTCAACTAGCAAACTCAATGGGATACATGTAAAATTTGAATTCAGTTGAACTGGGATTAGAAGGATCCATGGAAATTTGTGTCTTGTACTTGTAATAATCATTAATATACTTTTATTTTTTATACTCATGGGCAATACAACATAATTATCTTTAATATTATGATGATGATTTATCCATTGAGGTGTATGTGTACTGAATGACTTTGCTCATGATCACTGATATATATATATATATATATATATATATATATATATATATATATATATATATATATATATATATATATATATATATATATATATATATATATATATATATTGGTCACCCCAATCTTGGTTGCAAAGTAAAGACAAACAAACAACCCTGTTTTCAATTTTTATTTAAACACAGCACAGCAATTTTTTATTGTTTGTACCCCACAAGTCAGCAATGCATAGCTTTGTGCTAGCATAGATGTGAATCCCTGTGAATATAATACATGGAATTTATTATTAAATTCCAAGTTTTATATTGAAGTCAGTAATGTATAGCTTTGGGCTAGCATACCTGTCAAGTCTTCCCCCATAAGGTGGGAATCTCCCACTTTTTCACCCCAATTTTTTTACTTACAAGCAAAATTTTGCAAATTTGGCAGAATCTCCTGCATAAAAATTTAGTATTTTCTATTATATTCTAAAAAACAAATCTCCCCCATGGATTTTAATTTTTTTTTTTAAATCTTCCTATTTGAGGTGTGGAATGTTGACAGGTATGGGCTAGCATAGATTCCGGGTGAATATAATACATGGGATTTAATAATAAATTCCATGTATTATATTCACAGGGATTACATCTATGCTAGCACGAAGCTATGCATTGCTGACTTGTGGGGTAAAAACAATAAAAAATTGCTGTGCTGTGTTTAGATCAAAATTGAAAACAGGGTTGTTTGTCTTTACTTTGCAACCAAGATTGGAGTGACCAAAATATATATATATATCAGTGATCATGAGCAAAGTCATTCATTACACATACACCTCAATGGATAAATCATCATCATAATATTACAGATAATTATGTTGTATTGCCCATGAGTATAAAAAATAAAAGTACATTGATGATGAGTACAAGTACAAGACACAAATTTCCATGGATCCTTCTAATCCCAGTTCAACTGAATTCAAATTTTACATGTATCCCATTGAGTTTGCTTGTTGAGAGGACAACTGAGCGTTTGCCAGCGTTAGCCGGCGTTAGTCGGCGTTTCACAGCGTTTGCCAGCGTTGAAAGGGTGTCAAACGCCGACTAACGCTGGCAAACGCCGAGCCCCAAAAGGCTTAATTGGATTTCGGCGTTTGCCAGCGTTAGTCGGCGTTTGCCGGCGTTTGTAACGCCGGCAAACGCTGTGTAACGCCGGGAACCGCCCTGAAACGCCGAAATGCACCCACTAACGCCGAAACAAGTTACTAGTGAATGATCATACTATTTTCACAGAATGTTGTTTTAATCACACTTAACTCCAACTACAACTAGCTAGTCACAATAGACTAGATGTCACATTGGGGGGGGGAGGGGGGGTTCACACTGGACCAAAGTGAATAAGTTCGAATGTGAGAGATCAAACATATACTACAATGACTAGCTTAAGTTATAATGTCTTTTAGTCAGTATTACATCAAACAATCAGACTAACCCTTTCCCATACAAAGGAAGCCACAAACACCCCTGATATGTCAAAGGTCGTACACTTTAAAGTACAGGAAACAATAAAATTATCTAGCTTTGGTGCAGTTGAGTGCTTACAGCAAAGCCCAGGCCAAAGTTGTGGACTCTGTTGACTTATTCTGACCATGCAGGAAAGGGTTAGTTAAACCCACGATAATCACCGTCCACAAGGTCACAGTCATCCAACTACACATAACCTGGGCCAACTGCCTTGAGGGCCATCTTGGTGGTTTACATAATGCTTTCAGCAAATACTTTCACATATCTGTAAACTTACAGTACACAGGCTTTGGGTTGGGACAAATACCTGGATGACACTTATAAAGGCCATGCTCATACAGTGGTCCCTGTCTTGAGACACCACTCCAATGAAACCATGCACTTGTCTTGAAATGCCATCTTTTCCAGATATTTTATTTAAGTACTTTTTGTGTTACTCATACCTCCTATGAAATACCACCTGTCTTGAGATATTACAATTTAGTTATTGTCAGCAGGGGTGGGTGGGGTGGGGGTGGGGGTGGGGTGGGGGGTGATGGTCTTTAAAGATAGCTTTCACTGTACCCCCTATATCCAGATCAATACCCCCTGTGCCCAGATAAATACACCCTATACCCAGATCAATAATCAACTCTTTCCATTTATCCTTTGCCAGTCAGTGTTTTTTTTTCAGTATATTTCCCAACAGCTATGAATTTTAAGTTCACAAATTGAAACTCAAACTCAAAACTCATTTATTTAAGCCAATCAATACAATGATGTTTTCAATATGAGGATACATGTACATAATAATATAAATCAATGTGGCTAGGGGGATTTCTATTAAGACAAATACATGTCACTCTCAAAGGAGCCACCTTTAAGCCTTAAACAATTGAAACAAAGTAGACGACAGTTACTTATACAGTAAATGTTGAAATAAACATTAAGATATAATACAGTTTACACACACAACACAAATTGTTAATTATTTTGACAAACATAGCAGTTATATATATTACAACTCTGTTCATAATTATTCAAAAAAATTATTTTTAATATACAAGGAAAAATCTTGTAAACTATGAGTATGTATTTTTCTTATGACAGTACGATCTGTTTGATTCACTGTGACTGGAATATTGTAGTTTAAACTCTGTTTTGCAAAGATGTTATTGACTCTATTAATAAAAAGTTTATCACAATGTTTGTTGTTATAATTGTTCATTTCATTTATTGGGATGAATTGAAAAGAGAGTAAACTAATGGGTAGATCATTATGGATAAATTTATAATAGAATTTTAATTTAGCTGATGTATAAAATGTCTTGAATTTTAAAAGTTTGAGAGCTTAAATTGGTTCTGAAATGCTTCATGGGAGGACCTATCATTCTCCCAGCCAACCAACATGCCTAGTTTCAAGCCACTGCCAGTGGCTTTTGCATTGCCTGGCAAGTTTATGCTACATGACTCGCTCACAATGAAAACACCTGCAAGAACCACTACTGATCAATGCCTTCAGCAGCTTGGGCATTGCAAGCAGGGAGTTTATTTGCTGACTGTGCCATATTGTGCAACAAATGGAAGACATGATGGAGACAGCACTTACATCATGTGTGTACATGTTTATAATCTCATCAGAGAATAACGAAATGTCCTGCCAGATGTTTTCTTCCTTTTTTTTTTTTTGCTCTTCACTGCACTTAAGTTGAGGGTGGGGCTTTAACTCATTCTATCCCATGGCTGTAATGGCCTCTCTCTGCAGTGTCATCCCCAGCTTTGTAAGAGGGCAGGACACCTTTGATCTGAAATGGCATGTTCAAGCATGCAATGGCAATCAAAAAGGGCACCCTCAAGTAACAGTCTAAAAGAGGGGTTTTTTGGTTTTTTGTTTTTATGGAAACTGTTCTGTATTTGTATCTTATACTCATGGTCAATAGTAGATTGATAGCTTATTTTCTCAATTAGAAAATTACATTGAATTTTTATGACAAAAAGAAGGTAATTGCCTGAAATATGGAGAAATATAAGAGCAAAGGGCAGGGAGCAAAACACAAGGGCAGAGCAAATCTCCCTTCTATTTCAAAGTACAGACAACACTGACTTTGTCAGTGGTTTTTGCATTGTCTGGCAAGTAAATGCTGCTGCAGCTCTGCCCTTGATGGCCAGGCAATGTATACAAAGCACTGCCTAACACCCCTGGCTTTATGGTGACACTGAGCATGTTTGTACCTGATTAAAAGTCCCCTTTTTAAAGCTCCTTTTTAATGGCAAATTTAATATGCAGTATCCATCTTAAATCAAAGTAGATATACACATGTACACCAGGCACTGGTATGTTATAAGTTGCAGGCATTGAGCCCAGGGCCTCCTTTACCACTTGATTTATCCCTGTGTCTTTTTTACAATAATATTGATGGGTGCACTGGTAGAAAAAAATGGAACTGAAATTGTAGAATTGACTCACCTTCTCTGAACTTCCATAAATTTTGTAACTTGAGTGCCACCTCCAGCTATATATTTAACTTTTCCAGCTCAATTTGCAAAAAAAAAAAAAAAGTGCCTGAATGTAAACTATCAGCCGCCTCAATCTTTTAACTCTAATTTCTCGTGAGTGGAAATTATGTTAGGTCAGAAGTGTACACAAGACCTATCACGAAGGCAAGTCCCAGGTCAACAGCTTTCCTTGGCTCCACCTGGGCAAACTGTGTCCAACCCATGCCAAGGAAAGCTCTTGAGTTGGTCCTATTCTAACCATGAAAGGGTTAATTAATATCCAAGGGGTTAAAGTATTTTGATAATTTGCCTGCAACTTTTCTTTCAAGTCTTTATTTTTGCTGGGTTTTTAAAAAAAATTCTTGTGATCATAAAATAACCAGAAGTGAAAAGACCAGTTTTGAGTTCATCTGCAACACCGGGGGATGTCCCTGTAGGTACCGCTTACTCAGGTACCTTTCCTTTGCTTACAACATGCCTGTTGCAGGCAGGAGACACAAATCAACCATCATTCATTGGTCAAAATATGTCATGTGACACAGGAACCAGGATGTACCACCACACAGAGGAGTCAATTTGACATGCGCCATTTGGGATTCCATTTTTTATTATTTTTGTATTTTAATCCTACCCAAATGTTACATATCAATATGAGAATACCATAAAATTTCAAACTTTCCCAGTTGTGGACAAATGTACGTAAGTCCATTTGTGTGGACAATATGCCAAGTTGATATCTCAGGCTGTGCATGCTGGTAAAGCTTGGCCCCTGTTTGGGAGAGAGGTCATTAGGGACAAGAAGTTACCTTTCCCCACTCAAGTTGTTAAGTTAGCCTGGTAACCAAAATAACACTTCTCTTTTTTCATCAGATTTAAGGCCTAAGTTTAGTGGAAAAAAATAACCAGTATAGCCTATTAACAATAACAAAAAAAAAAAACACTAAATATGTCAAGCTTCCACCCATAGCAGTTCTTTCCCTTGTTTCAACTTTGACTGCTGTATTTCTATTTTCAGTAAGAGAAAGTTATCCCTAATGACTTGTGGTCCAGATAGAGGCTGGGCTTCACTGGGCATGCTCAGTTGTCTGTTTGGCTTACTATGGGTTTCTCTAATGGTGCAGACATGCAGTACAACTATAGCATATAAATATTAATCACCAGCACATGATTTTTATTTTTATGATTATTCCCATTCAGTAATCATTATACAATTGGTAATTTCAAACTTTAGAAGAAATTCAAATAATTGAATTAGATCTATACACATTTAACTTTTTACAACATTTTTAAGCATGCGCATATAAACTATCACTTTATGCCACCCACAGTTATATTTATGAACATTTTGGAAACATTACATACTGTCGTGTGATTTTGTTTTTCTTCTGTGGTAAACTGTGCTTTACTGTATAATTATCTAATTTAATATCTGGCACACATAAATTGTACTGGTATTTCCATTTACAAATCCATTTTGTCAAGCCTATTTTATACAATATTCAATGCTCCCTGACTTTGTAAGAAATTGTTTAACTTTTTTATTTTTGCTCTTTGACTTTGTAAGAAATTGTTTAACTTTTTTACTTTTGGTTTCTGACTTTGTAAGAAAATGTTTAACTTTTTTATTTTTGCTCTTTGACTTTGTAAGAAATTGTTTAACTTTTTTACTTTTGGTTTCTGACTTTGTTAGAAACTGTTTAACTTTACTTTTGCTTAAAAGTTGAATAATGCTGGTCAGTCATAGTGCAAGTATGCCCCTTCTTGAACTTACGTCTGTAAGTCATGTCAAAGAGTTGAATCCCTTTAAGGGAAAATGAACTTATCAGTGCCCAACATACTGTTTACAATACTAACTTTATTTTGTATTCCATCACATGTAACCATTGAATGACTGTATCTCCACAAAAATATATATAGACAATGTGGGTTTTTCTTTTTCCACTCAAACCTTTTGCCAAGCCTGATTTCTTGTAGGAAATATAAACTCCCTGGGGAAGGTTAACTTTTTGCATAATAATCTCGATTCCAAAACACTGTCAAGTGATATGACATTTTCCCATTAAGTAGGGATGGTAATGCTCTATCTATACATATTGTAAAAGAAATGAACAATATATTGGAGTATTTGAGCATACAGGACATTCTTTTATTTTGAGGCTATCAAAAAATATGACTTCCTCTGGAATTAGACATTTCTAATTTTTAAACTTTCAGGCTATATTGTAACAAACTAGCTGCAACTGTGTATTTTACAATCACTGGGACTGAATATAATGCTCCCGTTTGTTTCTACTTCAGTTTTACACTGGCAGGCGGTTTAATTAAGGTAAGCTCTCCAGCTAGAAAGGGTACATACTGGTTCATATTTTGCAAATGTTTCAGAGCATCAATAATGATATGATATATGCTGTGGCCATGATTCACTTTGATTTCCAAATCAAATGTATTTCTGTGCAGTATTGCACAATGTTCAACATGGCGTTGCGTGTGCCAGTTGCTTCAAGGTCTATCGTGTCACATTTCGATTTGTAACTAACATGATAACTGCTTCAATCACAACCAAGTGGGCAGATTAAAGTTAAGAAAGTAAGTCATGTTTTAAAGGTACTTTAACAACCATTTGCCGTGGTTTACTCAGAACAGCGACACCTAGAACCTAGCAAAATATTATAATAACGATTGCCGAACAAGCATAGGTATGGCTTATACTGTTTCACCAAACCACCGTGGGTATGCCTCATTGAACTTTGTGTTGCTATGCTGTTTTCCCAGCCCAAATTACCCTTCCAGATAAGCTGAAATAAAATGCTGTGTTTAAGTTGACTTGACTGCAAAATAACGGCACATGATGGCCACTTTATTGATAAAATCTTTCAGCCAGGGCTATGGCTATGCCGTTTCACCGAACACGGTGGCTATGCAGCTATGCTCTTTCCCCGGCCAAAGTTAGCCCTCCAATGAAGACAAGTTGGAACAAACTACTGTGTTTGAGCTGACTTTACTGCAAAAAAAAAAACAGCACACGACGGCCACTTTCTCAATAAAATCTTTCAGCCAGGGTCGATCAATTTTGATTAGAGAAAGACAGCTTGAAACCTATTTTTTTTAAATTTTATGTTTCATAAAAATTCCTTAGGGTCGGGACTAGGGCCTTTTCAGTGGGTTTGGTCGGGTTATTGGAACCACACATATATATATTTTTGTTAGGCCTTAGGTAACTTGGACATTTGTCGAAATATTACAGTTATGTTTAAAATGGATGTTCTTTCCCCTTTTACATTACCTCCTTTAACGTCAGTTGAATTTGTTACCTGGGCACAGCCGAAGGCACTTGTGGAGAGTATAAAGAGTTCGGACTGCAAAATAGGGTAATGACTACTAGGAAGTGGTTCTAGACAATAAACCAAAACAAAAACAAAAACAAAAAACAAAAAAACACAAACAAAAACAAACAAACAAACAAAACAAAAACACACACACAAATAGAAACAAAAAGGTAAACAATAGTGTCTCATTCAAAAAACAGATCACCAAGTGCTACCAAAGTAACACCAGTGGCTATGATGGGTCTTCTGTATGTAGCTTAACTCTATATCTGGGCAGCTGATCTTTAAGTGAATTCTATCAAAGGTATTTTATACTCCTAAATATGGAAATCCAAGGTTTATATCTGTAGATAGAGACATAATATTTTACAATCCTTTTTTTTTCTTCTAAGAAGGCAGGCTGTCATGAGACTCTGTATCTCCTCAAAAATTATATATAAAAAAATCGTGAAGATGGCGGGGGACCATCTGGTACAATGAATGCCACAGTAGTGTCAGGATCTGTACTGGTTGCATTGCCAAGGGTTCCCACATTGCAATTATGCCATATCTGACTTTTTGCTTTGTTACGTCATGTGCACGTATGAACATACACCTGGACGTAAGTCGCGTCTATGTTGCACCCACTATATAAAGCATGCACGCACAGCCGTTAAACTAGCCTCTGATGAGCCAGACTAACGAAACCAGTCAGGCTTTTTGAGTCAGCAATTGGAGGGTTTCAAGTCATTTTTGGCCTTGGCTTGTCGATTGCTCATTTTACAATCCTTGGTACGAAAATGTGTTGAATTTATTGATATTTTCAATGATCAAGGATAATTTTAGAATTAGAAGAAAGTTACCTTTCCACACAGCCTTCATAATATACCATTCATTGTGTACAACCATTATTCATCATCATCATCATCATCATCATCATCATCATCATCATCATCATCATCATCATCAACAAATGTAGGCACTATGCACAACTGTTTCTGTTTGTTTGTTGCCAAGTATTATATTCTTAAAAAGTTATTTTAAAAAAAGATATTTCCTTTAGGTGTTTTTCCAGTTTCTTGAATGTACTATTACGGGGGGGGAGGGGGAGGGGGGGGGGGGGGTCTTCGTACACTGGTACAGAAAATAAAATTTACCAGTACAGAGTACAGGAAATATTTTTTCTCCAGTACACAGTACAGAAAATAAGACATCCACAATATACATTTTCAAATTTGAGATGGTTATACAACCTGTAACTTGTGAGAACAAAGATGCCACAGACTACACTTTTACTTTTAAAGCCAGTTAGGCAAACTGTGAATAATGTTTACTTTGCCGCGAGTTGACTTTTTTTTTTTTCATTTTTCATTTTTTTTAGTACGGGTACGAATATTACATGTGTTGCTGGTACACTTTACGCATAGTAAACTTTGATCAGTACTGGTACGGAATACATGGTTTGCTGTAAGTACGCTATGCGGTTAATAATTTTTTCTCTCTACACTGTACGAAAAATAAAAAAAGCCCCAGTACGGAGTAGGGGCAACCCCTTTCCGACCCTCTTACTACAGAGCAGCATCTATTAATATATATATATATATATATATATATATATATATATATATATCAGATAAACACCTTTGGAATAGGCCATCTTGAATCATGTCTGGCTTACTGTCAGTTGTGTGTGCTGTATACTTTTGCGTTGAATTCTTATTATGACTGCAGGCATTTTGATTTGGTTCAGTGTCTAAGGACACATCAAAAATGTTCAACTCAAAACTTAGAAATTAAAAAGCAGTGCTACACTGACATCAGTTACATCACAATTCAATGCACCAACAACTGATCATCTCACTTATTCTGTAAAGTGAAAACTTTTCCTGACACTATCAAAAATGACATTTTTTATTATTTTTGTCAAATGAAGAAATCTTATTAAGAGATGTGAAAGATGAAACACATCCAAACATTTTTGGTCAAAACCTTGTCTTCCCGGCCACAGTGGGGTATTTCCATGATAGTGCTTCCTGTAAACCTTAAAATGAAAAAACATTTTGTAACATGATTCATGATCACATTATTAAAAATTAGTCATGAATCAAAATTTTAATATTAGCCTGAAATGTAAACCCTTTAAGTGCATTCACATTCTCCATGGAGCGTAACTGCACCCTGACCACCATCCGTCAAGACTGTTATTGTCTTCCTAGGCCTGAAAAGCTACTGTAACAAAGCATACAAAAGAATCACTGACTAATACCCAATTCAAAGACACTACCCTCTGATGTCTTAAAACAACCATAAAACTGACTGCAGAGGAAAATCCAGGACTGGGGGGGGGGGGGGGGAGGAGGGAGCTTAAATTGTATGTCATTGGTTTGGGGGCTGCTAAGGCCCCCAAGGGGTTCAAGGTAGTGCCCCAGTTGGGGGTAAGGGGTGTAGTTCCCAGATGTTCATGGATCCTATGCATATCTAGAGGCCAAGAACAGTGTTTTGTGGCATGGTCTGTGTCTCCCACTGCCTTTTCTATAAGCAGGGAGGCAGCATGTACTACTGCTGTGCCACCTCTGTGTCTAGATATTCTGAATTAAGCATCAATATCACTGTATGTCCACACTTGCCTGCCTAACATACCTTTGCTCTTCACATGCTCATCTGTATTGTACACAGTGGCCTTATACATGTAAATATAATCTAGGTTTCACCATCAATAAATAAACAAATAAACACATAAAAAAAAGGGTTAAATATGATTATCTATAACCGGAATCCCCATGACACTTATCTAAAGCAGTGAAATGAATCAAAATGCACATTTACCTGGTTAGGAAACCACTCAAAAGTGCAAGTCCATGCGCCACTCATACACAAGTGACCACAGGCCAGTATCAATGCAGCAATGAATATACCATTAACTTAATGTATCAGTGTCAGAGAAAAAGCAAACAAAAGTGGTAGAGTTGACCTCAATGACAATGAGGACCACTCTATTTGTTTCAGGGCAATGCTAATGTTCTGGACCAACGATCTCAATGAGGCTCCCATTAGACCAAGGTCATGTCTACCAGCATTTGGAAAGGCACATATTTTGGCGGACTGACCGATTGGAAAAGTTCCTTACCTCACAGCCAACAAGTCTGTATTCCAGGTTCCTAAAATTATATTCCAAAAAGACTCTATATTCCACAATATAGATCAGATCAAAGATAGCTGTTAGCCACTGCAATCCGTGGATTGTGATGCCAAAACAATGAAAGAGCCTTGATCTGGACTGACACAGACATCACTCATGTATCATACGCGCTTACATGTACTGAATTATAATCACATAAAAAAAAAACTGTTCCAGCCTGGGATATACATTAATATAGCTGTCAACATGGTGGGGATGGACCAAGGAAGATGCCTGGGGCATCGTAAAGGGTCAATTAACATTCACACATGTACCCAAGATATACGGTGCATACAAACAGACATGGAAGCTGCAATTAAACCCCTATACTAGCAAAATTTGCCCTGTCAAACATCAATAATAAATATAGCTCTTGACAAAACAGTTCAAAATGTTTTACTGAGATGTACAAGTACACTGCAGTTAAAAACTTGCCTGACCGTAACAAGTCAAATGGATCGATCGATAATATTTCAAACAGCATCAGCTTTTGTTTTCATTATTTTGCAATCGCAAAAATAAAAGTAATAATCTTAGGTATCAAGTGAGCCTTATCGCACGAATTATCATGGTACAGAGGGAAGTATATGCCCCTTTTGTGGACTTTCAACAAGGAAACCTGACAGTAAACTTATATAAAACTTATTGGTGAAGGGGCTTCCTATACTGGCACAATGGTCACTTTTAGTTACTATTATTGCTTCAATAAGCTTCAAACATGTTCATCCCTTACTTGTATCACATAAATTTGCATTATGAATAAAATTATTCAATCCTTCATTCATTCACAGACTGAACATTCACATTCTTAACAAAAAATGATGGTTACAGTACACTTAAAAACCGTGTAAGTCTTATCTCAAGTACTTCACAGGCCAACTACAGATAATATATTTGCTCCTTTCCCTTGTGCTTACTTATCCTAACAAGAAGCGAGTTTTTTTGTGTGGAAAATATCATGCATCCCACGAGCAGGCACCTCTCACCAAAGGCCACCCCTCTGAGAGGGCAAACATTCTTTTGCAGAAAGTTTGACCTTGACCTTTGACCTCAAAGCCTCCTCTTGGCAAATTTAAGGGAAGTCTCATCTCAAATAATGACCAAGTTTGATGGACTTCAGAGCAAGACCAGTTCAGAAAGCTGGGGTCTTTAGGAGTGCAGTAAAATGTGGGTATCTTTCCCACGGTGCCTACCTGTATAGCCCAGCATGGAAAGTAACCTCGATCCCTTCCCGCCCAAGGCCTAAGAGGGCGGTCATTATTTACCAAGGGGGGGGGGGCCCCCTCTGGATATTGGGATAGGGTATCATCATAGTTTTTGTGCCCCCTATAAAAACTGACAAGAATTTGCACCACCACCACCCCTAGCAAGTCTGCAGAATTTTGTGACCCCCCATTGAGCCCCCCCCCCACCTCGCCTTATACTGGTTATTGTTGTATGACTTTGTTATAAACAAATTCACAATTTGATGACACCCCACCCTCCACCAGGATGGGGGGGGGGGGCAATTTTATGACCCCCTCATATCAGTCATTTTGCGACCCCTCTGTTAGGAGCATGTGTAATTTTGTGCCCCCCCCCTCGCTAAATAATGACCACCCCCTAAATTCCAATGCATTAATTGGCATGCAATTTTTAAAGATTACCAGCAAGCATCTGAAGTCCCAGCATACAAACTCTCTACTGGTCACAGACTTCTACATAGATAACAGTACCATACTGTGGACCAAACTGGATACTCAATATAACAATCACAAACTTGAGATGCATTTAAAGCAGTGTATGCAAAATACCTAACTCTTAAAGTGCTGATTTAAGGCTGAGTCAACAGCTTTCCTCGAGACACTTCGTGCGCAAAGTGTCCCAAGGAAAGCTGTTGACTAAGACTACTTTTTGCTTTAATAGACCAGGCTTGCAGGTATTTGAATGAAAGGTATCTTCATGTGGAATTTGAATCTTTAAACCGTTATATGTTTAACAGTAATGAGAACAAGATTATAGCTGTGATTAGCACTTTCAGGATTAACCCAAAACCTGCATGAAAATGAATATTTCCCCCTTGATGTGCCAAATAATACAAGAGAATCACCGTGCCCTGTGTATTCTATAATCAATGTTCAGTGACTCAGCTAGTTTTTTTTTTTTTAGCTTTAGTGTAATTTGTTGATTTTAGCCTTTACTCTTATCTCCATAACTATTTTCTATTCTGAATGGGTGGCCCGTGGAGAATCAATGTATTTACAAGGACTTTTTTTACCACCTTTAAATACAGCTATTGTTATCATTATTATTGTTTCCGGCAGCTGATGTGAGTTTATGGAGATATTTTTTTCTGCATGAAGGAACAAAAACAGCGTTTTGGCAATTCAGAGCAGAGCCAACCATATGCAATTTGGGTACGGGCTAGGGACACCATTATACAAGCAAGGTTAACACATTATATAATCATAATAAATAGCATAATTACACACACAGAGTATGTACCACGTCAATCATTGTATACTTTAGTCCCCCTTAATGTGTATGTAATTATTACTTTCATGAACATGCCTGGAAACAAACACATGCAATATGACATAAGTACTCAGCGCTCTTCACTGATTAAAAGGCAGCTACTTATGTGAGGAGACAAATTACAAAATAAGTATACAAACAGTGAAATCTGCTTATAATGTCACCCTGATATCTAACATTATTAATTCACTTTTAAAAGCACATGTTTTGGGGGACTTGACATCAATTTCCTTTGCCATTTGACTTGACTTAATTGTCTGATATATTCTAATAACTGATGCATTTGACAGAAAAGAGATGGTGTCATTGTAAAGAGGTTCCCTGTACATTCCATCAATGCTGTCTTCCATCTCTTCAGCCAACCACTGTATTCCAAATGTTGGGTTGCCACCTAAACTGATCAAGTATCTTGTTTTCTCTAGATCACAGGGCTAATGTTCTGTTAAGCAGGCAATATTTCGGGATGACACACACCAAGTTTAATGCACTCAAAATAGTAAATGAAACATATACGGTCAATCGCTCTGTCCAAGCTAACTACTTGTGCTATCCCTTTTAACCCTTTGAGTGCCAGTCTCGGTTTAAGTTGTGCTGATGAAGCTGGATTACTGTAGTGATTCCAGATTCATATTCCTCATTAAAAGACCTTTCATTCAAGTACCAGCATGCCTATGTTCCCAGTGAAAAATTTGGTCCAGGTCAACAGCTTTCCTTGGAAATGCGTGGAAAGTGCCCCAAGGAAAACTGTTGACTCAGTCTCTAAATTGGCTCTATAACAGTTAAATGGCTTTGGAAATTGAATGAAAGTAAGCTCCAACTGTGTGAACATATATTTGCAGCATTTTAGCTGTAACAACAGAAATCAACATAAAGTGCATACAACTTTCTAATATTTCAGAACTTTTGTGTAAGAAAAATGGGGGGCGGGGGATGGGAGGGGCGGGGAGGGCACTTAAGAAGATGAGGGTGTTCAAAAGAATACGATAAGCACCACATTTTCTCAAAACCAAAATTGTAATCCAGCTTTGGCTTACTGCTTACTTTTTAATGCCCCCAAATTCCTGATTTTGCACATCAGCAAATGTTTTCTCATACAAAGTTTACAAAACTTGCTCATTGAAGATTCATTAATTGCAACTAGCTTAGTTGTTCTCAGTGATGTTTGTCAATTAATTTGTGGGGTATATGAGGTATATTCATTGTCTTAACAATTACCCCCTTGAATTAAGATTGATTTTGAGATTGAGTCAACAGTTTTAAATTCCTAGGAGTTGACGCAGTTGACCTGGAGAATGCTATTCTATTATCTGACAGGTCTCTTCTTCAAATCTCATTCTAGCTGTTTTTCATTCCTGTTGAAACTTGTCAAAAAAAAAAACAAACCCCCCTACTGAAACAGATGACATTTGAGCACCAGCCAGTTTTGACCAGGTTAAGGGGAAAAGGGTAATTGAATGAGTTTTGAAGCCTTTATGACTGGAAAAAATAGCATTTTGCATTAGTCAAGTAGTTAATAAGGGAGAGACAGAAAGAAGGGAGGAGTCATTATTTTTGGTTTTCTGAAACAAAACTGGACTATTAAATAGGACTCAGAACCACACAAAAATAATCCATGCCAACAAAGCAATTCCCCTTCCCCTGTGCAAGATCAGAAGAAATAGAAGAGAATAAAATCCCCTGGGTACAGTGCATGTGAATCTGTGGTCAAAAATGACAGTGGGAGAAATAAAATTTATAAATTCACTGCAACAGACAAGAAAAAATTTTGCTGTGGCTAGTTCCCCCTTCCGGCAGAGGCAGATGTATGGTAGCCCCCCGCCGACTCCCTCACCCACCCACCCATCTGCGGCAATGCACAGAAGAGAATTTTAGGTCCTTTTAAGATGATATCAGTCCAAATTGGTTGGAAATTCTTGTTGATGTAGAATCTAACAATGCAATCATTGTTTTTAATCTTTACATGTACAGGAAGATCTGTTCATGACATTGCAGGTATGCTAGTTTCATGAAGTATAAACCTCAGCCCTAGTCTATGCGTCCATTACTACCTAAAGGACTGTTGCTACAGTTCGATTGTGGCCAAGGTTGAGACAATCACCAGGACAGCCTTAGACAGCCTAAGGCTGTGTCCTTGTACCTGCCTATAAGAGCAAGCTTAATTACATGTTTCTTTCATGTTTATGACACATGCATGTGTCAAAACAATCCCAGGTCAACCAGTCAACCTTTCCATTCCACCACAATACAGTACGCATTTTTTTTAATTAATTTGTTGATGGGCATCTTTCAGCAGAAACAATCTTCTTGTGAAGAAAGTCTAAAAATTAAGGGTTGCCCCCTCTGTGGACTGAGGCCTTACCCGGTCACTGTGGTCTGACTGCCAGATATTCAACAAGACATGCTTCAATGGGGAAGAGCAAGAGCAGAAGGTTCAAGTGGCCAGCAGTAGAGGGCATTTCAGTCGGATGGGGGGGGGGGGGGGGGCTCAATTTGTGATTCCCATTACATTCTACTGTGATTTGTAACTCAATAACTTCAAGTCACCTGGGTTGGAAACGCTAAATTTCTGGTGGTAATCTCTGTGAACAACTGACATGTACATGCAATTTTTATCACTTCAGCTGCACAAGTAATGGTTTTACTGAATCTGACTTTTCCATACATTTCAACAGGAATACACGTCTTTAGCCCACCAATATGTTGTGTATTGAGTTGTGTATTTAGCTAAATATACATCATATTTTGGTAATTGTCATCCCTCCTCTTCCTCTCAACAGACACAAAAGGTAAACAATAAACGAAATGTTTATGAGGTGACAACTTTTCTTCATTTGCCATACAGCATAAAATAACAAGAATGAACCCTCTCCTTTCATCATAAGCAGTTAATTTCTTAAACATGTTGAAAAATATTGATGTTTTTTAATAAAAAAAAAAAACAAGATTAAAGAGCAGGGTGTGTGCTTCTATTAGGGCAGGTGCTATGACTGGAATGAATATAGTACCATCTTTTCCTTGAGGAAATACATTTTGCTGTGGCCCAATATACTACTTTTTCCTTAGTGGACATACATGTATCTTATTTTGTTTATTCAGGCCCAATTTACTTTTCTTTAAAAACATGTCTTTCACCAACAGGACATCTTCACATTTTGTTGAGGTCCAAATTAATATAACTTTCTCCTGTGAAGCATACCGCACTTGTTGAAGACCAAAATAGTAACTTCTCCTTGGAGAAGCAAAAATCCTTTTCCTCAGAGGATACACTATACTCCTTTTTCTTCAGTGGATATGCCATTAATATTTAATCCCTAATATGCTCCCTTTTCCTTGGAGGATATTTTGTTTGAGCCCAAATACACTAATTTTTCCTCAGATAACATGCCATATTTTGTTCAGGGCCAATTGGTACAGCACCTTTTCCTTGCAGCACATACATTTCCCTGAGGCCCAATTTACCACATGTATGTGCATATATACCTTCTCCTTGACCAACCGTGTTTGTTGAGGTCCAATACACTAACTTTTTCTGGGTAATATACTGTATTTTCCTCAGGTCCAGTGAAACAATTTTCCTGGAGGGCATCCCTTAGTTTGTCATGACCCAATATACTACATTTACTACACGCAATATGTGTTAAGGCCCAATACACTACCTTTTCATTTGAAAATATTAATTTTTGCTGGGGCCCAATATACAGTACTACCCTTTGTGTGATATGCAGTGTACATACAATATTATTTTTGTTGTAGCCCAATTTACAACCTCTTCCTTGGAGAATGCTACCACATTTTTTTCTGAGAGGACATACCCTATTTTGTTGAGGTCAATATACAATCTTTTGCATTGAGGACAACTTAAATTTTGTTGAAGTTCAATATACAGTTGTACCTGCTGTATGTAACCACTGCCGTGAGCAGCAGCATTGCTTTTTGTGGTCACCAGGCTCAGACATAGGGGTCAATTTCTTTATAAAATTTACCTGTAGTGACAGGTCACCTGCTGTATGTGACTTTTTCTTGGCAGAAGGGGCGGCCACATACAGCAGGTACCACTGTATTACCTTGTAATCATACCATATTACTTGAGGCCACATATGTCCTCTTTTACTTCAAGGGCATATCATCCTGGCCATTGTGAGGAGGCTGGCTTAGCTGTACATTTTTTAAAACAAAGCTCAGGCAAAAAATATTACTGTCAAAGAATGGGTTGTGGCCGAGATGTCCATACCATTGCTGTCTTTTTGGTTAGCTGTTAATAGCCAGGGGCCAAGGGTTTAAATCCTGATACTTTTACTGATACATGTACTTTTTTTAGTTATGTTCCTTTTTTATCCCTCTCTCTGTGGAAATTGAATTAAATTTTGGGTCACTTTGACAAACTAAAACTCAGGAAATGCCATTGTGGGGTCAGTTTGGGTACTGACATCTTTGAGATTATAAATAATTACACAGTAGTGGACCAAGGAAGCACCGCCCAGATGCTACTCTATGGAGAAGCAGAATTTTAACCCTTTCCCCCTTGAATTGACACTGAGTCAACAACTTTTCTTGGCATGAGTTGGGCACTAAGTGCCCAACTCATGCCAAGGAAAGTTGTTGACCTGGGGCATGTGATCTTAATAGGGCTCACGTACAATTCTCAGTCATAATTGTTTTTCATCAATGTTGAAACAAGTTGAAAACACCGAAGCAGACAACATTTGACCACCGGTTTTGGCTGGTTTAAGGGGGAAAGGGTTAAGGGCAAATACAGTGAAACCCCAATGCAAGTGTAACAGAAATCTGACATACTCAATGACACAAGTTTCATGGGACTTGCAGTCAAATTCCTTAGATGTTTGACACATTCATCTCACATATTCAAATATTGTAAATTGCTTTAATTTTCCTGTACTCTTATTTTTGCTTATTTTGCTGATGGCATAAAACTGTGAAAATAAAAACACAGTGAAATAGTATTTTAGCATTTTAGTATTGTTTGAATAAGAATTATATCCAAAACAGCAAATTAATCAAAAATACAGTAAAATGTCAAAAATACAAAAACCATGAAAATTTATACATGCAAAAATAAAGCAATTTACAGTATGTGACCCACTTTGCAGGATATGCTGTTGTCATTGTAATAAAGTTTCACTTTAAAGGAATGCTGGGATACCAAGTAGAGGACAACAGTGGCAACTTCACAGTAGTTCATCAAAGCACTTTGTGATCCACCATGAAGAAAAATCCTATGCATAACATGAATTAAGTCTCAAAAATTCTCACAGCAATTATACAGTCACACACACAGTATGAAACACAACCACCACAAGATTTAATGTTCCGTGAATGTACTTATTTTCAAGTGTATTGCTGTTCAGCTTTCGCATTTTTGCAATATCACTTCAGTTCTAATTTCAGTATTTTGTGCATATACACTATCAAATCTATGTTCAATTTTATGCTTTTTTACTGTTTTTAACTTTTACAGTTTTGTGCCATCCATAAAATAAATGAAAATAAAATACAATGAAATTGAGTGAATATACAGTCCCTTGTGGGCCTAAAATAAACACAATACGCTGGACCCATGCCAGCTGGTGTTCTCCAGTGTGATCCAGATACTGCCATCCACGTGATTGCATATATATGTGTCAGCCGAGAAGTGCCCATCAACACTACAGCTATGGTAGTATGCTGGCCCTGCACCAATGCCTTACAATAAAAGGTCCACATGTATACATAACAATGAATCTAAAATAGGCTAACCGGATGATAAATCCATTTGTTTGTATTTCCTGTTTTATGGGTCAAAAATGCTGATGCACTGTTACCCACTGGAAGCTCATCAAGCTTTGACTGTAGAAACCTGTCATGCATAAATGTACGAGCAAACAGTTCTTAACTCTTTAAATATCAACATCCACAACAAAGTCCAGTTCATCTGAAGTACTAAAATGATTCCAGATTCAAATTTCTCATAAAAAGACGAGTCCTTAAAGTACCAGCATGCATGTATTTCCGGAGGGAAAAAAGAAGAATAATTCAAGTCAACATCTTTCCTTTCCATGCACTGTCACCCAAAGTAAGCTGCTGAGCAAAGCTGTAGCTCAAGTGGTACTGATGGTATATATGGGTACATATAAAGCTTATGTCATTTTAGTGTCTGACTTATCCACCAGATGGCACTTTGCTCCACATGTAGTCATAGCTTATTTGTGTGATTGCTGTGATGGATATTGTTGCCTGTACCAAGGCAACAATGAGGGAGTCCTTAACGTCATGTCCTCAGTGACCTTGGGATAAATTTCCTGATATTTTGCGTTGACTTACAGGTGGCACCACCAGTAGCATGATACTTCAACATTTTTGCCTCCCCAACATTCTCACATTTCATTGAATTCCATGACAAATTGAGAAACCTTGCAATGTTGGTCATTTTTTTTCCACTTTTATTTATTCCATCAGTGACCTTTTAAAAGTAGGTTAAAGGTCATTTATTGAGCAAAAAATATCAATACTCATGTACAGTGCATATTTTGTATCAATTTAGTAACCTTAGCTAACTTATATCCATATTTTGTACTTCTTAATGACATATATGCAATTTGTATTTTGGCCTTCAAAAATAGATCTAGGTCACCCAAATTTTCCAAAAAAGTTGACCATTGACCCAATGCATAGTTGGTGTAAGTTTCAAAGCTCCATCTTTATTTATGATCATAATACTGAATTTAATGTGTTTTTCACACAGGTATAATGTTAGTTCCATTGAAAACCACCAGTAGCCCCACCAGGACTCCACTGATCATTAACTTTTTTCTATATAATATTCCTGCAATAGTAAAATGCATATGAGTTCACAGGTTAAGATAGAATGACCATCACAAGAATAAAATCTCCCAAAATGTATTCCCTCAGAGACCTTGAGAAAGTAGGTCAAGCTCACCCATATTATGTAATATTGTATTTTCAGACATGATACACATATGCTGTGACATTTGATTAAGTTTAATAGCCTGTTTATTTCTCACGATAATAAATTTAATAAAAATAAATAAATAAATAAATTTAATAGGTCTGAACTCATGTTTTCTGTTCAACTGTAGGTGGCACCACCAGTACTATTCAGATTCCATATACATGTATTACTCTCCCAAACATTTCCACCAAATTTTATAAAGATCCATCACAAATCAAGGACACTAGAGCGGTTTCACTTTTTTCACTTTTTGGCATGTGCATTACATAAAGCCTCTAGGTGGCACCACCAATAACGAAAGGAACCTAGATTTTCATTCATAGAACATGTCCAAAACATTTCAAGAGGCTAACTTTATAATTGTTGATGCTGTCATGTTGACAAACAAATTGTTTACAGATGGACAGATGGACAGAATGACAGCCAGCCAGACAGGAGGGATTGCATAAGCTATGCGACCTATGGTCAGCAGAGCTTAAAAATGGCGATACTGAAAAATGCATGACAGACACTTTAAGTTCTGTAACCACTGCAAAAGGACCACAGTCAATATTGACCCCTTCTTCCTTTGAATTAACTCATTCCACCTTTAATTAGACCCCTTTTCCCGCTAATATCTAGATGTCATCTGCTAATTGTATTTTACTGATTTAAGGATTATTTTTCAAAATTTTGGATGAAACTTGCATGGAAGATGATTCCAAATTATATGCTTATGGTCAACAGCTTTCCTTGGTGCGCTCTGGGCACATTGCACCCAAAGCGCGCCAAAGAAAGCTGTTGACTCGGTCTTCTGCCAGGGTGGGGGGAGCTATGAGTTACCAGCTGCCCTTGGTGTGGGTTCCCAACCCAAGCCATGGAAAGCTGCTGACCTTGTTGTTACGTCTCACCTACTTTCTCTTCAGATTGGCTCTCATTGCTGTTGAAATTAGTCACAACATTGAAGCAGACAATATTTGACCACCAGCCTGTTTAAGGGGAAAAGGGTTAAGCTGATAATAATTACATGCCTTTGCTAATTTGTCTGGTATTTAAGGGTTAAGCTGATATTAACTACATGCCTTTGCTAATTTGTCTGGTATTTAAGGGTTAAGCTGATATTAATTACATGCCTTTGCTAATTTGTCTGGTATTTAAGGGTTAAGCTGATTTTAATTACATGCCTTTGCTAATTTGTCTGGTATATACGTTATCATTTTCAGTATTTTCATACATGTATATCCTTGTATGTCAGTTCCTATGTAATGTGTACATATGCATAGCAGCAAACATAGTATCTAACAAAATCTCTTAATATCTAAATGTATACTAATGTTAGCTAAAAGTAGGTCTTATATTACATGTGGTCTTAAAACACAGGTAAAATTAACAACAAAATATACACTTAAGTTTCTCAAAGTTGTCCTGAAAATAAAACTTGGTGCTTGTTTTTAAAATACATTTTATTCAAACAACTATTCAAAAAGCGTGGTCTTGCCCATAAGTGAGCCTCTCTTGTATAGTTGGTCATTCAAGAGAGATGGTCTTCATAGCAGGTACCACTGTGCTACTAAAGAGACCAGTGGGCTCCTTGATGTCAAACAGCACAATCATAAACGCACCTGTTCCTGCATGTTATGATGCCTACATACATGTATAATATTAACAGCATATAGGAAATCTTCACCTTTGAAAGCTGGAAGTCTGCATCTTACCTGGAAAGCCCAGGTCCAGACACCAAGACCTGCTGATCGGACCCAGGTCCAGACCCAGGCCAGACTCCACATGTGTCCACTGAAGTGGCCCGTCACAACAGTAACTGTCACAAAATCCTCCACTGCTCTATCCCATGTCAATCATAGCAGGCAAAGAATGTCAATAGTGTTCATAAACAGTTACAAGATGGCGCATGGATCCAGCTACATGGTTCAGTCAGCTGTGAAAAAGCCTTGTACCCATATCAATTGGAACTTTTGGCCTATGGAGACGGGTCATTTATCCTATCTAAAGAAACGAAGCTGGATGCTTCCAATAGTGTAATAATCACCTCCTTGCCTGGGGAGTTGCTAGCTAGTGGGAAGGTCAGCGTTGATCTGCTCTGGTTTGCCTCTGGCTATGACTACTGGGCAAAACTTTCAAGGCAAGAACTGCTTCCATGTCATCAAACTTACATTAACAGTTTCAGCCTGAAGCTTTTATGTCAGTTTTTTTTTTTTCTCCAGCTTTTTCCCCCCTTGATTCCCACACTTAATGATGCATCTCATCCGTTGCAGAAGCTTGAAACATACTGTGAGGTATACATGTACATTTTGGCTTCTGCATTTCAAAACATTTAAATTCAATTAGTGTAACATGCCATTAACCCTTACAGTGCTAATCACTGCTATAGTTGTTTTCTCATTACTGTTAAACATATAATGATTAAAAGTTATAAATTCCTCATGAAGATACCTTTCATTTACTGGTAAATACCAGCAAGCTTAGTTTGAAGCAAAAAGTAGTCTTGGTCAATAGCTTTCCTCAGGACACTTTGCACACAATGCATGCAAAGTGTCCTGAGGAAAGCTGTTGACTCAATCTTAAATCAGCACTTTAAGGGTTAAGATCACACCTTCTGGAAGCACAAGGTATATGAAAGCTTGTTTGATTGCAGGTACATTTACTGCAGACATAATGTTAAGTGTCTGGAAATACGCAGATCCCTGCGAGCGGTCTTTACACCTGGAACCACAGGACTGCTGTACTTTCACTCACCTAAGTAATTATTGTAACACCCATGAATTAACCCTTTCCCCTTGAATTAACCCTTTCAGTGCAAAATTTTTGACTGGGTCAACAGCTCTTCTCTCTAGAACTCTAGGTATACTGGTACTTGAATGAAAGGTCTTTTTATGAGGAATATGAATAAGGGATACTACTGATAATTCAGACAAGTTTGACTTAACCCTTTCCCCCTCAAACCGGCCAAAACCGGCTTGTGGTCAAATGTCGTCTACTTCAGTGTTTTTAACTAATTTCAACAGTAATGATAAACAATTTTGATTGAGAATTGTAGATGAACCCAATCAAGATCACATGCCCCAGGTCAACAACTTTCCTTGGCATGAGTTGGGCACTTAATGCCCAACTCATGCCAAGGAAAGTTGTTGACTCAAGTGTCAATTCAAGGGGGAAAGGGTTAAGTAAATCAAGTTTATTCATGATTGGCACTGAAAGAGTTGAGACTGAACCAACAGGTTTCTTTGGCATGGGTTGTGATCTGAGTACCCAACCCATGCCCAGGACAGCTGTTGACCTGGGGTATGTAATATTGATAGGTCTCACCTAGTACACCTACAATTCTCAAACTGTTTTTCATCACTGTTGAAATTAGTTAAAAACACTGAAGCAGATGACATTTGACCACCAGCTGCTTTCTGCTGGTCTAAGGGGAAAAGGGTTAACAGAAACTGGTTGAGTCAAACTTCTTGTCTTCCATGTGAAATAAAAGGGTCAGAAAAAATCTTTTTTGTTCATTTCCCATCCCTTTGAACCCAGATCTATAAATATGGTCCAGTGGGATAATCAGCATTTTGAACTTCTTAATGCAAAACACAAACCCTTCCTCGTGCAATCTCTTGAAAGTTCCAAGAAATTGACAGCAAGTTTCTACATCACCAGCAGTGCGAACATTTCAAGTGAACTGTAGGCAAACTGAGTATTTTCAGATCTGGAGGCAGCAGTGGTCCCCAGGCTGCAGGTTTTCACTTCACAAGTCCCAGCCAAGTAGGTGGAGGTGGAATGGATAAAGGGAATTTTTTTATGTAACACCTACCAGCTTACAGCTCGCATATACTAAACTAGACATACCTTTAATGCAAGCCTTGACTGAACGGTTTGTCATTTACTCATATTAAGTCATGGTGACACCAAAATCTAATCAGTTCACCTTGGCATGCTAAATAAGTATATACTGCCAAATTTCAGCAAAATACATTGGAGCATTCTGGAGATTTTGTGGTAACGAGCTCTAACGAGCATGTAATTAGGCTGCCATTTGCTCAAATTAGGTCACGGTGATCATCTAATCAGTTCATCTTGCTAGGTAAGATAAGCATATTGCCAAATTTGAGCAAAATACATGGAGGCATTCTGTAGATATCACGGTAACGAGAATGTGAACATCCAGACGGATGGACAGACAACCCGAAAACATAAAGGGTCCCCCCATGTGGCGAACCCTTAAAAATAGATCAAAAAGAAATAAATTTTTGAAGAAACCAGATCTTAAAGTCACTTGGACTGAAACACAATCGCCATATCCCATTAAACTGAAACAAATCACCGTAGAATGAAGACAGCAGATGCCTCCATTTTCCACCCACCCCCACACCCTTTCACATAAAAGAGGCTGGACAGCCAGTTGGTCAGTATTAAGGTCCACTAAACTTTAAGGCCTTGAAGTAAAGCCTTTCAACCCTTTTTTTGCTTTATAAAGTACTATGTTCCACTGAAAAACACTACTTTTCATTCACACTCAAGTTTAGAATGCCATCTGAGATCTACATATTAAATGTAACTTACTCCTATGTCAGTTTGGTAGTGCCTGTTCTGTGAAATACAAACTGTTTAAATATTATTGTACGTCAGCTTATGGTTGTATACTGTGGCATTTTTCCAGCTTATCTATCTCAAAATATTTTACAGCATGGAGAAAATGTGTATAATATTTGTTCAATATTCCAAGAAATATCCATTCTAACTGTGCAATGATTTATATGTAGAATCTCAACTGCATTTAAGGTTTTTAAAGTTTTTCCGTGAATGCCTTACAAGTTCCAATGAATGTGTTCAAATACATAGCACGCTGCATTTACCTTGCGGGAAGCAAGTCACAGGTTTGCAGTTCAATTAATCATGTACGCAGCAGATCTGCCATCTGCAAGTGATATACATGTATTAAGTACTTAAGTTTTTTGACCTGAGTAAGTCTTCACATTACCTATATGAACTCAATGCCACAGGAGCATATCATGTCTGCCGGGGTTCTTCTTAGTGTTGGTGATGCTTGAGATAGCTGAGATTTCTTTTTGTCCTTTCAAGAGATGCAAGACACTCTTGTAAATCTTTTCCTTGAATAATATAAGATGTGACCATGTAATATGAATTGAACTCATCACGAGTTGTCTAGTTGGTTTGCACACTTGTATGAATAAAGATATACATGAAAGCATTTATCAGTATGTGAGTGCTACGTAGTGTTAACTTCAGACACTATTTCTAAGAAGGCCACAGACCACAGTTATAAATACTTCTATTTTTCATATTAGCCTTTTTCAGTCTATAAAATCTGCATTTTGGTAGTTTAAATAACGCAAATGGCATTTAACAGATAAAAATGTTAGAAAAACACCGATGGATTTTTGTCATATAATTCCCAGCTCGTTAATTTGTGATAATTGCAATACGAAACAACACCTGGATGTCAGCTTTATACAGGTGTATGAACTGTGCTCTTGCCAGGGTCACATCATTGTCCTTCCCCACCATAAAGTTCCCACCCGGCCTGGAAGACAGTGCACCTATATGACCACCAATGAAGCAACTCTGTGATGCAGCAAACCTGACTTAGCTTACTTTATTTAAACAGAAGCTACAGCATGCTGTAAACAGTATTTTCACAATTACAGACGATCTCCGTTTGGATGCGCAACCAGCCAGCCACAACTGTGGTCTGTCACCTGGAGCTTTCAAATACATGTACATGTAACTGCATTGCCTCCGTTACTCTTAACCCTTTCCCCCTCAAACTGGCCAAAACAGGCTGGTGGTCAAATGTCGTCTGCGTCAGTGTTTTCAACTAATTTTAACAGTTATGAAAAACAATTTGACTGAGAAATGAACATGAGACTTATCAAGATCACATGCCCCAGGTCAACAGCTTTCCTTGGCACTTAGTGCCCAACCTATGCCAAGGAAAGCTGTTGACTTAGTCTTAATTCAAGGGGGAAAGGGTTAAAACTTATGCTTGCAACACTGGCCAATGGCCACTGAACCACATGTTAGCCAATTCATGGTGCATGCAGATTGATAGGACACTGCAGACCATGACTAACTGATCTTTACTAATCCGACAATTCTTAGATTTGGCAGAAATAAGGAGATATATTAATTAGGGCCTGTATTTTTCCGTTTTTAACCGAAACGGAACGGAATAATGAATTTTTGTCACCTCTGAAACGGAATTTGCTGTTTTGCCTTAATGTGTTTTACATACAAAGAGAACTACTGAAACGGAATTTGGAAATTTCTGGCTGATGAAACGGAATTTCTAGTTTTTTGAAACGGAAAAATACAGGCCCTTTTCTGGACCAGCCACATGCCAAAGTGGTGGCCCAAGATAATGTGCATTTTATAATTTTTTGTATTTCGTCTTGTAACATATCATTCTGCGGCTGTCATACTTCAGCAAACGAGTAATCTATTGATGTTGATCAAAGTTCAATTTTTTACTCTTGCTTTGGCTATGTATGTACTTTCCTTCCAGTTATCAGTTTCACTTAACCCTTCAGATACTTATTTCTAGACAGAGCCAACAGTTTTCCTTAATGCACCTCACACAAAGGGTGTTGAGCAAAGATGCTGACCAAACCCTTTACTTCCTCTAAAACTGACAACTTTAGACCATCCTGTTATTTGAGTGAGAGGCCTTTGCACTCAGGAGAAATTTGAACTTGGAATCATAATAATGGATGTGGTTCAGATGTGTGTATGTGACTCTATTGTCATGACTAGCACTCTTAATTAAGATTTATGCATATATAAGTCACAATACTAACAAAATTATTGAAAATATTTAAAATAATTTATGGTATACATGGTATACATATATATATATATATATATATATATATATATATATATATATATACACTCTTTCATGCAGCCAATCACACTACAGAAAACATGGGCATCATCTTCATTGTTGTATTTGTGTCTTTTTGCCCAGAACCACTTCCTAGTAGTCAATATCCTATTCCGCAGTTCGAACTCTTTACTCTCCATAAGCTAACCTGTCCCTGTGTGTTGATAAACCTTGGTATAAACATTATATTTAGCACCAACTGACTCGGCACGTTGCAGCCAATGCTACACAGTGAGGTTGGCCTGGCATTTAGGGGCCCTTCCAAAATCATGTTAATGCTGATGGGGACAGCGGACAAGGTATATATTTAAATATATATACAAGTTTATAACTGTTTATATGATCATGCTTTGCTACTTAGCAAAATTCTTGTAGATTGTGTAAAGATTTTGACTTATGTGTTTGGTTTTTTCCTTTTTCTTTTATTCTCTGACCTGTATTGAGACTTGTTATTACATGTAGCCTTGACTATATTATAAAACAAAGCCAATTAAACACTGTGTAGTTTGTTTTTTTTTGGGGGGGGAGGTGTTTTTGTTTTTTGTTTTTGTTGTTTTGTTTGTTTTTGTTTTTTTTGAATTGTGCTTTGAAAGGTTAAATCAGGTTAGGATTGTGGATCAAGCCAATCACCCACTGTGTAGTTTTTTGTTTGTTTGTTTCTTTGTTTGTTTATTTTATTTTTTTTTTTTTTTATTATTTATTTTTTTTGTTTTTGTTTTTTTAATTGTGCTTTGAAAGATTAAATCAGGTTAGGAGTGTGGATCATGTGTTTTCATCGTTTTTTATCGTTCACTTCACTGCCTGACACCAGACAGAGCCACTTACCCCATCTCCTGCTGACTTATTTTTTAGCAGTCCTTCCATCTTCTGATGACCATGCCTTGCAGCTCAACTTAACGGTCTGCACGGAGACTGCTGCAGACTTACTCCTGCTACCCAATTAGATAGCAATATCATCATAAATAATAGTTCATAAACTAACTGGGTGTATATGATCCAGACATGATTAATATTTAATTTAGTGGGTAGACTGTCCTATCCCACAGGTTGCACAAAAAAACATACTCCTTTGGCCTTATCCACTACCCATGTCCTGTCAATCAAACCATCCTGTCCAGTGATAACTGGTATTATTATCTAATTCAGTTCCACTGTCCATTTCACTGGGGGGAAATACAGTATGTGACTGATGTCACAACTGTTATCACAAAAAAGTTACATTGTCTATACTTGTAATGACATTATCCTGCCCTTGAAAAAGCCAACATGTCTGAAGCAGTATTCAGTTTCTGTTGAATCATTAAGCAGACAGTTGGAACAGAGACCAACTCCTTATAAACAGTACTCGTAAAATATTAATGTTTACTTTTGGGTTGAAGAGTACCAACTAGCCTCTGATGAGTTCAGATAAGGAGGAAACTGGTCAGGCATTTTGGCACATTTATACCTGACAACTTTCCCGATTCATGATTCTGAGGGAAAAGACCCATTTTCTTTGCATTCATGCACCTTTTACCTGAATCTTCTGATTCATAACATTTGGGAGTCAACACCTATGCACCTTGTGTGTCTACACTCTCACTAATATGTACTTCTCTCATCTTTCAATTTTTGAAATTGTGATCAACGATCAATTTAAATTTAATACTGTCAATTGTTTGAATTTCACTGTGCTCTTATTGTCTCTTATTTTGTGGATGGCACAAAACCATGAAAATAAAAACACAGTGAAATAGTATTTTTTTGTTGTTTGAATAGGAATTATGTCCAAATCAGTGAAAGTAAAACTGCAGTGAAATGTCAAAGATACAAAAAAAAAAACATAAAAATTTATACACTCGAAAAATAGACCAATTTACAGTACTGTATGACGTCAATATGCCCACAAGGAATTAGGAAATCTCCTAATACAACTGTTAGCAGACTATACTAACTGTAGTCCCTGTCAAGTAAATGTAATAGAGGTTTAGTTACACGTTCCTCCCCGCTGCACGCATAGAAGCGTGTGCTACGTCACCAGTTCAGTTAGTCACGTGGTATTGTATACGCTCACTCTTGCATGCTTCATCCGTACACAACGCGTAGACAATGCACTGTCCATATCGACTATTCACGCCCCTTTTTCTGACCTATAAAAACAACATCGTCATGAATTACTGATGTTTATTATTACAAAAGCTCTTTCAAAGCGATTGTACACATGAGTGCCAATTGGTACCGTAATTCCACTGGATTTTGCATTAGTTCAAGGTCATGTCAAAACAGCTAAATTTGACGAGGGAGCAGTTGGTTTTTCCATGTGATGTTACAGCTAAATACTGCCTCATTTCATAGAGTAGACCAATAATGTTAATACAGCCTTATTGCACGTAGTTGGCCAGCTACGTAATTTGATGTCCTCTTTTTTTAACCGATTATCTTATGTTGTCATATTTTTATTGATACTTTTACTTTTTTTTAAAACTGAATCCCTTGTTTCGTTTACTTTAGATTAGCTAACACAGTCCATTTCCATTTAACCGCTTTGAGCTAGTTGTAAATTTATTCAGGCCTATTATGCTGGCCAGGACAGCATGGACCTTGGTGCACTTTTAGCAGTTCATACATTATTTAGTCAGCTTTATAATTGTAGTTTACAACAGGTATAATCCATCTCATTTCGACTTAAGTCTCTTATAGCAGCGATTTTAATTAAGCTCATGATCGCTGGTTAACATGCTTATAACTGGCCCTGTGCATAGCGCAGGCCTATTCATGCTGACTTTACTCGACAGATTAAGAAGGAACCCTCCTAAAATATTCTTTTTTGTAATTCTTTTCATTTCATCAAATTTAAACAAGAACTTAACAATGTAATTTACTTTCATTTATTGTTTTGTACATTTCAAATGCCAGAGGAAAACCCCAATGAGTCCAGAGGAAAGGAATAGGTCATGGAAATGTGAAATGTGTATAGTGTCTGCACATGTAGACTGGCTGTTCTCAGCTGCGAAGCCACGTATGCACACATCTGCAGACCTGTTTAAGGTCTAGAAAATACTGTTCAATCAAGATAGGCCTACCAACTTAAAATGGCAATTTGTTTCCAATAAAATTTCCACACCATCATTTAACTTTTATAATGCATATAAAAATAATTCAAACCTGAAGGGACACCAATCATATTACGCTCATCAACATAGAATCCACAATAGGCCCATATATATATATATATATACATATATATATATATATATATATATATATATATATATATATATATATATATAATTATGCATTTGTTACAAGTGGAGAGGACACAGACACGTTAATCTGTAGTTTGTAAAGTCTCTCTCTTGTCTCTCGAAAAAAAAAATTAAATACATTACATCCCAATACCTTACATTTTATGATCAATTTTCCCAAAAATTTAATAACCTAGGCCTATAGGCCTTTGGGCTGGACACGTGTGTGTGGAGGGGGGTGTAATTGTTCCGCTTTCCCTACCAACCCTGTGTAAAATTCATCTTCCTCAATTTTTTGAAATTCTGAAGAAAAAAAGAAATAGGGCCTAATTGCCCCTCAGAATTAAAAAACAATTGTCGGCACATAAAATGCAAGATTGAGACTAAGTTACTGAGTAATATGACTCTAGACCTAGAGGGCCTAAGGGAGTTTGTACACAAACATATCTGTTTTAGGCCTACCTTTCACAGCGGCATCACATTTTTTACTTTTTCAAAACTTAGGCATAAGCTAAAAATGTTCTACCATTTCTACTCTACTATTGCAAAGAACCACCCAAATCTGGAAAAGTTTACTTTCAATAGTCTATATATTCCTAGTTTTTAAAGACAGTTTGTTGGCTTAGTTTATTATTATATGGTAGGCCGCGCCTAATACCTGTATAGATCTGATCTGACTCTTCGGGATTGTGTTTTAATGCTTTTTTTTAATATTTACCCATTAAAATGACACTGTTGGAATGATGATCTGAATAAAAAAAATTAATGACTGAGTTAGGTCGTCAGTGTTAAAAGTAAACCTATAATTATTATTTAAGTTCTTGTAGTTTATTAGAACTTCCTATGGTATTAATTAACAATTGTTAGTTTAATACCATGAAACTACATCAATGCAAGTAATATGCCTAGCCAAAGTTGGATTTAATTTTTCAATTGAGTTAAATTTTTAATAGTAAAAATCGATCTGAATGACTACTTATCTAAATGTTCACACTGGCAAATGATGAAGTTGTATCCATCTTTGTGTGGCAAAATGACTGTTCCCTTTCATCTTGGCAGCAATTGAGTGGTTTCTGCCAATTTTCAGCACATTGTGTGTTGAACAGCTCCGAGATCACACATTTACATCATGTACATTGTGGCTGTAACCCAAAATACAACATGAACACAACTAATGTTGGCGATATGAGAAGAGATTGGGTACATTGAAGGGCTTCAAGGTGCCAACATCCGGATAGTACTGTGGTTGCCTGATGCCCGTGTTACTAAACCCTGTTTTGGGCAATGTGCACGGATCATATCAATAATTGACAGCACCATGCACACACGTAACATGGGAACGTATAACTAAACGTCCCTAATAAGACACTGAGCTGCTGTATGAGCCCGATTTTCAAAATTCTAAGACTTAGCTTAGTTAAGTCTGAATACATTTTCAGGTAGCATAGACATAAGCCTACATAAACATTGTACTGTATGAGGAGGGCAGTAACACCAGGGTTCCTCCCAGAGCCCCACAGCCCTATAAACTGTAGGGCTGTGATCCTGAAATTAGGGCTGTGACTTATGCTTCCTATTATGAGGTGCTTGAGGCTAGGGCTGCAATTCTTAAAATCTGCTCAAATTTGGTTAAATGTGGAAATCCCACTACACTGCTAAGGTTATCTTGTCTGAACACAGTGAAAACTTGGTTCTGTGTGAAATGGCCCACTGGTAACATGGTAGCAATATATAGGTACCTCATGGAAATAACTGGAAAAAAAAAGGTTCTGCCTTGTGTATGCATCTTTCATTGATCTGTAACAAATGCAAGTATAGTAAAAAACTACATCATATTTCAACATGTAGCCTTGTGCTACTACAGACTTATCTACTTTTTTGTTCTTGTCTTTTGTTTTATAGTTCTTAGGACTCAAAGGAGATCAACAAAATGCAATGGTGTTGTTTTTACGCAAATGTAGGTCCTTTATTTCTTTACTGGAATGGTAACCTTAGAGTTAGAAATATGTTGACAGATACATTGCAATTATATGTCTACGATGGTGCATTTCAAGTATTTGCACTTTCAGACATACATTGTATTTTTTTCCTGATGAACCTATTTCACGGTCCTTTTCATTTTTTGTCATACAGTGAAAACTCGTTATTATGACACCATCTATTCCCTAAAAAGTGTTAGATGACTGAATATGTCAAATAAATGAATCAAATAACAAAGAAAATTAACTTTTTCCCATGAAAGTTTGTGCCATTATATTGAATATGTCAGATATCTGAGTGCCGTTATAATGAGGTTTCACTGTATAAGACTGAAATCGTGAAAGAAATTAATTAAAATATTTGTCTGTTGAAATAAAGATACTGTTCCTATCATGCATGGGGTCATTGCTGAGCATCAAAACTGACCCTCATGCAACGGTGCTGCAAGTGAACTCATCTTCAGAACATGTGGGTCTGCACAACAGTCAGTGGGCAATGGATAGTGCTGCCACCTGCAGGATCTTCCAAGAGTCCCCTTCTTTCAACTTCTTCTGGCTTCAGTGGCAACTGTGTCTGTGACTGAAGTCGAACTACTAAAATGGAGTGCTCTTTGCCTTTGGAAACTTAGTGGTATAACTAGCTTTTGATCTGGACTGGACTAGCATTAGCATCATTCATAACATAGCACCCCAGTAGACTTGTTAACAGAGTATACACTGCATTTTACAGTGCAAAGGGCCCACTTGGCACAGGTGTTCCTTGGGGCAAAACAGACGAGAAAAAAGAAAAAAATCCAACAAGACTCTATGCACTCATACTCATCTAATTAGCATAAACTATGCAAATTAGCACCTGAAAGAAGGAAGTACAAACTTGTTAACAAGAGAACCGGAGGAAATTAACATGTGAGTAGTTGCAACTGGCTAATCTGAGAGTCAGGAATCCATTTTGGGCGTTATTTTGACAATCAGGGGCCATTTTGACCTTCAAAACCAAGATGGCCGCTGGGTATTATCTTTTCCTCAGGCACAGTGGACCACTTTAGACATGTATTGAGCTAAAACATGTATACAACAATCCTACTACTTTTGGGGATGGGGATTCAGCTCTGGCATTGCATTAGTGAATGAATGCCATTAATAGTGCTCACAGTCCTCAAATTAGCATAGATTATTCTAATTAGCACCTGAAAGAAAGTAGTACATTAGTTTTTGGCTTTGGTCCAGAAGAGAATGTGTGAGTAGTCACAACTGGCTAATTTTAGGGTCAGGAATCTATTTTTGGGGTTATTATGACAATTGGCAGCCATTTTGACCTGTAAAAACCAAGATGGCTGCTGTACATTTTCTTTTCTTCATGTACCATGCACCACACAACTTGATTTCTTTTATAACAACTGAAAAAGTAGCCACAGTCTAATGTAAATTTTGCTGCTCACAGTGCACTACTTCAGACATGCACAAGCTGGAAACATGTATTATACAACAATTTGTACTAATTTGGGGGTGGTGGACCCAGTTCTGGCTTTGCATTGGTGATAAAAATTGTTTATAGTGCAAGGCAAAAGAAAATCTGCACTTTACTCATATAGAACCTGCATGATGGCATGGAACTCCTGGGATGCATGATTGTGGTTTAAAAGAAAAGCTAGATGAAATAAATTCATGAATACTGATCACATTTATATACACAACTATCTTACCCATCATAAATGAGACTTGGGTCAGGCGATATAACATTAAACATAAATCAGTAACATGAACAAAACTTGTTTATTTGTCCATGAACAAATGAGTTGGAAAATTATGAAATCAAAATTGGCATTAGGATTGTATGATGATTTAGGTTGAGTTATGCAGAGGCCACAACTATAAGAGCTAGGGGACCATTCTTCTGCAAAAAGCTTGACCTTAACCTTTGACCTCAAGGACACCTCTTAACAAATTTAAGGGAAGTCTCAGACACCCGGTGAATGAGGACAAAGTTTGACTGACTTGAATTATACCCACTTGAAGATGTGACAGGGAAACCATTTTATTTTGCAAGGCATTGTGACCTTGACCTGTAACATGAAGGCCATCCACAATCCTTTGAAAAAAAATCCCCAAATCTATGGAGTACCGGTATCTGTATCAGAAGTTTCAAGTGAATCTGACTCACGGTTTTGAAGAAGTTAAAATATGAACTACCACTGCTGACCCAATTGACTTGCATGGTAATTAATAAAAATGAAAAATTCAACCAAAAAAATCCCCATAAAAAATCCAAAAATCACTGGAGCATGACCATTTGCACAGAACTAGTAGAGAACTACCCAATATGTATCCATCAAGCTTGAAATTAATCCAGCAAATTGTTTTGGAGAAGTTGAAAATGTGAATTGGCAAATTGCAATCCCCATTGACTTACATAATGATGAACAGAATATGTATGTAGTTTAACCTTTCAAGGTCACTCAGGTTTAAAATAAACTATACCAAATTGAAAGCCCATAGGTACTTTCCTATATTTACATTTGTCAGTTCCCTTGCTTGCTTTCCTTTGACATGGTTTTACAAATAATCAACAGGTTTATTTAGATCTGTCTGTATACGGACCACACTTCCATTAATTGGGACTGTTCTTCTTCCCAACCAATTGTTACATCAGAATGCATGTAACTACCACACATAATCTGCTTTATAATGTCCATATATTTTATGGACATCCCCATCCGTGGGGCATCCCCACCACGGAGAATGACAGGGAGAGCATGGGCTTCCCCTATGAGAATTATGTCATCACCCAGATCACGTGATGTGAACGTTCTCTGTTGACAGTTTACGCATGATATCTGGGCCAGTGGCTGGTGCGTTGATCCAACCGCCAGCCAACGTTACGCACACCCCAAAAGGCGTAACACCACAACGTAACAATAGGTCACTAAGGTCAGTTACTTTAGGGCATAAATACCGGTGTCTGTGTCTGTTACAACCAGTCTCTGAAGAGTCCGTTTTAAGGACGAAACCAGTCAGACTGTCGTACTTGACTATACTATAGTACACTCAATATATATAGGCCTCTACAAAGTTATAGAGCAAAACTTATTTGTAAACCGGCACATTCGCCTCCTTCGCACTTGCCGAGTCTTTTATGCTATATTTACATTTGATAGCATTTGGGCCTACGATGCCCATATGGGAAAATTGCTGAGTCAGCATATTATTGCATGCGAAAAATTTCCCAGACCCATAGATTATTTATAATTTGTAACAAAGGAGGAGGCAATAAGGGGAAAAATATAAGGATTATAAGATTTGCAGTGGCAGTGGCCACACATGCAGATGACAAGACTAAACACTTTCTGCATTGATCCCCTCTTACGAGGATGCATTAATCATGAGTCCTGTGCCACCAGCCATCCTGTTTGCATTTCCCACCCTCAAATTAGCCACTCGAAATGAGTCATGTTTCGTGTTAAATGATTAAAATGTTGGAATGTGTTTCTTTTATATAATAATAAGCATAGTTTGTGCTAATTGAGGCAACTTAATGGTATTCATTCAGAAATGAGAATTATTAATGATTTGTGATAATGAGACAGAGCAGGTCTCAGTTCTGCCATCAGGGAACATGGAGAACACACATCCTGGTGGGTTACAAACCATCAACTACCATTACTTCAAGGCATTCAGATTTTCTTTCACATTCAAATCACCTTCAATCATAAACGCAGTACAGTACCAGAAATGAGTTCCCCCCCCCCCAAAAAAAATAACATAAATTGGTGTATTACACATAGCTCTTGCTCAAACAGTTCTAACATTATGCAAAATGCCTTAACTGGCTGAAGAAAAGATAGTAACCAGTGGCCATCTTGAACGTTGAAGGTCAAAATGGCCACTAAGTATTACAATGACCTCAGAAATGTACCGGTGTCAGAGAATATTTGGGCCCCCCGAACGGATGGGCCCCCGGGGGCCCATTCATTCGCCGAACGTTTGGGCCCCCCTACGAACATTTGGGCCCCCCTAATACAAATTGGAATAACAGTACACTCTATATATACATCCTGTATGATATTTTGCAAACTCTAAAAGAAATATTTCGAAAAGAATTTGTTATGATTTTATAAAATAAAGGTAAATCAAACAATTGAAACATTTGCAAGGCTTAATGTTTGCCACTATATATACATGTATATACCTGTGTATTTTACATGTAATGTGGGTGCATATACCTTGTAGGAATTATCTCACAATCCTCCAAGTATATACAAAGTGGTTTTTTTTTCCATATATATTTGTCCAACCCATATTTTATCACAAATCTACCCCACATGTAAAGATTCAGGAGCCTCCATTTTCACCTGATTCCTTTTATCTGAATTTCTGGAGATTTGAAGTATTTGGGTCAGGCAAGTGCAAACATAGGATAAATAAATGGGAGAGAGCCTTGTGGTTCCAGAAAATTTGGGCCCCCTATTTGTAAGTAAAAGCCTTGCAGTGGATATAAATGGGGAAGGGGCCCTTTGGTTTCAGAATATTTGGGACCCCTATTTGTAAGTTAATGCATGGCAGTAAATATAAATGGGGAGGGGGCCCTTTGGTTCCAGAATATTTGGGCCCCCTAATTGTAAGTAAAAGCCTTGCATTGGATATAAATGGGGAGGGGGCCCTTTGGTTCCCGAATATTTGGGCCCCCTGTTTGTAAGTAAATACCTTGCAATGAATGTAAATGGGGAGGGGGCCCTTTGGTTCCAGAATATTTGGGCCCCCTATTTGTAAGTAAATACCATGCATTGGATATAAATGGGGAGGGGACCCTTTGGTTCCCGAATATTTGGGCCCCCTATTTGTAAGTAAATACCTTGCAGTGGATATAAATGGGGAGGGGACCCTTTGGTTCCCGAATATTTGGGACCCCTATTTGTCAGTAAATACCTTGCAGTGGATATAAATGGGGGGGGGGGGCCTTTGGTTCCCGACTATTTGGGCCCCCTATTTGTAAGTAAAAACCTTGCATTGAATATAAATGGGTAGGGGGCCCTTTGGTTCCCGAATATTTGGGCCCCCTATTTGTCAGTAAATACCTTGCAGTGAATATAAATGGGGAGGGGGCCCTTTGGTTCCAGAATATTTGGGCCCCCTTTTTGTAAGTAAAAGCCTTGCATTGGATATAAATGGGGAGGGGGCCCTTTGGTTCCCGAATATTTGGGCCCCCTATTTGTAAGTAAATAACTTGCAGTGAATATAAATGGGGAGGGGGCCCTTTGGTTCCCGAATATTTGGGCCCCCTATTTGTAAGTAAAAACCTTGCATTGAATATAAATGGGGAGGGGGCCCCTTGGTTCCTGAATATTTGGGCCCCCTATTTGTCAGTAAATACCTTGCAGTGAATATAAATGGGGAGGGGGCCCTTTGGTTCCAGAATATTTGGGCCCCCTTTTTGTAAGTAAATACCATGCATTGGATATAAATGGGGAGGGGACCCTTTGGTTCCCGAATATTTGGGCCCCCTATTTGTAAGTAAATACCTTGCAGTGGATATAAATGGGGAGGGGACCCTTTGGTTCCCGAATATTTGGGACCCCTATTTGTCAGTAAATACCTTGCAGTGGATATAAATGGGGGGGGGGGGGGGGGGCTTTGGTTCCCGAATATTTGGGCCCCCTATTTGTAAGTAAAAACCTTGCGTTGAATATAAATGGGTAGGGGGCCCTTTGGTTCCCGAATATTTGGGCCCCATATTTGTAAGTAAAAGCCTTGCAGTGAATATAAATGGGGAGGGGGCCTTTTGGTTCCCGAATATTTGGGCCCCCTATTTGAAAGTAAATGGGGAGGGGGCCCTTTGGTTCCAGAATATTTGGGCTCCCTATTTGTAAGTAAATAACTTGCAGTGAATATAAATGGGGAGGGGGCCCTTTGGTTCCCGAATATTTGGGCCCCCTGTTTGTAAGTAAATACCTTGCAATGAATGTAAATGGGGAGGGGGCCCTTTCGTTCCCGAATATTTGGGCCCCATATTTGTAAGTAAATACCTTGCAGTGGATATAAATGGGGGGGGGGGCCCTTTGGTTCCCGAATATTTGGGCCCACTATTTGTAAGTAAATACCTTGCAGTGGATATAAATGAGGGGGGGGGGGGGCCTTTGGTTCCCGAATATTTGGGCCCCCTATTTGTAAGTAAATACCTTGCATTAAATATAAATGGGTAGGGGGCCCTTTGGTTCCAGAATATTTGGGCCCCCTTTTTGTAAGTAAATACCTTGCAATGAATGTAAATGGGGAGGGGGCCCTTTGGTTCCCGAATATTTGGGCCCCCTATTTGTAAGTAAAAACCTTGTAGTGGATATAAATGGGGAGGGGACCCTTTGGTTCCCGAATATTTGGGCTCCCTATTTGTAAGTAAATACCTTGCAGTGGATGTAAATGGGGAGGGGACCTAACAATGTATAAATGCAAGGGGGGGGGGGACTGTTTCTATTCTGGTATATTTGGGCCACTAGCTCCTATATATATCACATGTACATATATAAAGATGTAATATATATATATATGTAATATGCATAATAAATGGGGGGGGGCTTTCTGTTCAGAATATCCCCCCTCCCCAATCTGTTGTTACACATATACAATTTATATCCACTTCAAGATGCATAGAAATAGGGGGCCCAATAGTCTGGAACCAAAGGGCCCCCTCCCCATTTATATCCACTGCAAGGCATTTACTTATAAATAAGGGGCCCAAATAATCTGGAACCAAAGGGCCTCCTCACCATTAATATCCACTTCAAGACACATACAAATGGTGGGTCCAAATATTCTGAAACCAAAGGGCCCCCCTTCCCATTTAAATCTACTTCAAGACACAAACAAATAGGGGGCCCAAATATTCGGGAACCAAAGGGTCTTCCCCATGAATATCCACTGCAAGGCACTAACATACAAGTAGGGGACCAAATATTCTGGAACCAAAGGGCCCCCTCCCCCTTTATATTCAATGCAAGGCATTTACTTACAAACAGGGGGCCCATATAATCTGGAACTAAAGGGCCCCCTCCCCATTTATATCCACTTCAAGACACAAACAAATGGGGGGCCCAAATATTCTGAAACCAAAGGGCGCCCCCCCCCCCCCGCCTCCCCGTTTAAATCTACTTCAAGACACAAACAAATTGGGGGCCCAAATATTCTGGATCCAAAAGGCCCCCTACCCATTACTATGCAGGGGTCAAGTGGCCCAAACATTCGGCAATCAAAAGCCACCGCCCACCAGCCCCTATCTACATAACTGTAGATTAAGAGTCATTTATAATTATTTTACAGAAGTACATGTACATGTAGTTTAGGTTAGCTAAGCTACTCATGAAAATTACTGGTCCAATTATAACTCTTATACTCAGATCCAAACATACTTGCATCAAAGTTAAATTTTCCATTTTCTATGAGAAAGCAAACTTAGGATCCAATCATCTGGTCATAATTCCGCATTGACTATAATGCTATTCACATGATTCAGGACTATATTTTTACATTTTGCATTGAATCTACTCCCATGCCAAGCTGACAAAACACTGTGACCAGCACCTTTTACCTTTAGTCCACTGTAACATGACCAATTTTGCTGTTTTGCACTTTCAACATCATCAATGTTACAACAATAGTTAAGATGTCTCATGAAGTATGACAAAAATCAAATATGAAAGGGGGCCCAAATATTCGGAAGGGGCCCAAATATTCTAGAACGGTTGGGCCCCCGGGGGCCCGAATATTTGGGCCCGGGGCCCATCTGTTCGGCGAACGGATGGGCCCGGGGGCCCATCCGTTCGGGGGCCCAAATATTCGTTGACACCGGTATTCCTTACCCTTAAATTTGTTAGTTGCAACGATCCACACATATATTTTTGGTAATTAGTTGCAAAGTTTGGCGTCTTTTTATTAAGGTGTTAATTTGCATAATTTATGCTAATTAGATGACTTGAAGCATAGAAACACAGCCAGTTTATGCATTTTGCTAGTATTACTAATAACCACTAAACTTGCCTCTGAGTTCACGATTCTCGGATCCGCCAACGCGTCATAAGCTGCTTATCAGCTGACTGCTGTTGTTATGCAAATGAGCGGGCCCTGTGAAAACACGTTCCACATCGCATTTTGTCCCATGTAAAATTAGACATTTTGATCCAAAATTATATCCATGTTGTCGACCGCAGATCAACAAAATAACTCTGAAGGCAGCATCATTTTCCCGAATTCTGCTACTGAATAAAAAATTGGAGAGATTTTGACGATCATAACTTGGGGTTTTAGCGCTGGTTTTCGGGTAACGCTTAGCATACATTGAATGGGTATCCACAGACGCTTTCAGGGAGGGGAGATTCACCGAGTAACGCGGGCATGTAAACTCAGATTCCCGCATATGCGGATCCGAGAATATCCTTGCTTTCTAACCAACTTACCCTGTAAGTAACTATAACAGCATGCGCAACCACGACAAAATCTTCACTATGTTGAAAACGGCCGTTTTACGGAAGAGACAGAGTGTCTCTTGCACAGTCTTGGCCCGGGGTCTTGGGATATATATATATATTTTTTTTTCATTTTGTCCCCAGACCAGGGAAGACCTGTGCCAAGTAGGACCTTAGCATAATGCCATTATGAAATGCAGTGATCATAACCTTTTTCTGTCCTTCACAAGTCGACTACCCCCTTCATACACAAATTACCGTAAGCATCTTGCTGGGTTTGGCTCGATTGCTTGGCCCCCATGAAATAAGTTGTAATCAACCGTCGATCTGTGCATCACCACACGTCTTCGCCCATGTGTTTCCTGTTTCGTCATTTCGTTGGGAGTGATCCTTATTTTCGGCATAGGTGATCCGTGCGTGGTTCTTGCAAGTGTCACGGAATTATTCATGGAACGTCAAGGATGGGGAGTGACTCGATCCCTTTATATATATTTTATATTGGTATTAACAACAAGTATCGTCATTAAAATTTTGTGAAGGATGAGTTTCAACTCGGTTAGATCATAGATGCCAAGCCCAAGGTCAGAGTGACCCAAAGGTAGGCCTATAAAATAGGCGGTATTTAAAATTGTAGGGCCTTACCTGGTTTCACGATGGTTCCGTTGTGCTAAATTTTAGAAAAATCCATCAAAGCACCGAGAAATGAAGCAGTAGATCAACATTCCTTTGACTTTAACCGAAAAAAAAAAATGAAGCCTAAACGGTTTTAAATCAGTCCATATGATTCTTATGAGAGTAGCATTGCTAGGCCTAGGGATCAGTTTTTTTTACTGGTTTGTTTGTTTTTGTTTTCGTTGTTTGTTCAGTTTTAACATTGTCTTACAAATATTCTTCATCCGCACCTTGCAGCAACTGCAGCATGACTATAGCACTAACAGCCCTGACATCAGACTGAGCATGCTGATCGAGATTTGAATGAATGCGATGGAAAGCTTATGTTTAGAATAATAGAAAAGCAGAGTGAAAGACAGAATCCTCACAGTCACTGCCACTGGCTTTTAAAAGTTAAGACCACATTAATGCACGATAAAAACCGGGAACTGATACAGAAATTTTAGTCAAAAGCTGTCTATTTGAGAACGTTCATATTAGCAGAAGACATTCAGCATAGGCCTATAAAGGCTATATCACCCAAGCCCTCGCCCTCGCCCTCCCCCCCCCCCCCCCATCCCCTCACTCCCGATTTCCCAGGGTAATGGCGGGTGTCTGTTCGGCTCTGACTGAGTCCGGGCGTCCGGCTGTCGGCAGCACTTGAAGTTGAACCCAACCGGAACCCAACTACGGCATATAACCTGCATTATGCGATCTATAGCCTAATGGTCAAGTGTTTGCACTAAGAACTAAGCAGGCCTAATCATTAGGCCTAGGCCTATAATTTAGGCCTATAGGCTATATCATCGCTTTGTTTTGTAAGTTCGAGTATCCGTATGGTTTTGTTTTCTTTTTTAACCCCCCCCAATCTGTTGTGAAAGTTTTGACTATTTCTATTCATTACAAATTTTCTTTAACTTTGAGATTAGTTAGTTAATTGCATTTGATGCCAAGTTTCTTTCTCAAATCAAACAAGAATCACGAATCACGTGAAGTGCAGAAATCACACAAAATGAAGGTATATTAACGTGCAGGGCATAGATATGCCCCATATATTTAAATTGCAAATAAAGGAAAGTATATTTATATGCAAACATGAAATACACGCCGTGAGGAACATTTACTTCTAGAAGTGCACTTTTTTGGGCATGAATATTACCTGACAAGATTTTATTTCTTGTATTGTAATTTTTTAATTTTTCTTACTTTTTGTTTGTTTGTATATCTGAATATTATCGTGTTTTTTGGGGGGGGGGTATTCTTTTTGTTTTTGTTTTTGTTTTTTTTTTTTTTTTTTTTTTGTTTTGTTTTTGTTTTTGTTTTTTGTTTTTTGTTTTCCTTTTCCTTTTTTTGTCTTCTTGAGTTGTTTTATTTTGTAAGCCTGTTTACGTATTTCTATACCTGGTTACAAGGCTACAAGCTACAGGTACAGCCGTTCTCTTCGTCTTGTTCTATATACAAATGGTTTTGAGGACAAAGCAAGCAGAAAGCAGTTGCTTGCTGGGCTGTTCATGCAACTGGAATATAATTTGTTATTCTTCTAGTTTGGTTTATGCCTGGGTTTATGTCAGTTTTACAATACAGTACTGTCAGTAGGCCTACAACTCACACATACTAGGTTCCCTTAATGCTGGCATTTTTAAAATGTGTGCTCGCATGCCGAAAAGCCCATGCTAGCACTGCCCGCATGCTAGTAGAGCTAGGCGAGCAAGTGCAAACCAATGCCATGCACTGGCATTTCACAGACAAAACGTATAAATGGCGAATGGCAAGGCGCATTTTGTTTATAGCCAAACACATTATGCGAATGGCCAATCGCACCATGCGCTGTGCCCACTTTGTGACCAACCGGGAACCGGGCATGTTGTTTACCGTGGAGTGCCTGCGCATTATGCGTGTCAACAAACGCATCGTGCCAATGGCGAGTCGCCAGATGCTTAGTTTTGGCAAATTTGGTTGTTGAGCATGAGCATTTTGCGATTCGAATTTTTTCTCGCATGCGACAGATTTTATGCCAGCATGTTTGAGCATGCTTAAAAATAACGTATGTGTGGGCTGTACAATATGGTTGCGACAGCCTAGGAGTAACACGAATGTTGAGCTGTTCGGCATCCCTTTGCAAAATGGTCATGCAATGAAGATGCCAAAATGAAAAGTAGATTTAATCAAGTGCACAGAGGACTGCTCTATCTATCTATCTATCTATCTATCTATCTATCTATCTATCTATCTATCTATCTATCTATCTATCTATCTATCTATCTATCTATCTATCTATCTATCTATCTATCTATCTATCTATCTATCTATCTATCTATCTATCTATCTATCTATCTATCTATCTATCTATCTATCTATCTATCTAGTGACTACATGTATTTTTTTTGTTTGCTTATTTATTCATTTTTTCATTTTGTGTGTGAACTTCCCAAAGGTTTTCCTCATAGTTTGGTATCCTGGACTTTTTTTGATAAAATATATAAATAAACCAGGTGCTTTGCATAAGCCTGTATCCTAACTTCACCTTGTCAACACACCTGTATCCCTTGTAAAGGTGAGCAACAGTTCTTACTCTGCAGACTGTTGTGATGCAACTGATCCACGGTTTCCCATGTTTTCAACAGGAAGTGTCCAACTTGCTCACATACTGCGAAGTGTTATTCTTGTAGGTTATTCCCTCCATTATCATTAAGCATGTACAGAACACACAATTCAATGACGTCAACCAATGCTGAATTTCACGGGTTTAATGCAAGGCTGCGGTTGATGACATTGGTCCTAGAAGTGGGAACAATCGTAAGAAAAGGAGCCAAAGTGTGATTGCATTACCTTTAAAGTTTCAAAACCCAAGGTTTATTAGCTCATAAAATCGACAATCACATTATTTTCATCTGACAATTAAAGAAAACAAAAATATAATTGCCCCCCCCCCCCCACTTAAATCTGGTTCCCCAAAACGTAGAAACGAATACAGTGAGTCATGAACCTGCAAATCAGTTTATCATTTCGACGAAAATAGTGAACCTGGTACTTATACTGACAGTTACAACATTATCATATTTGGTTGCTTTGAACGAATCAATGAGAAAGAGTGAATATTTCATTCGCACATGGTAGTAAGGAAATCTACACAGAGTTGGGAATTGAGTTGAAAGAAAGTCATTCAGGGCTAGATGATTTATTGAATCTAAAATGAAAATCAAACTAAAGTAAAATTGCATCATATTTGGATAATCAAAAAAGGGAAAGGTCTATTGGAAGAGAGGGACTATGTACCGTAAAACAAGTGAAAGAGAATTGCATGTGTGAGGACTATTTCCGTGCTGTACACAGGCAAGACCATATAGGGTAGCATTCACTGTTCAGATTGCTTGCAAATTCTAGAAATATAAGAAAAGGTCGTCATGCAAGGGTAGTAATACAAAGAAGTGGTAGATTTTGTCAATATAACAAAAATAAGCCTGCATTTTGCCATAAAACACTAAATGTTGGGCGTCTGTTTTTATTCCAGTCATTGATGAGCTAAAATATATCAAATGTATGACCATGTTACTAAATTAAAGATAGTTTTCTCTCTATGTACTGTTTCCGTAAACAGCTGTTTGCAATATAAAATAATATGCGATTTCAAAGTACGCAGAGCAATACCAAAGTCATATGCATGCACTTTGGTTTCTTTTGAATGCATGCAAGCAAGCTTCTAGAGATATCCAAATTACTGTAGCTTTTTCCAAAATAATGTTTGCAATTCGATTTATCATGTAGATGTATAATGAAAATTACTGGTTTAACTCTTTCACCGGGGAAGGCTACTGCAGTCGAATTGTCGGCAGGCGGCTGGAAGTCGACTCTAGTCGAATTTCAGTGCACATTTAAAGAAATTTTAATATTTTATCAAATTTTCAAGAATACCCATAAGTTAACCTAAGTTTGTGAGTGTGAATAAGATTGTTGCAAAACAATGTTTATGTGACATATTGTTGCTGATACCATTTGCTTCATTTCCTCCTTTATTATTATTATTACTTTGGGGATATAGAATATAAATAGTGTTTTGTATTATCAAAATTCCTAGAATCTCAGCGGTCATAAATATGCAGTGAAAGAGCTCATTCATATTGCTCCTTTCATTTGGCTTAGCAAGATGTTTTAAATGTTTATTTGTATATGCTCATACGAGAGCATTAAACAAAAAATACCAGTGCATTTTTCTGCCCTGACTTCATTGAACCAGTTGCATTTAATGCTATAGTTTGTTACCATGGTTTGCATTACCACTGACGGTGGAGGGTGGCAAGGAGGCAGACTTTAAAACTTGAAATAATATCCAACTTGGCAAACTAACTTCACCTTTAGGCCAAATATATCAAACGTGTGTCCATTACTACATGTACTAAGATAACAAACTAGAGCAGACCCAGTTGCCAATTGACCACAAGGCTTTGCGGAATATGTTTTTGATATATGTGTACATATTATATATATATATATATATATATATATTATATATATATATATATATATATATATATATATATATATATATATATATATATATATATATATATATATATATATATGTATGTATGTATGTATGTATGTATGTGTATATGTATATATATATATATATATATATATATATATATATATATATATATATATATATATATATATATATATATATATATATCCAAAACCAGTTGACTAAACCTCACTAAGAAGTCCACGCATTCACTTATGCGCATAAGCAAAATTGAACGTTGTTGAATCTGCAGTGCTGTTGTTTTTATTTGCAGAACTGCAACAACTCACGCTGGAACACAGACAAACAGTTTTTACACACAATTCTGTGGTGATAGTTTACACAACTGAGACTCATGCCTACCGTATTTTTTTGTGTTTTTTTGTTTTGTTTTGGTATTTTTTTTATATTTAGTTTAGTTTTGTTTCCCTTCCTTTTTTAAATGACACATAATAAATATTATTGTATAAATGGACAGTTTCTAAACAAAACAGAATTATTCACATCATGGCAAAGCCATTCTGCGAGCAAACCTTGTCCCTGAGTCAATGTATAAACGTAATGTGTCAGGTTTGTGACATTTGAGAAAATACTGTCAATTTTGAATAATTTTTTAACATTGAGTAAAATGTGCATTTAGGCATGTCAGAAAAGAATGAAAGTCATTAGCATTTATGCCAAAAACATGTTATCAAAACAATTTTTCTTAACAGGATTTTAAGTACAATTAGGCAAACCTGTAGCTGTCGTAGGCCGCTGCTTGCTACCGATAGCCCTAGGGGGTTTAACCTGACAGAAAACATGTAAGCCTAAAATGTCTGAAAGTGAATATTAAAACAGAAAGATGCCAAAAGATAATGTTAAGTAGCAAAACAGACAAGTCTAAAAACTCTAAATTATTGTGGCCAAACTTTCTAATAATCTTTGGATATTAACAGTAAAATTATAGGGCAAGTCAGAAAAGAATGAAAGTCGTTTGCATTTAAGTAAAGAGAATGCAATGAAAATATTAACCAGATATCAACAACAATTAGGCAGGCTTGTAACTGTCGTAGGCTGCTACTTGCTACCGATAGCCCCTGGGGGTTTAACTTAACAGAAAATAAGCTAACCTAAAATGTCTGAAAGGTGAACATTAAAACAGAATGATGCCAAAAGGTAAAATTAAGTAGCAAAACAGGCAAGTCTAAAATCTCTAAAATTATTGAAGCCAAACTTTCTAACCATATCGGGATATTTACAGCAAAATTTGTGGAAATATTTGATCGAAAGCACATCTTTGAATCCTCTTGACTCTAGTTTATTATAAATAAATTTGGTTTTAGATGCAAAGTCCTGAAATTTAGAACAAATAGGACCAAATCTCAAAATCTGTGACAAAAACATATTATATCCAACAGTTTCCAAAATATTACTGTCCGGGAAAGGATAATTAACTACTTTAAAGTTAAACTCATCTGTTTTGTGATAGACTTTAATACAAAACTTGTCATTAGTGACCTGAATATCCAAGCCCCAAAACACATCTCTGAAACGATCTGAATTGTTACCCTCCATAGGGATATCTTTTGGGTAAACTTCTTTAGCAATTTCACTTAAATTTTGTACATTTACACAAGCAATGTCATCAATATATCTTGCGTTGTTTGATAATTTTGTAGCCATTTGAAAGTCCTTTTTCATCAATTTATCCATATACTTAAATTCAAGCCAGGTTAAATACAAATATGCCAGTAAAGGGGAGCAGTTGCTACCCATTGGAATCCCTTTAATTTGTTGGTCCGCATTGAACAAAAGTATTATCCAAAAGAAATTTTATAGTATCTATCAAAGTTTCAACAGTGTGAGATTTAATGCTACTTTTTGAATATTTATTGTGTGACCAATATGCTCTCTTTGTATATGAATTAATATTTATGTATAGTTTACCATTATGTTTAAACATTGTGCTTTTTAATTCTGAAAGTGAACTTTTGACTTCATCTATGGGCAGATTTGTGAACAGTGTAGAAAAATCAAAACATTTGATATTTTTTGCTTCTACATCTTTTATTTTAGATGTAAACTCGGGAGAATTGCTAATACTCCCAAAACAATTAATTTCACAGTTTCTAAAAATTGCATTATATTGTTTATGAAAATGATTCCTAATTGCAATCAAACACAAAGAGAATTATTTAACAAACCCGCTTTTGTTGCTCCTCAATTAAATTATATCCCCATTAAGACCACATTTTCAGTTCCTTGGGTGGTGACAATAGAAAGACTCCATTGTATATGTCTTTACATACGTTTTAGAAACTTTGTACTGTAGTTTTTCAGAGTATTTAAAAATGCAGACGTTTGTACATACGGTGCAGAGCGATCCTATTGGCCTAATTCACAGTCAACAGAGCTGGGAACCTCGGTTCCTTTTTTAAAATAACGAATTTGTCATATAGCGACCATTTTTGTTGTTGTGGGCCACACTGCAATTTCATACTCGTTGCAAGCATTTGTAAGAAATTTACTGTAAATTGCTTTATTTTTGCGTGTTTAAATTTTGATAGTTTTTGTATTTTTGACGTGTCGCTGTGGTTTTATTTTCACTACTTTTAATAATTCCTATGCAAACAATGTTAACATACTATTTCACTAAGTGTTTATTTTCACAGTTTTGTGCCATTAGCGAAATAAGCGAAGATAAGAATACATCAAAATTAAAGCAATTTGCAGTGACGAACAAGTATTTAAAAATCCAATAAATTTGCACCTCCATCTGTTTTATTATCCCGTGCTGATGGTTTTTTTCTACTTCCCTTTGTGTTAATTTTCTAAAGGCATTGACAATGACAAAACACTACGTTGTCACACCTGTCAAAGGTTGCTGGAAATAACACCAATATTGGATGTTGCCACTGGCACAGCTGCCGTGAATAGGTAATACATTAGAATTGGTCGTGTGCGTGTAGAAGGAAGAGTCTGATGCCTCTGCCTGGTAAGACTTTGATATCATGTTAATCGTTTGCAAAGATATGTCATTAGATGGAAACGTATCGAAATGAATCCATTGAATTATTGTCATAATGAGAGGCCCGGCTGTCCAAATTTTACGTCCAAGAAAGACAGGAGTGAATGACTCAGATATTTTGTGTTGACAACAAAACTGTATATATCTATTCAAAAATTTGAAAAATAGGCTCCAGATTAAAAGTCCGGTCGAATTAGCAATTGTAATGTATGGAAATCTTACTAGAAGTTCTGTCGGGACACCATGATGTACTGCATCGCATGTTTTTGCATATCTGCAATATTTTGCGTCATATCCTAAGCTATAAAAAGTTGTAAATTGGCTAGATTTTATGCAGTGGTATTTTTTTTCGAATTCTGCAAGTGCCTAGAGACTTGCTTTCAAAGCTTCGTGGATATCTTGGTTGTTTCATGGTTTTATTGATAGAGCGGAGCCCGCAGTAAGGAACCGCTCATGGACTCATGTAAAGTGGTTCTCTATGAAAAGTATTCCCCAGAGACAAGTAAAATTAAATTGAGATATGCCGATGGGGAACTAGGCCTGATCCTCCATGACAGTAGCGGGGATGCTCAGGCAGTTTGGGCAGTAATTGTAACCGGGTGATTTTGTAATACCTCAAATCTACGAGGAGCTGTTTTAGGTTCAATAGTGAGTGTTTTAATACACCTCTGATAAATAACTGATTTCTTTTCGTGGTATTTCGAGAACAGTCTTTTGGTGCTCTGTTTCGCAATTGTGAATCTAGGTAAACTGTAATTAATATATGATGTGGTACATATGAATATGTGTATCTTAACGCGTTCTTTAAGTTTCCAACTGGTGAAATGACAGCTGACTTATTTCTACCTCTGTATGTTTATATATCTGTGTGCACGGTACCATGGTTGATGGAGACAAGATCCACCATGTCAAGCGTAGAGTTGTAGCTCTCCTGCTGTTCAAGATGTATCACGTGATATATCAGACATATTGTTTGGTTAAAAGAGGAGATCACTCTTCACGCACGGTCGACTGCAAGGATTCCAGTATTTCAGTAGGCTTATAATATTTTTCTTACCGTATCGGAACAAATGGCACACTGTTGCAAATCAGAATACGTGCCCCTATCGAAATACACAATTTCAACTAATAGTCAGAAGGCCAAAATATGAACTGTTAGTGGAATCATTGACTGCTTCCATGTAGGCTACTGCATTTAAAGGATAGAATGCTTCGAAATACACAATTTCATCCATGTTCATGAGGCAAAGCTATGGAATGGTTTATGAAATTATGGGCTGTTTCCGTATGAGCTGCTCCTTTTAAAAGACAACTTTCCAAACTATCGCATATTTAAATATCTAGTAACTATGAAATGGCAGAAGTTTGTTTTCTATGGCAATTAGATCAGGTTTAATATAAAAATGAGAGGATTTAGACTATCTTATTTGTGTACACTTGTTCATCAAGCGAGTAAAAGATAAGGTACCACTTACGTAACGTTTGGTAGGAATGTGTGTCCATCATGACAAGAGTGTGTGTACATCATGGCAGGAGTGTGTGAACATCATGGCTGCAAACATTAAAGATTTTCAAGCACTTTATAAATGTCTCATTAAGACATTCCTTTGGAGGGGCTGCTTTTCCACTCATGGTTGATGGAATGGTTATTATTTTGCTTCTCTCTGTCAATTCTGTCTGAGTGTCCCGTGGAGAACTATTTTAAAATCGCACAAATAATGAATTTTCTGACTTAAAATTGTGCATGATGATTTTTCTATCATAGACTTTCCTGAAGTAAAATGCATGACATATTGTCGTGCTGATGCGTGGGTGTACAGTATATTTTGTTTCTTTGAGACTTCATATAATGACAGTTGTTTATTTGTACATGTGATATGATCTAAACTACTTGAAATGTGTGTACCTTCATAAGATTCCCATTTTTGACAGTTGCAGACTTGCTGCATAAAGGGACCTATTACGCCATAATGTGTTTTTTATTTACAGGGTGGGCTTCGGGTCATGCTCACCATTTCACGTCCCCGTAGTTGTTGTTGTTATTATTATTATTATTATTATTATTATTATTATTATTATTATTATTATTATTATTATTATTATTATTATTATTATTATTATTATTATTATTATTATTATTATTATTATTATTATTATTATTATTATTATTATTATTATTAGGATGAAAACAATAACCACTTCTATCATGTTTTACCATACTTTACACAAAGTTGCTGGCCACAGCTCATCAATGGATCATAATCGAAAAGGAATGAAACACGTTATCCACTTCGACTCTCGGTATTATGATGAGTGTACGAAAATCGTGTTCCAGGTTTCCCTTGTGCACAACACTTGCAGCTCAAGCTTGTTATTTTCCAATGTTAGATGGACGAAAGTTCAGCCGAGTGTTGACTATGCATGAAATTGTGTGCAAAATACACACAAATTATATACATCTACTTGTAAAACTGTGGAGGTGTGAACTGTAGTTAATTTTTGCATGAACTACGTTACTTTAGTACACGGCATCTTTGAAAAAACGCAAGTCAAATCATGAAGGATGAAATAATGTCCATGGAATCGCCTGTAAGTGAAATATCTCCAATCAACGTGGACAAAAAAGAGCAGGTGACCTTGAGAGATCGCGTTCAGAGAGTGGTTACGCTGGTGTCAATCCCAGTTTTGCTAGCGCTCGGCAGTGCAGGATATTCTTTCCTGCAAAGCTTCTATCCAACAGTGGTGAGTTTTTATCCACAGCTGACAAACCTCTGTCCAAAACTGTTCAACATTTACCAACCACCAGTAATATGTTATTACAACAGTTTTTAACATACCTGCCCGCCACCGGTAACCACTGATTAACACAATAATGCCTTGCCCCCCCCCCCCAAAATGTCTTAACAAAATCTTTGGTCAAATATAGCGTTTGGACAGATGTTTTCAGTTTAACTTTAATTATGATGAAAACAATTATAACAGAGTGTTGAAAAAAAAAACCAAGTGCCGAAATCTTTGCCCTGACAATTTTGCTGTCAACTAAAATCGAAATCAACATCTTATTGGTACGATCCTACAGTTGTAACTGTATATAAAAATACAGATCAGACATTATGGTTGTGACAAGTATGATGATACAATGTCTAATAAAATAACCCGAAAAGTTTCATTCTCTTGATTTATTTTGGTTATAACTTGCATATTGAGGAAAAACTTTCTCGTGAGATATTTCTTTCCCGACCTACGATCTGTCTTTGGAGTTGACAGTGCAGCCCACCATTAACGTTAATGTCAGTCAAATTTTTAACCTCACTAAAGAATAACATAGGTGATAGACCTTGGTCCATGCATGGCAACCTATATGGTGCTCCATAGATGCGAGAAGTAATCAAATTGGTGATAAGCAATCCCATGGTACATGTAGTTTGAAATTTTAATTAATTAATTAATTAATTAATTAATTAATTAATTAAGTGTGCTCTGCTCCAGGTAAAACAGTATGGAGTGTCTGGCCTCTCTATTGGCTTTATCTTAGGCATTTATGATGCGGGAGCTATTTTCGCTGCTTTGATGGGAGCAAAGGTAGGTATATATGGTTTGACTTTCTACATTGGATAGTAATGTATTTACATATCTTATAATACAAGAAAAAGCATGCGCAGTACACTCTGATTTAACTGTGCAAAAACAATATTTTCATGTGGTTTAGTGCAAGTTTGCGGTTGAATACATTGGTCTCGGATATTCGAACAAATGCAAAATAGGATACAATATTATACTTTGACAGCATTTCTTTCTAAAATATCAACAGACCTGATTTAATGTTCACAAGATAGGCAATCAACCGATTTTGTCACAAAAATCAAAGGGAGAAAATGACACCTCTTGAATATGGCTAACCAAGAAAATAGAAAGGAACTTGAGTCACGAACCTGGGATCCAGTTTGTTGTATCGTCTAAAACAATGCGTGCAGCAATAAAGTTACCGCGTCCTCCTGTATGACGCGCTGGTCAGTTTTGTCTGCTGTGACAGTCCTCTGAGTTGGAAACGAGGTTTGAGATGAATATCTACTGGATTACAATGCCACAGTTTGAGAGAGTTGAACTTTTTTCGGATTTTATGCGGTACGGCAGGATTGCCGGTGGAAGGTTCACTTCGAAGCAAAAAAATAGGTCAAGGACTGTCATGTTGTATTATAAACAGAAGTCGACATGTACCCCACAGGTCCACGGCACCATCTACTTTACTTTGACCCAATGGAATGGTATTTCTAAGGAGCAGCAGCAGCAGCAGCAGCAGCAGCAGCAGCAGCAGCAGCAGCAGCAGCAGCAGCAGCATCATCATCATCATCATCATCATCATCATCATCATCATCATCATCATCAATAATAATAATAATAATGATAATAATAATAATAATAAGAAGAAGAAGAAGAAGAAGAAGAAGAAGAAGAAGAAGAAGAAGAAGAAGAAGAAGAAACTTAATCCCCTGGCATCACTATCATACTGGAGAGTTTAATATGATCATGTGGCTGGTACATAGTTAGTGGGGTTTTTTTTTGTTTGTTTGTTTGTTTTTTTTGTCATCCTTAACGCAGCTTTGCTGAATGTACCTTCCGAAAATTTCGAAATCAAAACTTGAAATTGGGTACTGTGGAAAGATTTCCGGTAAATACACTGCTTTACAAAATTCAGGAATTTTCTGGCAAAAATATAGTTTTTTATAGGTATTATAAACTATTTTCAAAGTTCAAATTTTTAACAAAGGGCATCATATGTGATGTAAGTAAAACAGAACCCACTAAGATACAAGAAAAGCGTCGATTTGAAAAGAATGCGGTGTGTTTCCTGTAATGCAACAACGATTAATATGACCGTAGAAACGGACCAAAAAGGTAGTCAGAAATGAACAAAAAGTTAACCAAACCATAATATCCTTTATCGTGCTCATTTCTAAACATTAACTGAAAGTCAGCCACGGCACTGGAAAAGATGCCTTTAATGCAAACAAATCATCATCATGCAAGTATACGTGGTACAGTGCCCACGACGTATCGGTGGGTTCCTTGCTTCCTTCTCATATTAATAAACATTCCTTTCGGGACCCTGGCATTTTTGTCAATCAGACAGACAGTGCATTTGGATACTTTTGAATGGCATAGCTTGATGCAGCAGTGATGAGCAAATTATCTTAAATTGAAATGGGAAACAGCACATTTTAAATCTTATGCCAGATAGCCAGCATTTCTTTGTGGCATTTATGGTTACTTAATTATAACAATTGATAGTCAACAGCTTTACTTAGCATCACTGATGTAAGATATCGGTTTTCTGAGGTTGTATATCATCAATGATGCATCGTGAAATACGCAATCTGCCAAGGTTTTGAGGAATATCGTCTTGTAAATTAGCATATTTTACATGGATATATCTTTGGAGCCAGTTTCTTGGTATGTATTGTTTTTCAAGTCTACTTGTCTTGGATCAATATTTTACCATAATTGAAACGTTACTTTATCAATTCGATTGATATCATGCCTATTTTTCACGATGTTTATGTTGTAGGTACACGCATGTGGAATAACATTCGTGTGCCATTCCAGCACAATATTGCTTGGAATAACGATCCTACTCTTCGGGTAAGTGAGTAAAATGCAAAAAGTAGAAAATAATGGTGTCAAGTCAGAATTTACATAGTCAGCATAAAATAGAGTTACAATATTCACCTCCAAATCAAATGTAGCTACTAGTGATTTTAATATAATTTATTTACATATAAATTGGCATGCTTGTTACTATTGTTGTTTTATATGATTTTGTTCTTGTTTCAGGTATTTAATATATGGTGTTGGCAGCGCTTCCTTTGTGCCAATGAGCATAATTGTTCAGGTGGTACACGGTTTGGCCTACACAGCCATGATGGTGTCTGGAATGGCCATGTTGTTTAACATGTATCCCGAACAGACTGCTGTCTTGTCGGTATGTATGAGCACCCCAGTTCTACTGGTCTGAAATTCAGGCATCTAAGGCAATCTTTGCACCTATTGTTGACCTGTATGGCAGCGGACACTTACATGAAAATAGGACGTATTCATATTAACCAATGCCAACTGCGGGCCTGCTCTGCTAATCTTGGCAACAGCACTATGCCTCCACCTTGATGAGGGCACGTCACCGAGGAACGCTACCTGAAGATTATGTTTTTTCTACCAAACATATGGCAGTTTCTACATGTTTCAAGCCTTCTGTGTGTTCTGAAAATAGTTGAATAACTTCCCTTGAGCTTTTTCCTACCTCAAGCTCTTATTTTTATTAGAGGAACGCATTTGGCCTTGCTTAATACATGGATCTGCACTCCTCCCTGTCGGGTTCCTTTCTGTGTTAGGGGGGCCAGCACACGGCCTTAGTCAAAATGAATATGTCCTATTTGACCGGGTCCTACCATACATGTAGGCAGTTACTGTTTTTACGCTTCCGGGACATCGGATTTAAGGTAGAGATTAACTCGAGAATTCAAGGAGATGGTGCAGTAAAGTCTGTTGCTGGCTAGCCATGATGACTGTACACCAATAAATTGTGCTTCGGGAGACCAAGAATGGTGGCAGAAGGTGAGACGAATGGTCGATTCAGAGTTATTTATGTTTATTACTATATGTCCCGTCAAAAAGTGCAAAAAAGTATTTTATGAATGTTACACAAGCCTTTAATAAACTTCGGCTGGAATACAGACATATAATTTATATTTGCAAAGCGCTAGAACATAATCAAATGTCAGTTATTAGCTCAAATTAGGATTTATATCCATCACTGTGAATTTCACTTTGACATAATTTTTTTATATAAATAGTGCACCTGATGACAAAATGGCATGCATCAGTGGGAAATTGACATTGAAATTGACGTCAACATTCACGCAAGGTTTGCTTTGTTAGTTTGTTTTTTATAATCCAGACTAATGTTTTTCAACCATTTTCTCCAGCTCGTCCAGTTGATTTTATCCCAGGGTCTTTATTGACTGTTATTGTCGATCATTTAGTATTTGCGTTCGCACAAAACTTTTCCTTTGGCGAAGCCATCCCGCAAATGTATACTCATGGACAAAACAGCTCACTCAACGATGAGGCTGTGAGACCATTGGAACATTTGGATAGTTGTTGTGACTACATGCGTTCTTTATGCGGTATAATTGCAGAGTTTGACAACAGCTGCTCTGATGTTTGGTGCATCCGTTGGGCCTGTGTTAGGCGGAGCACTGTTTCAAGTAAGTAAAGTCAGTGGATCCAGGGGCGGAACAAAATCTTTTACAGCCGGGGTGCTGAAAACCTGCACAGAGCGAGCTGGTTGCGAGCGCCTGAGGGGCGCCAAACTTCACTAGTGCGGTCCGCGGGCATTCCCCCCTACCAAAACTTTCTACGTCGAGCATGCAAAATGGAGAAATCTGACACATTTGGGGGGGGGGGGGGGCTGCGGTCGCACCTCCCGATCCACGCCTGGAATTAACCCTATACGCTGTGCAGTATCATAATTCATTACGCATTCTCAGTCTTTTTTGGAACCGAGCAAAATTTTTCACCTGAAGAAACCGACTGATCAATGTGGTGGCCACGACAGCTCACTGTGTTTCATTTGACATTTTGCAAAGACAGATAGCCATTTCCGACATTAAGATAGACATTAAAAATTAAAAAAATGGAAAACATGGGAAAAAAGTGATTAAATATAAAGTCAAAATGCTTTTATATTTTTTTTTCCAGACTTTTGGATACCTGGTACCATTTCAAGCAGTTGGAGGCACCATCGTGTGCCTAGGAATCATAAATTGCTTCATCATACGCTTCACAGAAGGTAACAGATTTTGATTTATCAATATGTTCTGTGAAAAATGTAATCAAGACCGTCACTCTTAAATAACGAGATCAAATTTAAAATGTGTTCTGCAACATATACCAAGAAACACTGATATAAAATGTTATCCTCGTTATTACGTGGATTGTTTTTCATAATAATAATGAACATTAATATATCCAATCAGCAGGCAGGGAGGATTTTTAAGGGGGGGGGGCGGTTCAAATGATATAAAGAATGGACCTGCAAGCAGCCGAAGGATGCGAAGCCTTGCTAGGGGGGTTTGGGAGCATGCTTGTCTGCGAAGCAGGCCTTCTACCTCCAGCGAAGGTAAACATCTGAACATAAAAGACAGAGTCTGCTTCGCAGGCAAGGGGCATGCCTCCCCCCGGGAGAAAATTTTGATGCTCGAATTGCAAAGTGGTGCATTTGAGGGGCTAAAATAAGTTTCTAAGTGCTTAATTCATTCACCAAGATTGAGGAAAATTGTTAACTAGGATAAATGGAAGCTTTAAAGCCTAAGATTGGAACAGTTGAGCTTGATTACTTTTATCCACCCATACTTGTATCAACATTGATATATCCATTTTAGTAATTTAAGTCCTTGAAGCATTAGTTATGATCTACTAATCTAACCATCAGATGTTGAAAAGTAAAAGACCACTGGTTGTAGTAGTTTTAATTTGTGCTGTCTGGTCTTTTTGCTCCCTGCTTCTTCAGTGAAAATGACAACACAGTGAGATTAAGTCAATCTACATGGTACAAGTCACTATTGTCTTGCACTCATGGAATTGTACTAAAAATGGATGATGAGAACAGACAGTGGAAACATGACTGCATGATCACCTCATCATCGTGTGAAATCTCATTGCAATACATATAAGAGCCAAACTTCAAGGTATACACTAAGTGCTATGTTAAACAAAACTGTTGAATACAAAAACTGGAAGAAATAATATTTTCTTGTCAAAATTATGGATATTTTAAAATTTTATAACATCAGCTTTGTCTTTAAATTAAAAAAAAAATGGGGTTACTGATTAGGATAGCATGTTACTAGGCCTTTTAATGAAGGGTACAAAGGTAATCCTTTCATCCAAATTTTGTTTTACCTTTTCCTAGAAATTGATATTTTCTCAAGTAAAAGCCTTAACTTTTTCAAATTTAAATCACAGGTATCTCAGGTCTTTATAGCTCTATAGTGATTAGGAATTTAAACTGCAGTCAGAATGGGTTTTTGAATTGTTAAAACCGAAAATTTGTTATATCTGTTACCTCCAATTGGCAAATGGTGAATTGTGGACCTTTCGAAAATAAATTTGGATTTGAATGTCGCTCAGTCCTGTTGTGAACTGTACATGTAGCAAATTAATTCTGTGAGTGAAAGCTTCAGGGCGAAGAATTTATTCTAACGCTGAGCTTGGACACTGTTCAGCTGGATGGCGATCTTAAACAATTTTCCAAAGCTAGACTTTCTTAACTTTATACCCAAATGCTAAACTTCTATGAAGCTACAAATACACCACCTAAGACTTAAAGTAGTCTACGAAGGCTGCTATTCAACATTTTGCTGATCAACATGACTGGAAGTCTACTTCATGCGCTGAGGCTAATTTTATTAAGCCGTAACATAAGGTCTGGCCACCAACACAATTTTGGACCATTTTATGATGAAGACATATAAAGATCCTTTTGCTGTGTTCGGCTCAACCACAGCAATCACGGTAATAATGAAGAAGTATCTTGTCATGCTAGTAAGTAAAGCTGTGGTTTGATTCATATTCTTTCTTTCCTTTTTTTTCCTCTTTTTTCTTTTATTCGTCCGAGTTGGACCTTTTCTGACATCGGGGGCTTCGTCCGAACCCTTCGAATCCCCACGGCCTTCGCCCTTGGGCATAACCCATTACACTTTTATACTATCAGTGATGGCTTGTCTTGTCAATAATTTTCCTTGTGTGGCTTTGCCGATCTATCTGTCTTCGTGCAGTGATGTCCACTCTGGATACCAGGGTCTTTTTATTGCATGTCGTCTTCTTCTCTATTACTTTTTCATGTGCGAAAGGGATTTATATGTGGCTATGCCCCTTTTTCCAATCGACTTTTTACGAATAAAAGTATGTTTAAATCAAACAATTATTACCTGTGGGTTGTTTTGCGCTTATCCCTCTTTACAACTGACAGTTTTGTCATAAGCCATGCTGATAATTTATTCTCTAGCCTAGATATCTAGCATTAGCCTCTGATGATAACCTTCCTGTCGAATTTATGGTCTGGGTTGGACATGTGCGCGGGATGGCCTGTATATGTTCTGCGCATGGTTAAACAAACATGAATGCCGTACAAGTGTAGTGATTGCCTCACATTATCACCAATCTTAGAAAAATATGTATAAAAAACGATGTATTTTTATTGAGAATATTTGGAAAATATATGCGATGGAGAACCAATTTTGTGAATGCGCTGAAGTGGAACTTTTGACACTGTATATTTGACAAAGAAATATGAAAGTGCAAGTAGTATCATTAAGTGCGGTGGTCGTCATCCCTCAAACCGAAACAATGCCAGACTGTGCACAGTCTGGCAAAAACAGCAAAATTCATATTTCGACATGCCCCAAGAAAAAGATTCGAACACACACACACACACACACACACACACACACACACACACACACACACACACACACATACACACACACATACATACATACATACATACATACATATATATATATATATATATATATATATATATATATATATATATATATATATATATATATATGTATATATAAATATACGAACCTCTCCAGAGAGGGACTCCAAATAAACCCGACTCTTGCGGACAGAATAACTGCCATGAAGTTGAACTTCCACAAATGAGTCCAAAGTCAACCTTACTTCCCCTGGGGAAGCACTAAGAAAAGAACAAATCAAATTGTATTCGCAAATTGGCTCTTTGACTTGGAGAGAATTTGATAATCAAATCACCAAAGATGGTGACAACCAAGCCCTTGAAGAAGAAACCACGGGAACTGAGCCTGGTGCTTGTTGGGGACACTGCACCTACCACGCTGCCTGCAAAATTGATGCCCTACGTTAGATCGCGTCCAGAAAAAGCAGCAGAGCTGTCTATGTAGTTCTGTACCTAATATTATGAATTATATGAAGAGAACGAGGTAAAAGACAGTAATTTAGGATTTAAAGGTGAATCTACATGACTGGTACCCTCCACCACAAAGGTGGTTCTCCATCGAACGTTTGCAGCTCTGCTGACTTTTTTTAGCACTGCTCGCTGAATAATGCTTTTTGTAGAAGTTACACACACACACACACACACACACACACACACATATATATGTATATATATGTACATATAATATAGATTATAGCATCCTTTGTTGACGATATGAAGTATATCAACGAGCAGTGGATGCCATATAGCAGAACGAGTGAGTGAAGCGAACGAGATCTGCTATATGGTATCTAGTGCGAGTTGATTACTTCATATCGTCTACAAAGCATGCTATAAAATTTTTATCTCATGTTTGGGTCGATTTGTACATTTCAATGCACAAAGCAAAAATAAGAACGACATTTGCAGAAAATTTTACTCCTCATCAACACAATTACCGATGAAACCGAAGAGTACCGATACCACCGACAGAGTACCGATACATCAAATCGTGGCACTGCAGCTTTTAGGTCTATAATACGGTATTTATACAAGGCTGTTATAGTACTGAAATCGACCCAAACATTATATATATATATATATATATATATATATATATATATATATATATATATATATATATATATATATATATATATATATATAAATATATATATTTATATATTTACGTGTACACATACGTATACTTATACAACTCAAACATGTGCTTATAGTCGTTATAGCCTACATACACATGTTGCTTGATGTTTCAAACTTTCAGGTAAAAGCGTCGTCTCCTACCTCTCCCGTTAGCCAATCGCAGGATTAGATTTTTACCTGAGAAAATTATCAGCCACTTCAAACACTAAAGACAATCCTACATTTCTATTTTAGGTGCAGTAATAATAATATCAATATCAAATACCATAGTTTGTTACACAGCAATGATAAAAAGCACGGATGGCCCACCTAAACCCTCTGCCATATACAGATACTTTATTATAGCTAATATGATCTTAAGGAATAGAGACAGCGGGCCTGCTGGGCTACGTAAGCTCATTGTTGCAAGTTCATCTCCATCGGTGAAACATTATCCATGTACTGTTGTCTTGTCTTTGTTTCAGAATCCGGAGCTCCGGAGTCAGACAAAAAGTCGGCATTGGGTGTGTTCAAGCGGCCGATGACATGGATATTTATTCTGATTAATATAGCTACGTTTGCCACCTATTCCTCTTTTCTGACAACATTGTCACTTTTTTTTAATAACACGGTACGTAGAAGCAAATCCGTGGTGACACCGAAAAATCCCTCAAATAATCTTTTAGATAAACGGTATATGCCTGCTTTTGATACATACCAGCAAAGTGCAGACCTCAAGTGACTGAAAAACAAGCCGGCCAAATAAAGGCATATCAAGAGTCCTTGGCTGAGTCGAGAGGCTTATGTGATTCGTAAGTCATAATGATGAACATGGTAGCGTGTCCGTTATGTACATCGTCTTCAGAATACAGGTTTTGTGTTTGGGTCGAAATTTGCATAAATTAAAATCTGACACTTTTTCAGCCACTGTTCATTGGATGTGCCCATAGCGGTCAATGTTCATTGGATGTGCCCATAGCGGCCACTGTTCATTGGATGTGTCCATAGCGGCCACTGTTCATTGGATGTGTCCATAGCGGTCAATGTTCATTGGATGTGTCCATAGCGGCCACTGTTCATTGGATGTGTCCATAGCGGCCACTGTTCATTGGATGTGCCCATAGCGGCCACAGTTCATTGGATGTGCCCATAGCGGAAACATGAATTGAAGCTGAAATGGAATCTCTATATATAACAGTTTTGAAGATATTTATTATAATTCAACACTTCAATTTTGTGTATTGGCCGAAATTAGCACAAATTAAAATCTGACACTTTTTCACTTACTCTTCATTGGATGCCCCTACATCACAAACATTTTTGTGAAGTTGGAATAGCATCTTTGTCGATTATAATTTGAAGACATGCATCATTATTTGCATAAATTAAAATGTAATAGTTTTCAGTCTCTGTTTATTGGAGACACCCATAGCACAAAAATATAAATTGAAGTTGTAATGGTATCTCTATTTAGAATATAGTTGAAGGTATTCAGCGTTATTCCACATTTTATTTTTTTTTCTGGTCCAATTTACATAAATTAAAATCTAACATTTTTCAGTTATTGATCATTGAATGCATCCACAGCTTGAACGGATAAATTGAACTTTGAATTACACCTATATCTATAATAGTTTTGAAGGTATTCATGATTATTCCAAACTTCAATTTTGTGCATTGGCTGCAATTTGCATAGTTTTCAACCTGTTGACCATTTGCAACGATATGCAAAACTTTACCGTGGGTGCTACCGGTATGCCCATGCCAAATCTGAAGTCTCTGGCTTTCGCAGTGTCAACGTTTAAGCTGACAGCAAAATCAAGTAGGAAGATAGGCAACAAATAAAGAAAGAAAAAGGAAAGAAGGAAGAAAAAGGAAAGACTATTGGTAAAACATGTCCGTGTTCACACACACACACACACACACACACACACACACACACACACACACACACACACACACACACACACACACACACACACACACACACACACACACTTATCCAGAAACTGAACATATTCTCTTTTGAGCACATTCCATTTTGGCAGGTATCTTATTGTAATTTATCATACCCCACCCCTTACCACCATGTAACATTAAATTATATATAAATACGTTATGACCAGGGCTCCTTTCAACGCTCTTCTTCACTGCACAATAGGTTCAGTTTCACCAATCTCATACTTTCAGTTTCATCAATCTCCAGCACAAATTGGGCTCGTTTTGTTGGGCACTGGGGCAGCCAGTGTTGTGGTATCAGGGCTGGCGGGGTTCATTGCCCAGGCGAAGGTACGTATTTCTGTGCTGCTATCACGCCTGCTATAAAAACAGGCAGGTGCACCCGACATCAAACATTAAGTGAAAAAACCCTGCTCTCTCTTTAAAACTGGAGAAATCGGAAATGAGAAACACGTTCTTACCTATGGCAATAAATATTAAAGCATAAGGTGTGATTTGTTCGAAAGACGATGAAACTAAAGGAATGGTATTCAAAAGATTGAATGACAGCAATACATTTGTATACTCAACACCATTGTAAAAATACAAAGATAAACAGGAGATGTTGAAGGGTCTTCAGCTCAAGACAAGTGACTATATCAATAGGTTCGAAGTAAGCCAGTTGCAGGCAAATATCAGTTAACTCATTCCACCCTGATAACGCTTTTTCCCGCTAATATCTAAATGTCGTCTGCTAATTGTATTTTACTAATTTAGGGATTATTTTTCAATATTTTGGATGAAACTTGCATGGAAGATCATTCCAAATTATATGCCCATGGTCAACAGCTTTCCTTGGCGCGCTCTGGGCGCAATGCGCCCAGAGCGCGCCAAGGAAAGCTGTTGACTCAGTCTTCTATCAGGGTGGAATGAGTTAATTTCAGGCCGTGCATTTCGACCCCATCTGTACGATATCAAAGCAGAAACAAGAAAACATGCATTCACTGAAACTAACCATCAAGGAGGTTGATATTGAATTACTGGAAAGTGGAATCACAGTGGCAGCCTATAAAGTTTTGATCTACATGTCACTATTCGATGCAGGCAAGCGGGCAGACAGCTAAATATGCTGTACAGAATGAGTCAGTCGCTGGACAAACCTGCAAAAAAATGGCTATATAAAAAGCATATGTTCTGTCAAATATTGCCCTCCAAGTGGCATTATTGCAGCGCTACAAACATGGCAAAACTTGAGAGAATACAAAAAATGGGCTGTTAGTTTTGTTCTGGGTTATGATGCATTGTAACAAACTGTACACTGTAACAAATCACATGAAGAATTGTTGTCTGAGGCAAAATTGAACACTATACATTGAGAGATTGAAAACGTTGGCCAAGTCTGTATACGCATCTCTTCATAAAACTGGCCGTAAATATTTAGATGAGTTCTTTACTTTGAAGTCAAGTAATCATATGGTGAGGGGGGGGGGGGGTAAGTTTAATATCCCTAAACCTAGAACAACCAAATTTGGCTGCAAAACTCACTGTCACTTAAGACATGAAATAGACAGCTTTTAAAAATTTACACAACGCATGGAATGGAGAAACACGTAGATGTATTAAAATCCTGTAAGTGACTTGTCTCCAATAAAGGTCACCCAACGGGTAGCCTGTGTGTGACGTATATCCTCTCCATCTATAACCATGAGTAATACATGAGATAATCATACTAAGTTTGATTGTCATTTTATATTTGTGTCTTTTTGCCCAGAACCACTTCCTAGTAGTCATTACCCTATTCCGCAGTCCGAACTCTTTACTCTCCATAAGCTAACCTGTCCCTGGCTAACCTATATACATATGGAATTACTATTGTCCATATTGCTCACGTTCCTCTGTAAAATTTTGACATAGGCTGTATCAGACCAAATAAATTAAAGGGTCTTCGGCGGGTAATTACTCAACATGTTTCGGAGCCTATTACCCGTACATGTCTCTCTGAGTAGCGGCTCCTTGTCTAAGCCAAATATTCAACAAAGACAACCCACATAATAATGAATAAATATGAATGTGGCAAATGAAGAATTAGCTTAATACGTGAAGTTTTGCTTATAAATTAGGAGCTTCATTATGAAAGAAGAACACCTGTCAAACAAACCATAATTACTAAATTTGTATAGTACAGGTTCAGATAAGAACAATTTGACTTACCCCTGAACCAATATGTACATTTTCTAGCTGGACAGCTTATCCTAGTGAAACCACCCGCCAGTGTTTAACTGAAGTGGAAACAAGCTGGGGCATTATATTCAGTCCCAGTGATTGTAAAATAAACAGTTGCAGCTAGACCACCTGTACAAACCAAGGGAAATCCTACCAAGGACTGCAACAATGGACATTCTGCACCAGAAATATAAATCAAACTCCATGATGACACCTACCCCTCAAACAATTAAGCTCTATTTCACTGCCAACCCTGAGTCAATGTATCAACGTAATGTGTCAGGTTTGTGACACTTGAGAAAATACTGTCAATTTTGAGTTTTTTTTTTTAATTGAGTAAATGTGCATTTAGGCATGTCAGAAAAGAATGATAGTCATTAGCATTTATGCCAAAAACATGTTATCAAAACAATTTTTCTTAACAGGATTTTAAGCACAATTAGTCAAACATGTAGCTGTCGTAGACCGCTGCTTTCTACCGATAGCCGGGGGGGGGGGGGGGGGGGGGGAGGGTAACATGACAGAAAACATGCAAGCCTAAAATATCTGAAAGTGGATATTAAAACAGAAAGATTCCAAAAAATAAAGTTAAGTAGCAAAACAAACAAGTCTAAAAACTAAATTATTGTGGCCAAACTTTCTAATAATCTTTGGATATCAACAGTAAAATTATAGGGCGTCAGAAAAGAATGAAAGTCATTTGTATTTAAGTCAAGAGAATGCAATGAAAATATAATATTTCTTAAACAGATATCAGGTACAATAAGCCAAGCTTGTAACTGTCGTCAGTAGCTGCTTGCTACCTATAGCCCCTGGGGGTTTGCCCTAACAGAAAAGCTAGCCTAAAATGTCTGAAAGGTGAACATTAAAACAGAATGATGCCAAAAGATAAAATTAAGTAGCAAAACAGGCGGGTCTAAAATCTCTAAAATTATTGAAGCCAAACTTTCTAACCATCTCGGGATAAGAGGTGGGGGCTTCTTCGTATACCTAATACAAAAAGAAGAAGAAAATGTGTGTTGGGCAATACTCAATTTATCAATAATAATTTTGAGTCAAAGAGAGAACATATGGAACTTTAATTCAAGTTTGAAGGGCTATGAAACTGTGTTATCAGTTTGACAAGATGTGTCTGCTGTTGACTCTTTGGAACTTCATCTATTCTTATCTTAAGTTATTTCCGTTTGAATGTGTTTGTCAATGGTACGTTGATGAAGGTCTGTATTTTTATAAGAAAAACTTATGTCGGTAAAATTATTGCTATACTTAGGCGAGGAAATTTCATACAGAAATTTCTGTGAGGACGAAGATGTGGTAGCATGTTACATGTCTGAAGCAATGCAGCAGTAATTATATTCACATCACGTCCTCTGCTTCACTCTCATTAATCAGAGCATTTCTCATCTGAAATTTATTTTTTCAGTTTTGTTGTATTTTCAGCACATGTATTTCTCGGTCAGAGTACATGCTCTGTGCCCTTTGTCAATCGTCAGTATATTATGTATTTTCGTTTAGTGCAATGGGCAACTCAGAAAATATAATTTTATTCAATTGATTTATTTAAATACAGAACAAAAAATACAAAACAAACAAACAACACGAGACAATTCAAAGTACACGGAGATATGTTATTCATTGTAATAAGAAGACAGCAGACGGGTTGGGAGATAAATGCACAGAATGTAGACACATGGTATCATTAGAAAGTCCTCTGACCTTGTTTGGCGCCCAAGTATATACATGATAGTAGAGAACTGGTTTATGTTGCTTGTTCTAGCCACGCTGGATTGTTCCTGTTTATGTGTTGTTGGGCTTGCTCAATATCATCGGATGCTCGTTGGTTGGTCCTGTACAGTTCCTACACATACAGTGAGTGTGGCATTATGTTGGCGTATATAATGACTTTATAATATACACAATGAACTGACAACTAACATCACTGTATTATAGAGAACACATCTTACATTACCGGGTAAGATTTACCATACGGTATTGAATTACAAAAGGATGAGTCATTTGATAGCATCTTTACTGATCTGAAGTTTTGATTATATGCATTGCGTAAATATTCAAAGTCAGATATAAGTTGGTAGTAATTGTAAATTAAATTACCTAAAGAGTGCTTATCGTCATCACCTGTTTTCGAGTTTAGCCATACAGGTGTGTGCCTCATGATATATGCCCAACTTAATGTATTATGTTTGCTTTTCCAGTTTTAGATCAGCTGTCTTGTCAGCCAGCTGAGCTTTTTGGATGGTCAGTCTGTCTGTCCGTCCAAAATTCACATTTTCGACCCCTTCTCCAAAAATCACTTCAAACTTGCTAGGAATATAGTGGAGTGGGTCTATGCCAAGTTTGTTCGACTGGTCACGCTCCAGTGATTTTTAAATGATGTTTTTGTGTGATTTCTATAAAAAATGTTCTCCCGAAACTGCTTAATGAATTGCTTTTAGTTGCATAGGGATACTTTTAGGAACCGAGAGACCTATTTTAAATTGTTAAGAGACTAATTTCTGTGAGTTACTGCTACTTCTGACTTCTCAAAAACCGTCTGTGTGATTGTTCTGAAATGGATTGGAAATGTAGCTTATGGAAAGGTAAAAAAACATTGCACACAATATGTTGGTACTCCGTATCTGGAATTTTTAAACTCGAGTACTTGCCAGTTAATGCACACATTCCTATAGGTTGCAATGTAAGTCAAGGGGAATTGTAATGGTAATTCTCATGTTTTTTTTTTCCAAAAGTGTCTTCCAGATTCACTCCAAACTTCGTGAGGATTTACTTTGGGTTGGTTTCCAACAAGTCTGATTCAAATAGTCGCGCGCCACTGATTTTTGGACTTTTTTCCTCATTTTTCGGCAAAATCTCAATCCTCTCCTCCAAAAACGCAGGGGTCAATCGCTTTTAAATTAAGTTAAAAAGGGGGCCCTTCTTAGGAATCCTAAACCTTAATTTGTTCAACAGATGGTGCTGTGATTTTTCTATTCTTTTGTTTTTGTTTTTTTGTTTGTTTTTGTTTTATCAACATATTTTTGTGTGATTTAGTTAATTATAACTTATTCAGAATAACATAACTCAGATTGTTCTGAAACTCAGCGAAAATGCAGCTTGTGGAAGTGTCAAACAATAATATTCACTTGGTGGTGATATCCTGGATGCCTGACTTTTTACGAATGTTTTAATTCGGGTACTTGTCAGTTAATGCATACACCCCTATTGATTACTAAGTAAGTCAATGTGGATTGCAATGACAATTCACATTTTTAACTTCTCCAAAGTCAACTAGCTTCACTTCAAAACTGGTGGGGATGCATCTTGGGTAGATCTCTGCAAAATTTATTCAAATGGCCACGGTCCAGTGATTTTGTTTCGAAATTGCACAGGGACGCTGCTGGGGACCCCTAGGCCTTGGCTTGTTCATTAGGTGGCACTGCAATTTTTGCACGTTTTCATGGTTTTTATCTATTATTTTTTACTTCTTCCAAATTGTATGTTAGTGTGTTTATTTTGGTGTTATTAATTTTGACTGTGGTGACCTTGTAATGTCAATGTGACATGTTAGCTTAAATCTGGGTAATGGTGAGTCCTAGGCCAATGGTTTCTATTAAACACTAATACAAAAGTACCCACGGGGGTCCGTTTGATGCTGTTTATTTTGACTTTAGTGACTTCGACATTTAATCATATATCTCGCCTATAGTGGTCCTGGGCCCATTGGTACTGTTATACACTGACAGGAAAGTACCTGCAGGGTTTTTTAATGGTGTTTAATTTTTGCCCTTGAGTGACCTTGAAGTGTCAAACTGATATATTTGCTTACATTTTGGTAATAGTACATACTAGCACTTCTCATTTAATATGAGGACACCTGAACTGTATGAGTGAAGACTGATATTGCAAACAGTAATAATGGTTTTAAACAAAGATGGCCTTGATATTATTCCAAAGGGCACAGGAATATTTCAAAGGCAGCTGAGCACAGGACTGTCACAGTCAGCTAAATGCATTATATACACATATTTAAACCACCTACACGTACGTTTGTCTATTTTTCAGACCAAGATTGTGGTTAAGTGTCTTGTGTGTCATTGACATGGGTGCAAGCGCCCTTGCAATAGTCACCTTGCTTCCATTGAAAATAACTTTAATAGCCAGGTAAGAAAGACAAATACTTCAAAAACGTACTGCAAATTCAGTGAATATCACTGCAGTTTGTTTTCATTCACTACGATGATAATGCAAAATTAAAAAAAAAAAACAAACAAACAAACAAAAAATAGGCACACACACATTGAAATTGTATTAAACATTGGTTTAACAGATGTTATGTCCAAAATAGTATAATCATAGCTTAAATTAAATGTATGGAATATAAAAAGCGATGGAAATTCATACACGTGAAAATGATTACATTTACAGTACTCTCTGTCTCTTTCATTCTGTATGTCTGTCTGTCTTTCTGTCTCTCTCTCTCTTTCTCTCTCTCTCTCTCTCTATATATATATATATATATATTGGTGTGTGTGTGTGTGTGTGTGTGTGTGTGTGTGTGTGTGTGTGTGTTGATTTCAGATCAGTATATGCAGTCATCCAAAAGAAAATTAAACTGACACCAACCAAACACAAGATCAACATATGCCAGTGACACCGAAATCTTGACTGAAATTAAATTGATCTAATTTCCAGCTTGCAAGAGTAAAATAAAATACAATGTCGTTTGTATGCATACGATTTTGAATAGGGCGGATTAATAAAATTTTTATTCGAGGTTGTGCCAATGAAAAATACAATCATTTCTCCATGGAACATTTTAATTTCTTATGAGTCACAGTCATCATTGACCGGATCTATCAATGTTAAACACTTATATTTCAGAGCTATGGGTATACCTGCAGGGCCAGACCTGTCGGGTATTTTATCTGGTTTGTATGTGCTCTGCACAGGAACCGGGTGAGTGCATCGTGCATATCTATCATGGCTGCTACTCATATCAATAAGCCAAGTTGACATCTCAGCTCGGCATGCCAAGTGAAACTTGGCCTCTGTTTAGGACTGAGGTCATTACGGACAGGAAGTGACTTTTCCCCACTCAACTTGTTTAGTTACCCTGAAAACTAGAATCAAACATTTCCTTTTTTAAATCACATTTAAGGCCCCATTTTAGAGAAAAAACTAAACAGTATATCCTATTGGTAATAACACAAAACACCCCCCCCCCAAAAAAAAAACCAAAAAAACAACAAAACCCACTAAATATGCCAAGCTTTCGTCCATATTAGTCCTTTCCCTTGTTTCAAGTTGACCGCGGTACATTTCTCTGTTCAGTGAGAGAATGTTATCCCTGATGACATGTGACTCAGATAGAGGCTGGACTTCACTGGGCATGCTCAGTTGAGATGTGTATTTGGCTTTTTTATGATAGCCTTTTTGTTATAGTGTTAATATTCGCGTGGAAGATAATGGTCTCGTATAGGTGACTGTGTACTGGAAAGCAGTGATTGGTCGTAATCGTATAGGTGACTGTGTACTGGTAAGCAGTGATTGGTCGTAATCGTATAGGTGACTGCGTACTGGTAAGCAGTGATTGGTCGTAATCGTATAGGTGACTGCGTACTGGTAAGCAGTGATTGGTCGTAATCGTATAGGTGACTGTGTACTGGTAAGCAGTGATTGGTCGTAATCAATGGCCAGTTTTAGTCAATGATTTAAATTGATTGGAATAATGACATTACAACTTATCAGCCATGAAATCAAACGTAGTCGCGTGACTTTTCTTCAATGTCTTTGTCTTACATTACAGGGTTTTAGTTGGTGCTGTTTCCGGGGGCATCATAGTAGACACCGTTGGCTTCCGATTGGGGACATTTATCTTGGGAGCAGTTGCTGGCATAGCGGTAAGCATTATCCCACATTTAAAGTACTTCCTTCAACATGAATGAATGAATGGATGAATAAATTGTCCGTCCGTCAGTCCATCCATCCTACCATCCACCCATCTGTATATCTTTCGCTACTTTGTTAACCAGGCGATGTAAATATTTCTGTGGCTTCCCATTATTGTGCCAAATCATCATTCAGTGACACCTCCTGAATATTTGAGTTACTGCACAAGACAAGGAACAATGGAAGTTTGACAGCTTTTAGACTATACTATAAGGGTATTGTATATGTTTATTGGCTGCAAGATGACCGCAAATACCTCTGACAGAATCACAATTGTTAAGGCATCCTCTTTTACAAAATAATTATTTCATAATGTTATTGGTAGAAATAAGAAAGACTAAGAATAATAAAATTTGAAACTCAAAGTGATATTTGCTGGACGCGCAAGCAGAATTTAGCAACAAGAAAAACAAAGCACAGAAAGAAAGAAAGAAAGAAAGAAAGAAAGAAAGGAAGAAAGAAAGAAAGAAAGAAAGAAAGAAAGAAAGAAAGAAAGAAAGAAAGAAAGAAAGAAAGAAGGAAACAAAAAATATAAAAATTGAGGGAAGGCTCTGAATTTTTATACGCCAATTTTATGTGAACATGTAAAAAGTTTATCCTTTTAAACTCCTCTTGATTCGAAAAAGAATTGCAAATCCCACATAGCACCAGTGAATTTATCTTAACTCTTTCAGTGCCAATCACGTCTCAAGTCGATATACTCAAGTCAGATAAGTTTGAATTATCATTAGGATCCCAAATTCGTATTCCTCGTAAAATGACCTTTTACTCAAGTACCAGTATGACTATGGTTCAAGAGAGAATACCCCAGGTCAACAGCTTTTCGCCAAAAGAAGCTGTTGACTGTCCAAAATTTGGCACTGCAAGGGTTAATTCTGCATGATTTCTGAAGCCCATAGTTCTTAATTCATCAAGACGTGTCAATACATTCACTGATCGTTAGGCTTCAGTATATAAAAAATAAGAATTAAGACATAACACTCCAAGATAATTGTAATAGTTACTTTAAGTTCTTTTTGATACAATAGAAAAACTCACCAGACTGGACTATTCCTTGGCGGAGCACTCCTCGTTCAAGTACTCGCAGTGCTCCACCCGGGAACTCGGCTGGTCTGCTGATCAGTATTCTCCTCGCGGTCTGTTTTACTTTTATTCAGAAATAACTTTGATTTGAAATTCAAAAATCCTTTGATTACTTAAAAAACATGTTAGCACTATATGATAAGTTTATCTGAAAGTAACCACACAACACAGGATACAACACAGGATACCTTGATCAAGTTTGAATGGTTGTCATCATATTCTGATTCTATTCATACTAACGGCCAGTGAATAAATTTCTCTTTTCGTTTACTCACCAGTTTTACTCTACTCGCTTAGTTGTGTACACATGCGTAGTAAAATAATAACGTAAACGAAAATCCAGATTTATTCACTGGCGGCCGTTCAGAGCAAAGGAGAAATTCGAGTGTGTACGCGGGGGTCACTTCCGTTCAACAAAGAGTGGATCATTTGGAATCGAGAGGCTTTGCGAGCAATAAAGTGGCCAAAGTGGACTAAAATACATCTGACAACTCAATTATTAGGTAGGGATCGAGAGAGTGGATTGAGACGAATCATTTGGTATAGGCCTATAGATTATATGTTTCGGGGCAGCAGAAGGTGTTTTAAACAGAAAACAGCCTGGGGAGCACCGTGTTTTGTTTGTTCCCTTCTAACCCTAAGGCCTAACCAGTATTTTCAGTGGGCAGTGACTTTGGCGGTCAATATGTATGGGTTCGTATCGACCAGGCTATGACGGCAGTCATTCTGTTGATTGTCCCTATGGTCCGGGCCATATTTCGCATGTCATCACACCTACATCTACCAAGTTTGGTGTGTGGACATTCTCTGGTGGGGGACTATGTATTGAATACAATACTTGATCTTGTTAACTTTCTGCTACATTTATAAATGGCTCGCTTTCACGTGATAGCTACAGTAAATTTTGCATAAATGATGCGGTGATATTTTGTGTTGAAATATTTCAGGTTCTTATTTTGGTAATATACTCGTGTTGCACCTCGACTGATGACGCCGAAGAAGAGAATTATTCATCTCTCTCAGAAGAAAAGTAGACCACGCGTTCTTGAAATATTTAAGGATTGCAGGCGAAGTGGCTGTAAGCTATTCATGATCCACCATGTGAGGAAAGTGATTTAAATTTTTCATTAAAATTGCATCCTGACGTCATTATTACCATCACTTGTTGACCGACCACAAGATAGAGAACAGAAGCCCCAAACATAGCGATTACCAAAAGAGACAAGACGGCGTGCTGACTTCTGGGTAGCTTTCAGGTGGACCAAAAGGGATTGTAGCTAGCTGGCACGGCTGCTTTCATTTTTTAAGTAACTTTCTCGAACGTATAATGTAACACTACCTGAAGAAACACATTCTTGGGAATGTACATATGAATAATGGTTACATGTGAATGGACTTTATTCAAAATATTCAATTGGATGAAATGTTGGTATATTCTATGCCAGTACAAATTTGAGAAATAAATCCCTGACAATTACATATAAATGATGGTTACATGTGGATGAACTTCATTCAAAATATCAAATCGGATGAAATGTTGGTATATCCTATACCAGTGTCAAATGTGAGAAATTTATCCAAGACAATTACATATGAATGATGGTTACATGTGGATGAACTTTTATCAAAATAACAAATCGGATGAAATGTTGGTATATCCTATAACATTATCAAATTTGAGAAATTTATCCAAGACAATTACATATAAATGATGGTTACATGTGGATGAACTTTTATTCGCCACTAAAAAATTCAAATCGGATGGAATGTTACTACAGCATATACCAGTATAGATTTTGTAAATCTCATCCAAAAAAGAAAAGTGTATGAGTATTTTCAAAGATACAAATGATACGAAAACACTGGAACCCAAGAACTCGAACAGCACCGAGCAAAAAGTTTATTGAAGACTTGTTACAAGGAACCATTCAAACAACCCCATTGTCCTTTCTCTGCAGTGATAGGGATATTTGCAAATTACTCTTTCATGGCCAAAAGTCGCCGTGCTTTGAATTTACATGGCGACACCAGACTCACGTTCATGTAGCCCGCTTTTTATTCAAGTACCAGCATGCCTACAGTCATCATAAGTGGAAAAAATCAAAATAATGGTCGGCGTCACACAGCTATCCTTAGTGCACATTGGGCCTGTTGCCCAAAGCTCGCCGAGGAAAGCTGTTGGTTCAGTCAAAACTTACCACTAAAGAGTAAACTGACTATTTTTATATCAGACATCTACTTTTGCTATTGACAGCTATTTGAAGTAGAGCATTGGGTTCTCATGCACTCTTATTTAGAATCTTTATGAACAAGGTACCAGATTCCTTTTGATCTACATTATAAAATTGACTAGGTACTTTATTTATCTCTTTCAGTTTCAATGTCAATAAATGTCTATGTGCTCGTAATTGGCATAACGATTCTAGATTCAAATTCTTTGTAAGTCAACCTCAGCACTAATGTATTCCATTAATCAAAAAAAGAAACAAGAGGAGAAAAAAACAAAACAAAACAAAACAAAACAAAACAACAGATATAGGGCAATGAGTTGGTCGGCTTCTTTCAGAACCAGCGCTTCAGTTACAAGTTTGTGTTCAGCTTTATCTGATCTGAGTTCTCCACGGCTCCCAGTTGTTTGAGGGGTCAAGTTTGCACTTTTCTAAAGACTGATTACCGAGAGATTAAACAAGGCTTACACCCACACCCACCCACCCCCACACACACACACACACACACACATATATATATATGTATGTGTGTTTGTGTGTATACACGGTATATTTCAGATGAATATATAGTGACATGATATTCATGATATTCACACGTTTGTTATGGAATAATACATTTGGTGCATATTTCTATGTTAATAAATTTTAGAATTCGACTTTTAATGCACTTGGGTTTCTTAATATTGTTTGTGTGTTATTGCGCATCGTCTGGATAAAAGGTACTGGTTCTCACACTGTTATAACTCTACACCACCAGATTTATTGCAGCATCACTAGTACAAAATGTCGTCAGCAGGTAATAGCTTTCTTAAGGTAGTGGGAAACAAACACGGTAAAAGGAAATTCTAACAAGGACAGAATCAGTAGGCCCTGTACAAAGTAATTATGAGACGTATTTCAAATAAATCCGCAGATAGCGTGGTTTGTTTTTATGTGTAGCCACAGTAAAGGATATTCAGGCCAATGTATCTGGAAACATGAATAGGTGCAGGTTATGTCGTCAAGATTGCCAATTGCAATGCGAAATTCGGCCAAGAGTGCAGTCTTACAATTACAATGGAACCTCATTATAACAGGCACTCAGATATCTGACATATTCACTATAATGACACGTTTTGAGTGACAAAAGTTCATTTTCTTTGTTGTTTGATTCATTTATTTGACATATTCAGTTATCGGATACATTTCTAAAGGAACAAATGGCGTCATTGTAACGAGTTTTTACTGTAGATACAAATGACAACGCCGGTTGTTGGCCGTTAAAAATGTTAGGTATCGGTTAAGACTTGTTTGATTGGGAATGGAGAATATTCTGTATGTTTTCCTGACTATATAGGGCCGTTGTAGATGATCCTGTGATAACAATATATGATACAGATACTCCATCAATGGGTGATCAACCTGTATCTTATTACGTGCATACGTCACACAACCTTGTTTGGTTTTTGATAAGTAGCCACGAATAGAACACTACCAGATATAGAGGTTGTATTGTCCAATAATTCACAAAACCCAGGGTTTTATAACACAAACCCTGGGTTTTGTTCTGTTTTTTAGTATTTTACAAAAACGCAAAGGAATCGTATCAAAAAACTTGGGATTGGTAAGCAATCTCTGGGTGACCTGCTTGTAGTGTTCAGTTATTAACAAAACGCAGGATTTTGTCAGTTATTTCATCATGCTTCTGTTATTTCATTTATTAATAAAACCTAGGGTTTTGTAGTGATATCTCGGGGTTTATGCTTAAAAGTTTCAGTAACCCACAATACCCTGGGTATTGTACCCTTACAAAACATTGGCTTTTGCAGCGTCGTGAGACCCGACATTTGTGTTGTCACAAAAACTCAGTTTCGTTAATTTCACCCTACATATTTTACAGTTGCGAATATATACTGAACAGCAAAAGAAACGCAGAATATTGTGCTGCCAGATATCGAGCAAATTTTCAGAGATAGCGTACCATTCCTTGCTCATTACTAGCCATTGACTTGAATTTTTTTTGTACAAAAAACGGTTTTCTGGACAAGACCCTGTGTTTCATTACAAACCCCTGGTTTTTCTGAACAAACTTAGGGTTTTGTAAAATCAATCATAGACATCCACAAATGATTCTTAGATATCAAAAACTGCTTTTTAGACATCTATCATTTGCACTACATGGAGCAGCGTATACCCTCCCATTCCAGGGGCGGGTCTAGGATTTATGCAAAGGGGGCGCCATAAGAGTCGAGGGATCTGGGGGCCGACTAGGCCCCCAGCGGGAGCCAGGGGCAGAGCCCCTGGTGGGGGTCCAGTGGTCGAAGCCCCCGGAAGCTCCTGGATGTTAGGTAAATCTTGATGCCATTTATACTCTTTTCTATGGGCGTTTTCTTGGATGACACCCATGTATAAAAATGAATTCAAGTTTGTTTTCATTCAAATAAAATGTTTTTTTTTTTTTGTAAAGACTCCCAATTTAAGTTTTGTCAAAAGCCTTAGTCATAAACATGAATTGGACAACATTAGAGAGGACAATTTTTACTAACACGTTCATGGCTTCAGCATTGAGTACATCATTCACAAATTACAGTTGTTTAGAAGAAGATTTCAAATATTTGACCATCTGAACATTGTGGCCGTACATTCTGAACACTGGGCATGATCTACTGTCTATGCTACACTACTGCATTCATAACCTCAGTACTAGATGTATCGTTCCAAATTTACGATGGTCTAAGAAGAATATTTTAAATACTTGACCATTCTGCAGAGATTTAAGAAGCTTTGTTTCATATTTTATTGGTAGGTCTATTCCTTATTTTTAACACTCAAGGGATACAAGAACAACATTCGCCTTGGGTGCCGAGTAGCGTACAGGTCTATTATTTCCTCATGGTCAAGTTTAATATCCCTGTGGAGAAAAAGTAGCAACAAGCCATTCAAGCGATCCTCCCTCATCGTTGACCTGTATACAATTTTGACAAATCGAAGAGATGAGTTAGATCTCTCAACTGATGCACTGACTGCTACGACCAACAGGATATTCAACACAGTGCAGATATGTGGAAACATTTTCATGTTGCACGATGGCTGTTGCAAAGTTGCACTTATCGCAGCTGGCTTGTCTTTTTGGTCCTGAGGCAACTGCACTGAATCAGATACAGATTATCCTTCCTCATATTGTTTCTCTGTGGACCAATAGCGTTTCCACAGCCTTTCTGCTTGAAGCTCTGTGGGGAAAGCATATCTTCTTCATAGTAAGTAGACATATCTTTCACGTGACTATCTGTCATTTTGCTGAGATGTACAGGGATGAGGAACATAGCTTTGACTGCTTGACTGGACAATCTGCTGAATATTTCTCTCATCTGACACAGGAGAGTTTCCAGGAAGGGAACAAACATGATTCCTTTGAAATATATCTGTGGCATATTCCTCCAATGTCATTTCTTAGAGTCTAACGCTGGCACCTTCGTGGCAGTGCCAGAGGCTTACCACTCTGGTTATGTGGAGGCCGCAGTTTCTGAGACATTGTACACTTTACTAAATTAACAATTTTGACCACGTTATCAATATTTTGGTTTAAAATGATATTGTACCTATAACAAAGGCCATCTTGGGCATTGGTCATCAAAAATGCGATCTGGCCGATATGAAGGATGAAAACGGAAACACCATGCCTTGCTGTTGAAGACAGTCACGTGTAAAATATGATCGTATTTGTTTTCAGGTTTTAGTGACCCATTCAAACTTTAACGATTTTTCTCATTGTAAAACTCATTTGAGGTGGAAGATCTGAAGCCAGTACCTGTGAATAACCTGTAATCACTTTTTCACATTTTTGGATAGTCTGATACTTAAACTACATGCTCCCAAAAACTCAGATGAGTGAACATATAATTTATATGAGATAACTGATCTCAAAACTTTTGTTTACACTGAAAAGTTTAAGCAGTGCCTGGCACACGGGTTTATTTGCATAGGCATGATAATGAACCATGTCATGGTTTGCATAGTCATTAGTCCATGACCCCTGGAAATTGAGGCATTAACAAGGGTCACTCACAGGAAACCATTAGCCGTGGAGAGAAGAATGTGCCGGTTCAGACTAATCACTACCATTGTTCTGATTACTTTGAAATTCTCTGTTGATGTAAAAACAAATTACCACAATCCACTTACTGGTCCCCAAATATGGAAAGCCGCATGTTAACCCACACCCCAAAAGCCAAGTGTGGTGTTCCCAAGTTAAAAAAAGACGAGATTAAAGCCACAAAATATACTTTTGCTTAATGACAACATCACAGAGGTAAAGCTACAAGTTTATTTAACACAATAATTAAAACACAGGACAGAATGATGAGTATGTGTCATATTAAAGCTTTAAATGCATACGAGTTGGCAACTTTTTCTTTCAATGCGATTTTTTTGGAACTGTTTTTTGCTCAACTTCTACAATTTGTATCTCGCCTAACAAACCTACAAATCCCCTTATCACATTAAATTCAATGGACATTAAACGAAAAATATCATATCCAGGAACAGTTCCCATGATTTTTTTCTGTCATCCCCCTCTTGTAACTTTTGGAGCAATTTATAGAAGGAAAATGAACAACCTGTCAGGACTAAATTTAAAATTGTATAACTTGTTATTTATACTATTTCAGGACTAACCATTGAATTTGATCCAGAACATGGATATATATTTCAAAGTTCTTCTGATTTCAACTGGGAAAAAAATTGTGACTTCTGCGCGAAAAATGTGAAAATCCTACCAAGTCAGAAAGAATGCTATAAAATTTCAAAAAAATTCCAATCCTTACAAAAAAAAAAAATGGATCCTAATCTATGGATATGTAGTAATCAGAAAATATATAGGTTTATTGTACTTGTGAAAAAAATAAATGGGTAATTGTGATCCAAAGTTGCCAGTCTCACTGCGCACTAGCTTCACAGCTTCAACCTTAAACGTTTACGGCTTAGGCATGAAAGGTAGCATTGAGTTGGATAAACCTTTGTTTGCTTACCATCTTCTGGCTGGTTGCGCTTTGCACCGGAGCCAGTGAAAAAACAGTCCAAAGCTGCTTGACTTGACGTGCTAGGTCTTTTTGCAGCCATGACGATGGAACCTGAAGTAAGTCAGCTATCTGTCCTATCTGGTACCCGCTAAATTAATTACCAAGTAGGCTACTGTAAGTCTGGCGATTCACCAGACACAGTCACAGAGAATGCCACACGTCCACAAATTCACGACTACAATTTACATTAATAAAGGCCACATTCCTCTAGATAGTCAATACAAGTTTATAAAACAAAGATTGAATTTCACCACTGAATCCATTTAAATAATGATGGGCCTAGTCCTACCTATTGTATTTGTGTCTTTTTGTCCAAAACCACTTCCTAGTACTCATTGCCCTATTCTGCAGTCCGAACTCCTTACTCTCCATAAGCTAACCTGTCCCTGTCTAACTTATATACATAGAAGTACTATTGTCCATATTGCACACGTTCCTCTGTAAAATTTTGACATAGGCTGTATTAGCCCAAATAAATTAAAGGGTCTTCAGCGGGTAACTGCTCAACATGTTTCGGAGCCTTTTACCTGTACATGTCTCTCTGAGTAGCGTCTCCTTGTCTGAGCTATATATTCAACAAAGACAACCCACATAATAATGAATAAATATGAACGTGGCAAATGATAAATTAGCTAAATACGTGAAGTTTTGCTTATAAATGCAGAGCTTCATATCAAAGAAGAACACTTGTCAAACAAACCATAATTACCAAATTTGCATAGTACAGGTTCAGATAACAGTTTGACTATATGCCAGTTTGGGAGGCTGTTTAAGGAACACTCCACAAATTAAAAAAAAAACCTAGATGCACGACAAAGGGGGGGGGGGGGTGGAGGTACCCCCCTCTGAATCAATCAGTGCATTCCACAGAAGATCATAACGCAACACCCTCAAAACTTAGAACCTCAACATAAACCTGAGGATAAATAATAGGATTTCCGATGGACATTTCAAAATAGAGAGCTCCATAGGGCATCTGAATGAGATAATCTTGGGGCACATCGAGGTAACACACGTCTAAGCTGCAAAAGTTTGGGCAGACAGTGTTGACTATAGAAATTAGCGAGTTGGCTACCTCTAAGGGACTGCCAGTGGCGCTATTGACAGAAGGGATTAACATTGGTATCTCGTTATTGACAAAGCACTTAACTCATTCCACCCTGATGACGCTTTTTCCCGCTAATATCTAAATGTCGTCTGCTAATTGTATTTTACTAATTTAGGAGCTATTTTTCAATATTTTGGATGAAACTTGCATGGAAGATCATTCCAAACTATATGCCCATGGTCAACAGCTTTCCTTGGCGCGCTCTGGGCGCATTGCGCCCAGAGCGTGCCAAGGAAAGCTGTTGACTCAGTCTTCTATCAGGGTGGAATGAGTTAAAACTCGAGGTTGCTTGAGACTGTCAGTACAGTGAAAACTGTTTGAGGATGACCATGTATGCCATAATAATGAGTCACTTTAACAACATGCTGATGTCATAAAAATCAAATACATGTAAAATATAATTAAACAAACGACAAACACATTTAATTTCATTTCATTTCCAATGATCAGAACTTTATTTCCAGAAGTTACACCGTAAGGCCAGGATCAGTCTGAGGTTGACTCTTAGCACAGGTCTTCTTTTTCTTGTTTCGTAACTTGGCTTTCATCTGATGGTCCGGTGCAGTGACAGGATATATAGCTGGCAGTCTCTTGTTGTTTCTCTTGCTCGTTTCCCCTATTTGTTTGGGAGAAAGATTTCATGGTTGATTGAAGGCTGTAAACCCTGACAGGCTCATTTTCATAGTGGGCATTAGCGAAACTGTAGTGCATGTCATAATATCCTATATTTCCAGTTTGGCCCTCTGTGTCCAATATGAAAATATGTATTTGTTGAATGGAATCCTGAACAACACGGATGCACTGTGCTGTAGCCAAATTTTTATATGATGCTGATACTCTTTTTAATATTTGCTTTGTGTTGCCCCGACAATAGTGAAGTCTGCAATGTCACAAAACACCAGTAAAAGTTGAATTGTTTAACCTTCTGCCTGTTTTTTTTTTTAAATTTGCACATATTTATTTCAACTGAATTGCCTAGGTAGTACATAGACTAATCTAGAGGATCCTCAGACGAGCAAGACGCACATAGTATATACATGGCACTCAAGACTAAACAATACAATTGGTAAGAGAGACATAACTAGGAAGCGTGTTTATGGCACCAGAAAATAAATAGCTCAGAATTCAAATCTACTAGATTATGTGATGTAATTTATGCACAGCGTAAACAATTTTCATATTGTCTGTGTGACTTAAATCAGCATTTCCTAGGTTAAAATATGCGATAACGAGATTGCTGCACATATATAGGATAAGTTTTAGGTTTACTCCCGATACCAGAATATGACATAATAGTAGTAGTAGTGGTAGCAAAAAGAAGAAAAAAAAGGAACGAAAGTCTTAATGTTACAATGAGTAGCCTTACTTTAGGAAAGTATATTAATATGTCATGCAGCACCATAAAGTCTGAAATGTCTTTGGCATTAACAACACTGTTTGGAAAGGTGAGCTGTTTCCCATACCTGTCTCGAATGTTCTGGACAAGAGGACAAAATTGCACTACAATGCACTTCTCACGACTGCTTGTGAGTAAAACCATATCGTCATCAGCATAAGAATATGCAACCATTTCAAGAAGCTGAAGATACCACACTTTTCCTTTAGTTTGCATATCAAAGAATTAACAAAAACTAAAAATAAAAAACCAGCGTGCCCAACAAATGATAGCTATGGGCTGAAAAGAGAGAACAGGACAAGAAAAAGTGATGGATTTCTTCGCTTTGGAAAGAACATGCACAATCTGGTGAGAGGATTGTATTAACTTTATAAAGATGGAAGTTTAACTGTCAGCACCCTAGGCGCAACTGAGTGTGACAAATATTTTGGAAACGCTTTTTGTGTGGGACATAAAGGGGTTTAATGTCTACAGATAGTAAGGTCGACTTTACTTTGGATTTGAAAGTTGTGAGCGATACAAATTCCCTAATGTCAAGCAGCAGGCTGTTTGAAAGGTGAATGCGGGAGAGAGAAAGGAGTCGCTGTAACATTTGATTCTGAATTCTACCTGTCTAATATTGAGGCTGTTACGCAAGTTAAGCTTAGTGGTAAGAACGATTTCACGAAGTACTAGATCATATATAAGTATGTAGGAGTCAATTTATTGACTATCTTATAAAAAAGGAAAAGTCTGTGATATTTACGCCCATCAGATAGAGTTAGCCTACCCAGCTTGGATGGAAGAAGGAGACAGGGGGTGTGCCCAATGCATCAGTACAAATCTGGGCAACTTCATACTGAACAGCCTCAAGAGATGATTACAATCCGTCTGTACAATAATAAAAGAGTACATAACTATATTGAAGGATGGGCCGTATCATTGTTGTGTATAAATGTACAAGGGCTTTACAGGATAGTTTGTGTTTCAGTCTGCACAGTAGGGCTAATGGTTGGCTAGAACTACTAATGATGCAACTAATATAGGACTGCCATGGCAAATTATGTGTAAGGGTAAATCCTAGGTGTGTATGTTCGTTTGCTTCTGGTATCACGGGGGTTCAATAAAATATTATTATTATTATAGCTGTGTTTCCCATCAAGAGAGGTGGTGCAGGTTTGTCTTTTTGGAGGAAAAGATAAAGGATAAGGATTTGATTGCATTGAAAGTTACTCGCCAAAGTTTGCCGCAAGCATGGATCCTTTGGAGGTCAGTATTGATTCCTTCAGCCAAAGTGTTCAGATTATGGCCAATTTTAATAATGCTGGTGTCATCGGCAAATAGATTGATATCACAGGCTATGCCATCCCTGAAAGAGCAGCGGGCCAAGAATGGAGCCTTGTGGTACACTAGCTTCAACAGGTAGCCAAGACGAAGTTTGACCACAGATTGTGGTGGGTTGTGAACGACCTGACAGATAATTGCTGATAAAATTGGAGAAAGGACCTGTGAAGCCAAGCTGTTTTAGCTTGAACAAGAGACCCTCACGCCATTCTCGGTCAAATGATTTTTACATGTCGAGGAAAACCAGTCACGCTTCTTTGCTCACCTTGAGTCCATTGTAAATGTCCTGGAGGATAGAGACAAGCTGATTTATAGTGGAGTCGTTTGCTTTGAAGCCGAGTTTTTAGTGGTAAGGAGGTTATATGTTATTAGATTCTCATAACAGATGTTATACAGAAGGAGTTCAGAACTTTTGAAACGTTGCAAAGAAAAGAGATAGGTCGATAGTTTTCCTTGGATTGTTTATTCTTATTCTTAAAACCTGGACAGATATTGGATCTTTTCCAGGGAAGTTGGAATGGGAGTGTTGTGTGGAGTAGTTAGCGTTTTAGTGAGAGGGCGACAGATTCCACAAGCAGTATTTTTCAAGAGGGTGTTTCTTATATTGTAAGGCTAACAAGCAGAACTAGTTTAAGAGATAGTAGGACTTTTTTAAACTGAGCAGTGAAACATGTTCAGGTGAGCATCAGTCCTATTGGGGAAAAGTGGGAGAGGTGGGAGCTTATCTTGTAGCAGGAGTTTGCATTTGTTGGCAAAATATGTATTGAATGTTTCACACTTTTTGATGTTACTTGATATAATCTCCCCATTGTCAACAAGTGGTATTATGAATTGAGTTTTTTGCTAAGGATAGATTTACCTAGGCTCCACCATTTTTTAGGATTAATATCTTTAGAGTCAAGGTCGGAATGGAGATTTTCAAAATAGGAATAGACAGACTTTTTAATAGCATTTGCCATGAGGTTACGATTCTTTTTATAAAATTGGTAGAATTGTTCATTCTTGGTGGATATGAGAAAGGTATAGGATCTAGGCTGACAGACGAGTCTCGTATACCTGGTCCAGGCATGGTTCTGTGGTCTCATGAGTCTCTTGAAATAGGTATTTATCCTGGGTTTATCTTTAGGTCAAACTGGTATATCTTGGGACCGAGTTGATTGTTTGCAAATGTCAACAAGCATATCGGACCATTAAGATACAGTGTCATCAATGGAAGCAAAGACTGATAGACCCGTATCCCATGCAGCATCTTGCAGGGCTCTTGTTAGGTTATCAAAGTCAGCCCACTTGTAATCCCAGATTGTTCGTTTGGAAGATTGGTGTCTATGGTTCTGAAGGGAGAAGGAACAATGGATAACAGCGCAATCAGATGTAGAAATGGGTGGTAATACACCAGAATTTAAGGCATAACCAGGGGAACTAGTGATCATAAGGTCTAGTAAACTTTCAGAGTACTCGGAAATGTGGGGAGATTTGGATATATGTTAACACAAGTTGTTTTCCATGACGATGTCAAACAGGTGCTGACCAGGTTCACTGTCATTGTGGATGGAGTCCCAGGATTGATACCGATAATTGAAATCACAGTAAGTATAGGAATATGTCGATTGAGTTCAAATACAGTGGATATAGAATAAGAGAGAGAATCAATAAATAGGTTTCTTTAAGCTGCAGACCGACCAGGAGGGCGATAATATACGCCTATGAGTGCCTTACCATTTGTAGATGTTATTTCAATCTAGATGCATTCACTGTTGGGCGATTCAAGATCAGGACGTCTGGTGAAAGGTACATGGTTTTTGATAAACAATTTGACACCTGCCCCGTTGCCTGATTCTCGATCCTTGCAAAAGGGAGGTTGGAAACAATATACATGTGTAGTCAAGAGATCTTTAGGAATGCTAGTGTCTAGCAAGGTTTCAGAGAGAGTAATAACATCAATTTTCTTTGTCACAGCCAATAGGTGAAGTTCATCAAGTTTACCTTCACTTTTAATGCTATGTACATGATGCCGCTAGTGCGGCCTTATTCACAATCAACAGACTCAGATATTGCTCCAGTTTATGTCAGTGTGTGTGAAGGACAAATGGCATGAGAGTAGGATCTTGTCAGGTATTTTTCAGCAACACCGACCTCAGTTGATAATTTTTCATTGCAGTGTACGTTATGAGTAAAGTCCACTTCAATGACCTCTGGAAAAATGGCATAGATCAGCAGGTCTGATAGGCAACAGGTCTTGCATCTGCTTGGCTAAGTCATTGTTGAAGAGATACAGAAAGTAGCCATCTGGATAATTATCTCGACTGTAATTTCCGTCATTAGTATTCCATTTAGCTGTCCCTGTGAACAAAGGCAAGTGACAGTCCATGTATAGCTTGTTGGTATAGTATGGCCCTAATGTTCTTCTTGGGCATGGGTTGCCATCTGCTGTGGTCTGTAGGTCTTTCACATTATAATGTGGAAAATGGAAGGGATTGTGAATATAACTTCCTCACACGGCTTCAGAGGCAAGCAAGCCAAGTAGGACTTGTGTAGGCACTCCGCTCTGAAAAAAGTTGTCCAGCTGTACATGTGGGGTACCTTGCACAAGAGTATGTGTCATCAGGGCTGACCTCATGATGGCATATTTAGCTGTGGTGTGTTGCAGATGTTGACCGAGTTCCATATATGGTGTAAGGGCCAAACTGACCATACATATCCACAATTTTGCAGCCTGAAAATCCACTTTGTAATTCTCTGTGCCTCCTCTCACCAGACAAAATGTTTTTGGGGAAGATGTAATTTTGACCATTTTGACTGGAATCCTGTTGAGCAATAAATAGGGTTGTTACAAGGTGTCAAAATACACAGGACCTGTCATGTCAATGCTTTGAGCATTTCTCATGTGTAAATGTTGTAATGACAGTTCAAAATTAAGACTTCTGATAGGATCAGTGGCGTTGGTGTAACCTGTATTGCCCTTAAAGGAAAAGGCTATTCCATTATTCCATTAAAGCGCGTCTATTATACTAAGAACTAATTCTCTATAGCTATTTGCAGTCACTTTTTTATCTAAACTTGAGCTAAAGATGCCCTAAGGCAACAAAATTTAGTTGTTATGAAGACCGGCATCGTTGCTGAATTCACATCAGATAATGCGAGGCATCGCATGTAGTACATAGGCTATCCACTACACTTTGCTAAGCTTGGCTGCCGAAGCGCCAAAATAATAACAATACTCTTTTGACTGGGAGGTCACAGTGAAGATAAAAAAAAGTATCAGCGATATGCTCACTGTAAAGGAAGAAACAATCAGAAATAAATGCATGAGTGTCAGACATTTGGCTATATTAACAAAGCTGTTGAGGTGATGCTGAAGGGATGTGTTTTTTCCAAATTCTGAATGCCACAAAAGACCCAAGAAAGTGGGAGCTGGCCATGAAATGGCTACACAATATTGGCACAGGACACACGGTTGATAAGTTCAACTTCAACAGAAAAGTTTCTTGTAAGGGTTATTTCATTAAGGATGATTTTGAAGATGACATTGAGAACCGTGTTATTGGACTACCAGAGCGGAAACTTCTGGAAAAGGATGCTGTACCTACTGTGTTTGTCCACAGAAGGGCAACACAGGTCAATGAGAAATTTGGCAGGCCTTTGTGGGGAGAGCGCTCTTGAAAGAGGTCAGAGCAGTAGATTATTCAGTGGAAAGTTCCAATTCGGAATATTAGCTCTCACATATAGCCATCAAAACCTAGTATCTCATTTTTCTCCATTACTTCCTATAATCCAAGCATTATCAATGATCAATAAAGTTTCGTATTCCTTTTCATATTTGTGTTCTTCCAATATGCTGCTGTAAACACTCTTTTTCACATCTCCCCATCAAGAGAGCATTTAATTTTTGGGCCGCTTCAGGCACTGACAACAGTGGAAGTCTGATGTTACACTATCAGCAGTAACTTGATCAAAATGCGGAACTTCAGACTGCTGAAAATTCATTCTTATTGCGCCTAAATAGATAATGTTATCGATATCAGAATTTAATGAAATAATCCAGTTTGATACAAACAGTCTGAATGAATGAGTGCAATTTGGAAACATTGGATTGCCTTTTCCTTTAAAGCACAGTTGAGCTTCAAGCTGACTTTCTTCTGCATCATTGGCATAATTCAACGCTGTGTTGAGATATGCCTTGCAGGGATTCAATTGCCCATTACTCACTTGTTTATTTTGCCATAGACAGTGTAAACGTAACTTGATTGAGCTTGCTTTATCATCTCCTATAGGACAACGGCCATTCTTGGTGATGCGACACTTTACATATAGATGTGCCTTTTGCAAATGGATCAGGCCGGTACCTGTATAGTCTATATAGAATTCTATTGGGTTGCCTTAATACAATGGAGCCCAAGGTAACTTTTCTATCCATTGGATTCTCTGTATGGCCTGACTTTCGCATAGTTTATCAAATTTAATGAAGGTCATGTTTCCTCATATCCATAACGTCGACAGTTGCCTCAAATGGTGCATCATTGTACTTATACACTTTAATTTGTTTACATTATGCTGCATTTTTGTTCGGTACAACACTGCCATACACTTAATGCCATTAATGTCAAATATAAAACTACTCAAAGTTTATCTAAAGTGTGCAGTAAAAGAAAGAACAAGGTAATCCCTTAAGTACTTGGTCAATAAAGAGACACCAAAGTTAATCCCTTCTGTCAATACTGCCACTGGCACTCCCTTGGAGGCAACCAACTTGGTAATCCTTTAGTCAACACTGTCTGCCTAAACTTTTGCGATTCTGGACATGTGAGTTACCTCTGCCCCTAGATCACCTGATTCAGCCCCCCAGCCCCTTTTGGGGCTATCTATTAAAAAAAACATGGGAAACCCCATTATTTAGTTTAGGTGTTACATTATAATCCTCTGTGGAATGTAAGGGTATACACTGACCTATGTACTATTTGACATATTTTTAAAAATAATATTTTTATTCCACTTAAATATTTGCATTATCAACTTAACAAAAGTGATGCTACAGGACCTGAATGTTTAAGAAATAAATCACACTTTGATTAATTGTACCATACTTGCTTTTCAACTTTAACTTTGTGCAGCAAATTGGGTAAAAATTGGTAAACTATATGCTCATTTGGCAAGCACGCAGATGGATATAGTATTTGTCTTGTAAAATGCAATTATTCCAGTCGTACACATTCTCATACTTATATAACCAAAATGCTACCAGAAGATGTTTATACACTAGTCGCACTTGTATAATTTGTGTTCGATTATCGACGAAACCTACCAACCGAGATCAAGTCAAAATCAACTGTTACCTACCTTAAGGTCTGGCCCTATGTTCAACTCAAAATCTCCGGACGTGACCCATATTACCCCAAACCTACACAAGAAAAACTGGTATCTCACTTTCTCGAATCAGACCTAAACATGACATTCGCTTATAACTAGCAAATGAAGGACATGTAGGCCTATGTATGGCAGATGCTTGACTTTCAGGGACTCTCCCAAATATCCTGAAGCAGAGGAACAACAGATCTGTGTTTTGTTGTATAACATAAATTTTTGAAAAAGATTGTAAGATATTCACCTGATTGGTATGTCCATACTTTACATATTTATGTTTTGTGTAATTTCACTTTAGTGGTGATCATAACGATGGTGACTAGATGACCACAGGCCCTAATCCTCCACTGCTTGCATATTGAAAAACTTGTCACATGTACTATTTCTCAATTATCTAAATGCTTCGCAGATTTCACAATACTGCTTATCCAAGGTACCTGACTACAGTTGATTATTTAACTGTTCCTTGTTTGTTAGGATGGTATATCCTAAATAAGTTTAATTTCCATACACGGACACGAGTTGTTTTGTTGCACAAGCAATGTACACAATATTAATTTTGTCCATTACTCAGTATAATGCATACACTTTGGTACAGAGACAAAGATGTTTACTATTGTATCCAATTCTTACTCTTCTTCCTTTTTTATTTATTTATTTTTTGATTTTTGCTTTTTGTGTTACTTTTTCCCACAGATTTAATTTTATGTGGAAAAATCTCCACAAATGTGTTGTCACCTGTGAGGGCTCAATTTGCATTTTTCAGATTTTTAATATTACTGGTCATATTTATTCTCTCTTTAACATTTGATGACTGTTTTTGCTTGATGCTATTGCACAAATGTGTATCCATGCACAAATTTGGTTTTATCACAGTACTGCAAACTTTGCTCAGTTTCTATAAAAGATTCTCAAACATGTGTTGTTAAATGTGAGAATCTATACTTGTCATATCATCTGGGATTTTGCCATATTTGATAGCTTTTGCTTTATAAAGACTACACAAGCAGTGTACAATTGTTTTCTATATAGATTTGGGGTTTACTTTTTTGACTGTCCTACATCAATATGTGGTATTGTCCTTCATCTCTGCTCTAGCACATGGATGTTACTCATACAAATCATATTCTTTCCCAAATGTTAATCTTCTGTTATTTTTGTATGTTATTATGACGATTTACAACACCAGTTTACTACATGTGGTCCATTTCTACCGTAAATATATTTTGTGCATTAATATGAAGGTAATCGTGAAGGCTAAAATTCCTTCTGTAGCTGTTGTTTAATTCATAACAGCAACATGATCATTCAGTAACTTTACATCATAAATTCTGATACTTTAGTAAACGATATTCTTCGTAATTTTGGTGGCGTCGTGAGAAATATTTAAATAATTTGCTGGAGAAACCCTGATGAATTGGAACATGCTATCTCAATTCTCCTTATGTCAAATTATTAATTAACCTGATGATTTGAAAGCACTTTCTACCAATTTCTCAGACTGATTAGTTGAGCAATTGGTAGAAAATGGTTTCAAATAATCAGGTTAATTAGTAAACTTATGTATAAATGAGTTTTCACCTATTTTAGCAATCCTATCTGAGGAGCGCTCTGACAAACTATTTTTGGGAGACTATAATATTGATCTCTTAAAACTAAATATGAGAGAGAAAATGTCTAATTTTTCCAATGAACTGACAAAATATACTTTTCTGCCTAAAATATCTTTACCTACTCGCTTTTCCAAGAGGAATGCAAGTTTAATTTATATATTTTTTTTGTGTGGTTTGCCACGTAGTAATAAGGTATTGTTACCAGGCATTGTATTTAGTAACTTATCTGACCATTTATTTTGCCTGACTTGATCAGAATTTAAATTCACAAACCCCACCCAAATATGTCGAAGTCCACACCAAGGATCCAGTATCTTTTCAAACTTTTGTGCCAGAGATCAATAATTATGATTTCACGCAAGCCCTTGAAAATGATTTAAGTCTTGATCCCAACAATAACTATAATAAATTAGAAACCATAATCAAACAATATAAGGATAAACATCTCCCTACTAAAACGGTCCACTTTAAAAGATATAAGCATAAGAAATCCCCTGGGATGACAAATAGAACTTTACCATGTGTAAAATTTCGAGATAATTTATATAAAAAATTGAAGAGTACATCCCCTGATGCTACCCAATTTCCAATTCTCAAGCAGAATCTTAAAAAACTTACAATAAAATATTGATAAATTTGATTAAAAAGCAAAAACGATTTCATTTTCCTTCGCAATTTGAAAATTTTAAGAAAGACACAAAGAAAACTTGGGACATTATTTAAAATATATTAAATGTCGGCAAAACGAAATCTTTTTTCATAATGGAAAACAAAAAGGAATCAAATAGAAGTGAAATAGCTGAAAAGTTCAACCAATTTTTTGCTGGCATCGGCCCAAAAATGGCTGCCAAAATTAACCAAAGACACATGCCCCATTTCAATATCTACCTAAATTGATAGTGGGAAAGTATTTTCTATTTTACTTATACCTCCTCAGCCGAGGTTGAATTAATCATGAATAACTTTAAACCTAAATCAAGTGCAGATCATGATAATTTGTCAATGAGATTTGTTGAAAAAATTAAATCATCACTAGCTGAACCCTTATCTCATATAATTAATTAGTCTTTCATATTTTGCCAGACAAGCTGGAATTAGCCAAAGTAATACCAATTAATAAAAAAACCTGATGAGCATATTCTGAACAACTTTAGACCAATTTCCCTATTTCCCGTTTGTATGTGGTAATCATCAATAATTTGATTGTTTGCATGAAATTGTATCACACAATATCTAAGTTGACATGTACATATGCAGTGAAACCTCATTATGACGACACTCAGATATCCAACGTATTCAATATAATGACACAAATTTTCATGGGAAAAGGATTATTTCCTTGTTATTTGACTCATTTATCTGACATATTCAGTTATCTGACCCATTTCATAGGGAACAGATGGTGTCATTATAACAAGTTTTCACTGTATATATATATATATATATATACATATATATATGTACATATATATATATATATATATATATATATATATATATATATATATATATATATATATATATATATATATATATATATATATGGTTTTTTAACTTATTTTCCACGATACTAATGGGTGTGAACCAGCAAAGTAATCCTTTTAGGTGGCCCATGCGGAGAGCGGATGTTTTCATCCTTATGCTGGGTCATCCTGAAGAAATGAAAATTGAAATGCTTGTCGCCTTTTTTCTGTAGTACATGTATATGGAAGTTTCTAAATGTTTCCCAGTCAGAAGCTGAAATTTCAAATGTTTCAGACCACCTTACTTGCCCTACAGCTATATCTGTAAATTGGCAATCAAGAAGATACCAGTATTTTTGTCTACATGATAGGTGTAAAATGCAATGAGACACATCCTTTATATGGCCCAGTAGAAACTGTTCAGGAATCTTAATATGATCAGTGCGAATTTGTTGTTTCCAGTGCCCGTAAAAATAGGATTCTAAAAATGTATGTTACGCTGTAATTGTTTTTTACATTTTCAAAGGATAAAACAGGTACCATTATTGTCGACAATATCCCTTATAAATTCAGCTTCTCTCTCATACCAGTGTTTAAAAAATATAGGCTTCCTCAAAATTGTAATGAAATTGTTATGCCATGTCATTTTATTCATAATATTGGTTCCAGAACTAAGGGCGTACAATAATTTAAACTTCTTTCTAAGTATTGGTTAAAACACGATAATATAGAAAGATTAGGCAAGTTAAATGTTGAAAATCATCTGCTGAAAAGGAGATCTTGCACATTCATATGTAAAATATACTCTTGAAAAGTGACCTTACACTTTCCACTCCTATTATCAAATAAACGTTTGATCCAGTTAAAAGTCAAGGCATTGATCTGAGATTTAAAGCATAATACTTTCATGTCATCATATGATATACTCTTATACATAACTACAGCTCATACTTCCGGTCCAAATAATGTGTCCAATACAACGTTGTATTTCCTTGGTTTCAGTTTCATCAGTAATGAGCGATCAGATAAAAAAGTAATTTTGAAATAGCAAAAGATTTGAATACTACATTTATTTCCAGCTACGGATAAATTGTTGATTCTCCCGACCTTCAAAACTTCTTCAAATGATATAACTTTAGTATCAAAATTTAAATTACCCATCTGTTTTGCATCTTCATGAAAGGTTATACCTAATAGAGTAAAGTGGTCATTTCACCAAAGAACCGATATGTCACCATCTGGTGAAAATTTACTTGCACCTTTCCATTTAGCAGAAGATTTGTCTTTATTGCATTTTAAACCTAAAAATGTTTCTACATCCTTGACACTTCATGTATACAACACAGAGTATTAATGCCAGAGAAATACAACATGACCGGCTTACCAAATTAAGTTGTGTGCAAGTTCAAATTTGCTACACTTCGCCTCTCTTTCATCAGGCTGGCAGTCGAATCTTTAAATGTTGGTTTGGCAGTAGAGCATGCACATAATTGTGTGCATTTAGAAACCATATCATCTCGTTTTCTCCTGCTGTTACTAAACTATATGATAATATATTCACTATATAGTATATATTTATATATATAGACATGTGGACAGTTGTCCCTCGGATTAGCTTACCCACCCCAAAGAGAGGGTGCTGTTCTATTTGGCAAATTTGTTATTTTCACTTACAACAAAACTTATTAATTTCTCACTTCAGTGAAACGGGCATGCTAAAACACAAGCACACACACACACACACACACACACACACACACACACACACACACAAAACAAACCAGGCTGATAGTCAAATGATAATTTATATGCACAAAAGGTTTGTGTTAAGGTATTGTAGCAAAAGTGACACATATGAACTCAACATTTTGATACAATAAATTAAATTATGAACACACAACTGTCTTTGTATTTTTATTAACGAGTTTCAATAGAAGAGGCCACCATACTGTTTATAGGCAGGCTCTGGCATAAAGACCCCTTTACCTCAACTCCTGTTGATCCCCCCCCCCCAAAAAAAAATATCATAATTAATCTTCAGCTGTCTGATGCCCCATGTTTTCATAAAATTAATTCAAATGATATTTAGCTCCCAAATTTCACCAAAGTACACCAAATATTCATGCAAGTGTTGAAACCTTTCCCAACCCCCAACCCCCCAGATTTACAAACCAGCAAATGCAACTTCTTACTCTAACTTCTTGACACATTCAGCTCTCAAAGACACTTTTTTCAGTTTCTATCTGCTCATTGGTCAGCATTCTTACGCGTTGGTGGAGCTTGTCCACCACTAAGGGCAAAGAGTAGAGTATTATACACCCCCCCGGGAAGAGTCTTCTTTACTCCCCCTTCATTACATGTATTGCTAGCAGCATGTATATATATATATATATATATATATATATATATATATATATATATATATATATATATATATATATATATATACACATATATATAGATATATGTAGATATACATATATATATTTATATATATATATAGAGAGAGAGAGAGATTTATATTTATGCATATACATACACACTCATATGCATGAATGTGTGTGTTTTTGCGTATATGTTCTTCAATATATTGACGAGAGGGATATCCCCTTAGCTACAGTTACAAATGTTTTCACAGAAAACTTGTAAAAAGTATGTGTACACTTTACACAAAACTACTTCACAAACACACACAGAGTTAAAATGGGACATTTATACAGGTAAAAACTTTTCTATGGAGCTGGTACATGTATGGAGACACCTTATATGATCCTCTATGCCATTATAATTTCTTATTTTACATGTTTTAATATTCAGCAATGATATGGTGCAGCAAAAAGTGGCAGAGAGTAGTACATGCCGGTAGAGAGCAGCACAGGGCTGCAGATGATGGCCTGCCGCAGTCCGCCATCATCTGCCACCAATCCCCAAAAGCCACAATTCACCCTCAGCAGCAGACTGCGGCAAAGAGTGGGGCAGAGAGCAGCAGTGCCGCTGGCTGCTGCCGAATGCCGCTGGTTGCCGCCGAAAAGGTGCAATCTGCCGTTGAATGGTTTCACTAGTGTCAAACACAGCATTTTATTTGAACTTGTCTGGAGGGTTATTGTGGACAGGGCGTTAACCGGGCATGGACCTACAATGATAATTCGTCCATGGGCCTGGGAAACAGCATAGCTGCATAGCCCCAGGTATTTGTTGATCGTATTTGTAATATTTCGGTAAGTTCCACATTTCCGTTCTCTGAATTACCAAGGCAAACGGTCGTTAAAGTACCTTTAAATCATGACTTACTATCTTAACTTTAATCTGCCTGCTCGATGGGGTCTGAAGCGGTTATCATCGTTAGTTACAAATCCAAATGCAACATGATACCTTGAGCCGGCACCTGGTGAGTACCATTTTGAACATCACGCAATGCATCACGGGACAGTTGTACAAAAATACATTTATTTGGATATCAAAGTAAATCACGGCAACAGCACATGTCATATCATTATTCATCTTGATGCTTTGAAACATTTGCAAATTTTATACTTTTGGTTGCATATTTTATCCCCCCCCCCATCATCCCAATAGTATCCTCATTTATTAAAAACCATTGGGTGCGGAATCCACAATTTTTGAAATGGCAGCCAAGTATGTGGGTTAGTCCCGATTGGATATTTTAAAGAGGTAGTATCCAAAATATATGTGTGATTAGTGTTAGGAGAAGTTAATTTGTCAAATGAATGTAATGTACAATATATAATGTGACTTTTCCACAGTGAGCATTAACTGAAAATGTAAACACAACGCCGTATAGTTAGCAGTTCTAGGCAGCAGTGGGCCCCAGAATAAGGATTTTGTATCAGACACTGAAGTTGCTTCCAGGCTAAGAATTAAGTAGCAACGCTAGCCAGACCTGCCAAACTCCTGTTGAATGAAAGATTGAGCTTGGGGGAGAATGTTGCTCTGATATTTGATACAGGTCCGTGTAGTGCCGGTGGATCTTTATATAAGTGGTAATAATTCAAATTTTAGATATCTACAAATCATTAATTGATACTAGCATCTATAATTTGGCCATCTGTTTAGATATATTAAAACAAAGCAATTTTTTATATCTTTAAAGATGGCCCTTAGTTTCCGGTGGGAGTTAGGATTGTTTCCTGTTCCTACTTCGTGTGATCATGCTTTCAGTTCCACTGGCATGTCATTTATAATGCCATAAAGACAAATACATCCCATATAGATGTCGCATATAGATATCTATGATTTATTTCCAGATATCTGTAAATGATTTTAGAGACCTATATTTCACTTTATATGTCTAAAATTATTTTAGATACCTATGAATCGTCATATAATTTGGTGTAATTCTGCATGATTTCTCAATAGACGTCCAGTAGTGAATGCAACATCGCAGGGAACCAGATCATGTAAAATATCCAAGCTCTTCAAGAAGTAAGACACATAGAGTGTATCTAGTTGTGCCAAGGCTGGTCCTGGCTGCCTCAAACTGCAGAGCTTCTATAGATTGTGACAGGTTGAAAGTGCAATTGACAAACAGGACACCCCGATACTTAGGATGGAAGGAATCATAATAGTATGCAGCCTTATTAGAGTCTGGTGAGAGAATTTGTATTTGAGTCTGCGTAGAAGGGCAAGCCGTTGACTGCCTTTATTAACAATGCGTGTTTCCTGCTGATCCCATGACACATTGCGCGATAGTGTACCTCCGAGATGTGTATGTTGAGTAGCCTCATGTAATGGTGTGTTTCCAAGGAGTAGGGGTGGATGATCTGGCTTGTTTCGTTTCGATGTAAAAAATTACAGAAATTGATCTAGCGGCATTAAATGTCATGCGCCAGACCTTGCCCCAAAAAATTGACTTGTACAAGGTTGGAATTAAGGCTTTCAGCTTTGGTATTTGGCTTTATGGTATTTCCAGAATACCATATCATCCACAAATTGTCGGATGTTACAGATAATATTATTAGTGATTTTGTTTATGTAAACAAGGAAAATTAGGGGCCCAAGGATGGAACGTTGGGGCACTCCAGACTCTATGGGGAGCCAAGAGGAGGTCTGTCCTCCAAGAGTAATGTGTTGAAGTTGGTCTCAAAGGTAGTTTTCCATAAACTGTAAGACAAGATCTTCAAAGCCCAATTGTTTCAGTTTTAAAAGGAGACCAGCATGCCAGACTCTATCAAAGACCTTGGATATGCCCAGGAAAACCATACGAGCCTTATAACCCTACTCAAGCCCACTGTTAATAGTATGAAGTATGCCAAAAAGTTGATTTATAGTGGAATCATTTTTCTTGAAACCAAAGTTTTTGGCAGATAGTAGATTGTTTGAAGTTAGATACTCGTACGAGATGTTATAGAGTAAATGCTCAAGTACTTCAGAGACATCACAGAGGAGTGAAATTGGGCTATAGTTGTCCTCTGACTGTTTCATACTATTTTGGAAAATGGGACACACGTTGGACCTTGCTCAAGGATTTGGGAAACATGAGTTGGATGAACAGTGATTGAATAGATAAGTAAGAGAATGTGGGATTGAGGGGGCACAGTATTTAAGAAGGCTGTTACCTATGCCATCAGGACCACAAGCAGAACTAGTTTTCAGACTAAAGAATCTTCTCCACATCATGTACTCAAACATGAAACATAGACAGGCGAGCCGTAGTCTGATAGGCAAAGTCAGGCAAGGCAAAGCGTTATCATCATGCAGAATTTTGCACTGATCAGCATAATACTTGTTGAATGTCTGACACTTTTCTATGTCAGAAGAAATGCTCCTTCCATCGTCAGTAAGAGTTGGAATATTTTAATCGAGTTTTTGGCCAGGAAGAGACTTGCTGATGTCCTACCATCTTTTAAGATTAATTGTGTCTATTTATATAAATGGAAGAGACGTTCAATATTTTGGGTACTAAGGACCGTGTAGGGCCAAAGCTTTTGTGTCAGACACTTATACCTAGGCGTTATTGCACTGCTTTATTAACCTCTTAATGCTACAGGGAATCCAAGGCTTGGTCATGGGTCAAATGATGACCTTGCGGAAAGGAATGAACTGTTTAAAAGTGTCAAAGAAGAGGTCTGACCATTATGGCACACTGTCACTTAGGGAGTCAAATAGTGTAAGAAGAGTGTTCCAGGGAGCATTGTGGAGTACATTGTTCAAGTTATCAAAACCTGCTCCTTTAAAGTTCCAGATAGAGCATTTGCAGGGGTGATCCTTTTAATGAGTAGCAGAGAAAGAGCAAAAAACTACAGAAGGATGTGACGAGGAGATAGGAGGCAGTATGTCGGAGTTTAGAAGCTAACCAGGGGAGTCAGTTATGATGGGGTCCAGCAGGTTAACAGAGTACTCAGACACACTAGTAGGTTCAGTTACGAGTTTTTGTAGGTTATTTTGTGCTAAGAGATCAAAGGGTCGCTGTCTGGGTTCACTTTCAGTGTTTGGAGAATCCAACTCTGACAGCGATTGTTAAAATTGCCTGTTAAAAGAAGTGTTTTAAGGTTAAGTTCGATAACAGACCGATGGAGTGAAATAGATTGTCCAGAAAAAAGTCTCTCTCTGTGGCAGATTGGCCTGGTGGAAGATAATTCACACCTAAGATCAGTTTACCGGTAGAGACAGTAATTTTTTTAGGGCAATGCATTCACTATTTGGAGTCTCCAGCTCCACACATCTTCTAGCAGGCAGATTGTCATTTACATACAGGGCTACCCTTCCCCCAAACCAGTTTCAAGACCCTTGTATAATGGGGTTTGAAAGCCTTCAATTGCCACTAAAGCATCAGGGTAGTTTGGGATAATGTAATAACTTTACATGTTTCAGATTTTGCCAAGACACTTATTTCTTCAAGTTTACCATCGGATTTTAAGTTTCTTACTTTGGCATGACGCACAGAAAACTTATCGAAAAAAAGATTATCAGTTGGGCCAGGGTTTGGATGAATGACAGTACTGAAACTGTCACGTCACAGACTACGTAGACATTTGGTAAATGATACTGCGGAAAAGGCTATGAGGAAAATAAGGGAGAGGATTAAATTATAATTGTGACATGTATACTTAGAAGTGTTGGCAGATATAGACAGGAATATAAAACCATCTTTGTTGTGAAAGAACCCTGCCACAGCCCTATGTTGATCAAAACGGATTCCCATGAGGGAGTATTATACTGAGGAATGTCTGCCGCTGAACACTGTGTGATGCAACAGAAAACAAGTGCATTCTTGATAACAAAAGCCCAATAAGAATATGGCATTGTATGCAGGAGAATGTATTCTTCGAGAAAACATGTAAGATAACATAAACAAAAGCACAGACTTTAGACTCTACATGTTGAAAGGCCTATTTCCTAACAACTGATTTACTATCAATATTAACAACCTAGTGGTGACAAACAAAACACTCCAAAATCTGTTATTGTTCATGATTCCCGCTAACCTTATTTTGATGCACGAATCTGATTTTAAAATGTGAAAAGTGGCAACTCACCATTGCACAAACGCAACAGTGTTTCAAATGAAAATAAAAACTAAATAAAAATTAAAAGAATATGGAAATGGAAAAAGATCCTGAAAGTTTGGAACCATTTTCATGCTTTTGGACTGGGCTGGTACCCTTGGGCTAAAGCCTACAAGTTTGAGTGAGATTGCCCCCTGCTGCTGTTACAGTAAAGAGGCAGGGAACCAGTTACTCGTTGGCTTGTGTAAGCTTCCATACTGTGTTTGAGATGCTTTTCAATATTGTCTTTGAAAATGTTTAAACCATTTGAATTAACTACTGTAGGTGGTAAATTGTTTCTTTCATTTTCAAATCTTTGAGAAGAAAATGACTTTCTAATATCCAATCTTCTTTGTAATTTTTCAATTTTATAGACGTGGCCTCTTGTAACCCCGGTCTCTAATGTAAAACAAAGTCCTCTGGCTTGATGTCTTCCAGTCCCCTGAAAATTTTAAACACTTTGATTATATCATCTCCTCTCAATCTTCTGGTTTCTAATGATGCTAGATTCAATCGTTTCAGTATTTCTTCATATTTATACATTTCAGCCCATCCTGATATTGATCGGGTCATTCTGCGTTGTACATTCTTGAGTAGGTTTACATCCTTTTAAAGCCATGGCCACCATGCCTGTATACAATATTCAAGATGGGGCCTCGCCAAAGCCTTGTAGACATTTTTTTACCATCTCTTTTGATTTGTAGGTGAATGTCCTTTTCATCTGCCCTAGTTTCCTGTTGGCAGCTTGTGTGCACTGTGTACTACAGTTGAGTGAATGATCGATAATAACCCCAAATCCTTTTCTTGTTTGATGTTTTGAACCAGCTCGTTCCCTACAAAGTGATCATATTGATTGTTATTGAAGCCAATGTGAAGATATTTACATTTATCGTCGCTGAATGACATCTTCCATTCCAACTCCAGAGATACATGTTTTGCAATTCACCCGGAAGCAATTCAGCATCATTGTAATCAGCTGTCTTCCGGTAGACTTTGGTGTCATCAGCAAATTTTAAAACATTGCAAAGTGCATCAATATCTATATCATTGATCTATATATTATAAATAGAATCGGTCCCAGTACAGACCTTGTGGTACTCCACTCATAACAGGCGTCCATTTAGAAGTAGTGCCATTTATCACTACCCTTTGTTGTCTATTGTTTAGCCATTCCTTGATCTAGCATTTAACTGAGCAGCCAACTCCCTGAGATTCCAGTTTCTTTTTCAATCTAACATGTGGAATTTTATTCAAAGCCTTACTGAAATCAAGATAAATAATGTCCACAGGGTATCCAGTATCTAAATATTTTGTCGTATCCTCAAAAAATAAAAAAAAAATAAAAAAGAAAAAAAAAAGTTTGTCAAACAAAATCTGCCAGACAAGAAGCCATGCTGGGAGTCCCTTATTAGCTTGAATTGTCTCCAAAGATGCAGCATTGCATCTTTAATAATTGATTTCATAATTTTGTATATTTCAGATGTCAAACTAACATGTCTATAATTGCAGGATAAATTCCTTTTGCCCCTCTTGATGATAAGTGTAACATTAGCCTGCTTCCAAGAGTAAAAACTTCCCCAGTCCGATACTTGTTTAAAAAATGTCACTGAATGGGTCTGCTATTTCATTGGCTACCTCGTTCAGTACTGTTGAATGCATATTATGAGCACCCGCGGCTTTGTTAGCTTTTAGTCAAGCTTTCTAATTACTAACTCTGGTGTGAATTCAATATACTTATGTTTCTGATCATCGCCTTGTAAGAATAACTTGACAGGGCCAGGCAGATTGTCTGGTGGTTCTTGAGTGAAAACTGATGAAAAGTAGTCCTTGAGCATTTCCGCTGTCTTACTGTCCTCTGTTACCACATTTCCACTGTCATCAGACAAGGGAACCTGTCTTTGGCTTTGTTTTTGACCTCACATAAACGAAGAAGGATTCTGTGTCCTAATTTTTATTATCTACCATTTTTTTAAATATTTTGTTTGGATTTTCGTGTTTCCTTTGTTACCTTGTTCTAGTGGTTTTTATATTGGCTATAGAAGTAATAGTCATTACTCTCTGTGTTTCTATTCCATGCATGGTACTTTTTCTTCCTGGCTTTGTAAACTTTGCCAGTCATCCATGGTGCTTATATATTTTTTTCAGCAGCTCTTGTAACACATTTATTCATAACATCTTTAAAGACTTCAAACTTCTCATTGGCACCTAAATTGTGAAATGCTCCCTTTCAGTCAAATTGCTCCAAATACTGACGCAAAGTGCTAAAATTTCCTTTTTTGTAATTATAGTGTTCATATCTCCTTTTTAAAAAAATGTTGACAGAACAAATAATGTCTAAGGTAATGATATTGTGATCGCCAAATGGCTGCCCCACCATAATACTTTCGGCCATATTTGGTTCTGAAGTCAGTACTAGATCAAATATATTGTCTCCACGATTTGGCTGAATTACGTGTTGTGTAAGAAATGAATCCTGTGTTAACTCAAGAAATGCTTTTCCCTCTGCTCCAGCCTGAAGTGACTGCCAATTTATTGTTGGGTGGTTGAAATCTCCTACAATGACTGTACTTCTGTTTTCTCTACTGGCTTTTTGTGGAAGTTCATGCAATGCCAACTCGCTTTCCATATCAGCCGAGGGACTGTGCATGGTAAGATGTGTCTAATAGTTATGCTGCCTTTTTTTGCTTTAATATTGCAGCATCAAGTTTCATTTTTTTGCACAGACGCTCGTAACGTTCAGTCAGTCAAGCACTTGTGCTAAAAGCTAATGGGCCAATACAGCGGAGGGGGGATGAAGGAAGTCTAGAAAGGGGGAACCTGATTGACATGATTTCTCCGTTTCCAAAACTAACTTTACAGGTATGCCACACTGATAATCCATTGAAATCCACACATACCCATAGTAACTGGCCTATAATTGTCACAAATGTATCACAAAAAACAGTTCGGGTAAAAAGTCCGACATTCTAGCGCCAAATTTAAATGGGTGTTCCATCCTGAATCAAGTTACAAAATATTCTTCTCCGAAACCACTGACCCAATTGCTTTGATATCACACAGAAAAACACCTCGGTATTCCTAGCTCTTTATTTTTTCACCAGGTGGCACTGAATTTTTTCGATTTTTTAATAATTTTTATGTGTTTTCGACTTCTACACGACGGGCACTCAAGTTAAGCTGAAACTTGGTGGATATATTCCTTGTGAAAGGTTCAAATAAAGTTGTTCACTAAGTAGCGTTTTTTAGGCCTATTATAGCTAAATGCAGCTTTCCTATTAATTACCATGTAAGTGGATGGGCATTCTAATGCTAATTAACATGATAGTGAACTTTTTCTTTAGACAAATCTTGGAAATACTTCTAAGTGCCATGTGCACTCAGTTAAAGCTCAACACAGGTCTATTCAGTTGCAACTTTGATTGTGTGAACAAACTTAGGTCAGCTGAACATGGGCTGTTCACGCAGCCCTCTAGTTTAAATTTTGTGTGACATATCATTGCTACCCTCTCTTAATATCCTCATGTGATTATTGAGATAATTTATGCTGCTTTTTTATTCTGTGTTATTGGGCATTTTAATTTTGTGTGACATAAGCCCAGCTGCTGGCAACCCCTACTCCCCTCTATGTACAAGCCAAAGCCTGAGTAGGCCTATCTTTACTAGGCACATTGATCTACTTTATTAACCAACAATTAATACATACACAACAATAATAATTCACCAACCAGTTGAGTATAATTTTACCTGGCATGTCATAGTCTTATAAAGGAGGAATTTTGCATTTGGATACCAATTAGGCCTGCCTAACACATGCTAAAGTGTCAATGATGACGTCATTGACCCATGTTTTACTTTTTCTTCTTCAGAAGTTTTTCCTTCGCTCTTTCTACGCCGGAAAATAATTCTCTGTACGCCAAAGGTCCCAGGTAGCATCTACGTGGCAGGGAAATGATGCAAAAGCACACAAACATCATTCAACTGCTGAAAGTTGATTTTCAGTTGTCTTGTTTTGCAGTCTGCATTTTGACAGACATGTTTGAAGTGAAGCACGCAAAGCTTCTGCTGGTAAAATATACTGCTGCACACTGCTTCGCGCACCTGCCGTTACACTCAAGAGGACCGTTATTCGTGGCCATTAATCGATGCGGACTGGTATTGCATTTGACAAATTTGTGCGTCCGTCGTATCTTGCACGCTAGGCTTACTCTTGGCACTCTGATTCACATTTTTTCTACTTGTCTCATCCCATTTTATCACACTTTTCTTTTCTTTGGGGATCTTAATTCTTATACACATTTGTTGAGCCAATTATTTTGCCCTTTTGGAGCGATAATAGTCACACCTCTACATCAGTATTTGCCTAGAATTTGACAGGTCAACTCGTCAAGGCTCTTGGCTTCAACACTTTTAGGGATTTGGTGTTAATAGTCACCCTTTGCATAGGTTGCAACACAGTTTTACTACAATATCAAAAAATGGTGAGTTTAGGGGAGTTTTTTGATGGATTCAGGTGGGTTTTGGTGAGCTCAGATGGGTTTTGCTGTTTAGTGTGACCCCCTGACGCGTGTCTCTGACCTGAAGAGAGGACAAACCTCACTGAACAAGCGCTGCAAGGATTTGGATTTGGTTTATCGATCAATGTTGAACTCAGTGTTGAAAATAAATAAATAAATAAACAAATAAACAAATAAATAAATAAATAATAATAATAATAATAATAATTATTATTATTATTATTATTATTATTATTATTATTATTATTATTATTATTATGATCATTATTATTATTGTTGTTGTTATTGTTATTATTATTATTATTATTATTATTATTATTATTATTATTATTATTATTATTATTATTATTATTATTATTACTCCAGTTTAATTTTGTAGACCAGGAGAATAGACCCTCACGTTCATGCTTCATTGACTTCAAAAAAGCGTTTGACTCCGTCCACAGAATCTCTCTCTGTGGAAGAAACTGCTTGCTCATGATGTAAGGGGTAATATTTTGAAGGTCATCTTTAACTTATATGATGGTGCCAAATCAGGTGTCATTATTGATAACAAGGTCTCAGAGTCATTCAGGGGTAATGTAGGTGTCCGCCAAGGGGAAAATCTGTCCCCACTATTGTTCTCAATTTTCTTAAATGATATGGAATTCCACTTGGGTGGAGCTTTTAACGGTTTAAGCTTTGCTTAAGAACAGATTAGCCAACACCTGCTGGAGGATGATACTGCTGTTTATCTCAATCTTTTTGTACTTTTATATGCAGACGGCACGATAATCATGGCAGAAACTGCTGCTGATTTACAGGTTGCAGTAGATGCAATGCAAGAATATTGTAACAACTGGGGTCTAACTGTAAATGTTGAAAAAACTAAAATTGTTTTTTTTCTCTAGAGGCAAAGGAAGGAATTTCCCACAATTTGTTTTCAACAATGAAAACGTCAAAGTTGTTGATAGCTTCAAGTATTTGGGCGTTGTCTTTAATTAAAATAATAAATTTAATACATGCATAAAACATCTGTATGATCAAGCTCATAAAGCCATGTACTCGGTTACTCAAAAAACAAAGCAAATGTGTCTTCCTATAGATATCATGTTAGAACATTTGACCTGCTTGTCATGCCAATATTAACCTATGGTGCAGAAGTATGAGGTAGTAGCCATAATTCTCTGCTCGAAACCATACAGTTAAAATTTCCTGAGTTAATTTTACACGTCAAAAAATCCACCCCAAGTTGTATGGTATATTGTGAATGTGGAGCCCTCCCTGTGCATCTAACAACTTGTAGCAAACTACTTTGTTTTTGGAGCAAAATACATACATCCAGTACTCTGAATTAAAATAACATTTCCTCGATTGTTAACCGCTTTCTTCGAGAATTAGACACAAAAGGTATCTATACTTCAAACTGATTGACAAAAATAAAAGGCCTACTTGATTCCCTGGGTATGCCTTAATTGTGAACGCTTGAAAATCTTAATTTAATTTAGTTTAAAGCTGCTGTGAAGCTACACTTAAAAGATCAATATGTCCACAATTCGTCCAGTAATGTGAACAATATGGATATCTGTTATAATTACAGACTTTTTAAGAATAATTTTGAAATGGAAAAGTATTTACTGACTCTGTCACTGAAAGACCGAATTCAGTTGTCTAAATTCAGGACCTGTAATTTTCCAGGCCCTGTTAATGTCTTACGATATGCCAGTGTGCCACGAGCAGAGAGAAAATGTAAGTTGTGTAATTCTAAATGAGCTTCACTACCTCCTCGTGTGAACTTTTTTCAATCAGAAAGAAAAATGTATCTGAAGAAGTATTTTTATCATTCACCAAATGTTTTGAAATTTTCTGAATTGTTGAATTCTACAAATGTCCTAACTTTGAGAAGAGCTGTTAAATTCAATAATGTTATTAGTGGTGTCCTGCAATAAGTAGCACATATCAACTTCTACACCCTGAATATTGTCTTTGATGGACCAATCTCATTTATACAGTTTATATAATAGCAATTTCTCACAAATGCCATTTATTGTACAATCATTGTTTTGTAATGGAGGTAGACCTTCATCCTACTCAGGACTGATATTAGAGTACATGTATTACTTGAATAATAGAGTACGTACTACTGTTCTAGTCATGTGAAAATTATGTATAACTTTCATTTATGGTGCAATGTCATCTATGGTGCAATGACATAATAATACTTTATTGCATATTCACGCCCCTGATGGGGCCAAATGCCGTACATTATACAATGTACTACAAGGTGCACCATCAAGATATACCTGATTACGTATCAAATACAATAACTTACTAAGCACCACCCCACCTACACCTCCCAGACCAAACAAACAAACAAAAACAAAAAACCAGCACCTGGCTCACTGTATAAAACTGGTGGGCACCTTGCCCAGAGCCCACAACTTGTAAGTTTTTGGTCTCTATCAAAAATGACTAATACAATGACATGATGTCCAGAAATATTTATCATCACTTAGGTGTTTCCCCTGTAACCAGGTTGATTGTCTTGTAGCTAGTCTTCTAGATGTAGCATAATGTCATTATGTCTGTGTGCCAATACAGACATATTGTTTTTTGTCTTTCTTTCTTTCTTTCTTTCTTTCTTTCTTTCTTTCTTTCTTTCTTTCTTTCTTTCTTTCTTTCTTTCTTTCTTTCTTTCTTTCTTTTTATGTCTGTGTGCCAACACAGACATACTTTTTTTCTAGGAATTCTTTCTTTCTTTCTTTTTCTTTCTTTCTTCTTTCTTTTTAAAGTGTGTGTGTCAACACACACTTTTCTTTCTTTCTTTCTTTCTTTCTTTCTTTCTTTCTTTCTTTCTTTCTTTCTTTCTTTCTTTCTTTCTTTCTTTCTTTCTTTCTTTCTTTCTTTCTTTCTTTCCTTCCTTCCTTCCTTCCTTCCTTCCTTCCTTCCTTCTTTCTTTCTTTCTTTCTTCCTTGCTTTCTTTACCGGCAAATTTGTCTGACAATTCATTTGAAAAGTATTACATGTAGAAACTCCAAACTTGGCACAATTATACTTCTATAGATAAAGTCTGGCTTTTTATAATGAGAGGTCATGCTTTTCAAAATTATGCAAATGAGGGCTAATTAAAGTTTTAAATCTTCATGCAATATCTTGTAAACTATAGTAGATGTGGTTCCGAGTGTATAGGAGTTCGATCATAGCAAGGTAAAGGTCATCTCAAATGTCAAGGTCATGTCAAGGTCAAAGTTCAATTTTAAGCCAAAATGTCATTTTTGAGGTCAAGGTTCACTTCAAGTAGAGGTCATCTCAAGGTCAAGGGCCACTTTCGATGGTGGCTTTCTTCTAGCCATAACTTGGTCAATTTTCATCTAATTCTGATCATCTTGGGCTCAAATTGTAGCTATTGTAACACTGCATATTTTTTAAATTTACATGTGACCTCTAAAGGTCAAAAGTCAAGGTCATCTGGACCTTTAAAAGTTGTATCTGGTTATAACTTGGCCAATATCCATTCAATTCTAACCATGTTGCACTTAAAGTGTAGGTATTGCAACACTGCATGTTTTTATCAGAACATGTTAACTCAAAAGGGCAAACGGCAAGGTCATTTGGCCCTTTGAAGTTTCATCTTGCCATAACTTGGTCAATTTTCATCCGATTTGGATCATGTTGGGCTTAAATTGTGGGTATTGTAACACTGTGCAATTTACATGTGACCTGTAAAGGTCAAGGTCATTTGGACTTTGAAATTTGCATCCAGCCATAAGCTTAATGTAATGTGAGGTACAAAAGGATAAAGGTTGTAGCATTTAATATTTACAACTTTTGAAGGCACACAGACAGATTTGCTTTGAAGCAAATCTTTTCTAGTTTTTGTTTGTTTGTTTGTTTGTTTGTTTATTTTTTTGTTTGTTTGTTTGTTTGTTTTTTTTTTACAATACAAATATCACTGTGTTTTGTCATGCTCTTGTAAGTTGTAGCACACAAAGGGTTTTTGAGTCAATAAACTTGAACTTGAACTTGGTTGGTAATGCCACATGGCATGTGTAGGATGAAAATAAAATTCACATAAATTCGAAGGACTGATGGGCCAATCTTGCAAGTGCGCTGTCGCATGAATGTTTTAGTATATTTGTTAGTAATAACTGGTATTTCCCTGAACTTTCAGTTCCGCAGCCTCAGTCTGAATTAGTTCGTTCGCGGCTGTAGATCGATGGAGGTGCTTGCCATTGGACTGCTCCCTTTAACCAGCCAGCCTAATAAACAACCACTGCAAATATTATATTTTAAACTGCCATCGCCGTCAATGCATGTGCACGGAGTTTGGGTGGATATTGGAGGTCATATATGAGATCTTGGCTAAAGGCTCAAGCTCCAACCGCAGGGCGAAACAACTCGCACAGAATGAAGTCTGCTTTGACACCGTCGGCTGGCCAGTATAAGATATACTGAATGTAGGTTACAATTTAATACATGTGTCCCGATTATTTGGGTCAGGTTTGACAGTGACGTCTGCTGGCAATTTTGATAGAAAAACAAAGTAACAAAACCATGTCGCAAGGTGCGAAAGACATTCTTGGATTCCCCATCATGGAGCTGGCACTTCTCCGCCAGTCAAAACGTGTGACAAACTGACCAGCAGTCACACGTACAATTTAACTTACAAGTGACAGCACAGTCTGCCCACAACTTGCAGGCCCGTAACCAGGGGGGGGTTCGAGGGGTTCAATCGAACCCCCCTTTTCAAACGAACCCCCCTTTTTGTCAAACGAACAACCCCCCCCCCCCCCCCCCAAGTAACATTGTGAAACTTATTTAAAGCCAGCCACCTAGTACACAGGTGCAGTGAATGTTGATCATTGGCGCCCTTTTAATATCGCCGCTTTGCCTCATAGATATTTATCATTTAAAACGTCATATTCTTCAAAATAAAATATACTCACAATTGTGGAGCTCGTTTCTCATGTTTTAAATAATTTCTGAGCTTTCACTTGAAGCTACGCTGTCCTTTTGAATGGTAAAACGTTTAACTCTTTCAGGTTCATCCCCGTATTCAAGACTGAGTCAACAGCTATATAGTGCACTTTGCATGACACAAACTTGAAAACTGTTGATCCAGTCTCGTTGTGCATTACATGATTAAAAGCCTTGCGGAAAGCTGTTGACTTAGCCTATATTATTTTTCAAAAATTAAATCTAGACATAGGTCTAGCATAGTATACATATATCATATTAAAGAGTACTAGCTCTATGAACGATTTGATATATGTGCCTATTTAATATGTTGGTCTTATATAGCCCTTAGATATACATGATGGATCTCATTGAAATGCTCAAATATCACTGGATGTATTCGTTGGAAAGGTCTTTTCACGAGGAATACAAATATGAAATTGTTATATTGATATTGTATCATCATTGAGGGTCCGTATATATACGGACTCAGACTGCAAAGTGTTAACTTGATTCTTCATGATGAAAGGCATAGCCTCTTTTCTTTATGATGGAAGCCATAACTCATTTCTTCATGGTGGAAGCCACAACTACTGTGTTAATTTGAGAAAAACTTAGGAAAAAATTCTCTTCAAAAGCTGTCCTCGGTACATGTGACAGCAATGTGATTGTCACTGAGTGTGAAATGTATCTCAAAATACACAAGGCAGTCTAGGACACACAAAAGTACTTATTCATATTGATAATATATATAGTATTATACTTTATTAATCTAAAGGGATAGTCTATCTCATCAGAATTATAATGAACTAGCCGTATACCCGTGAAAATCACGGGTTTTTTGAAAGAAAGATCAACCGTTTTGATAACATTCATTGTAATGTAGGCTGACTCACTGGGAAATAAAGACAAAAAATAAAATCTTTGATAGTAGTAGGGGTAATCATTATTATAGCGTTCAAACAAATACAAAATTACATGTGGGCCTACAGGTAGATCTATGTTAAGAATCACTCATTTCAAGATTTCATGGAAGACTGTATTTCAAAGTTGTGCAACCAAATAATATTGATTTTGATTATTTTTAATATTAAGTCCTTGTAATCGCTCCCACTGAAGGCCTACATGGAAAATGGAAAGCTGAAAGTTGTGTTTTCCCGCATTTTTTTCCAAAGTCAGATTGCGTGGGGGGGGGGGGGGGGGGAGGTCTTTCTGTTAGGCCTATGTCGGGCTAAGGCCTGCACGTCAGACGGCTAAAAATGCGTTTTCGGCTAGTGTTCACGTTTACTGTTTTCAAGTGGAATTTCAAAAATTATTTAGAAGCATAGGCCTATATATAACATATACCTGCATGTAGGCCCTACAACTGACCTTTACATAGGTCCTACATTTTCATCAAACAAAATGCAAATAAATTGAATTTGTCAATGAAACCAAGTAATGAAAGATAGTTATTAATGTTGCACTTAAAAAAACTAACTTTATGCAAGAAAATGTATATTATGTGGACAATGATCGGCTATGCACGCAAATTCAGTAGACTTGTAGAGCTCCAGGGCCCAGTGCCTATGTAGGCCTAGGCTTACATGTCGAAGTCAGAAACAACTCGCAGCGATGAACGCTAGGTGGCTCTCTATCTACGTCGCTTGTCCTTATATATAATGACGTCATTCAAAATACAAAAGATTTGCCCTAAAAAATCGATTAATTGCCGATATTTATCGATTGGCCCAACGAAATGAAAAACGGTGAGAAAACCACGCTCAGGGGGCCCAGGGTAACACGTGGCCCGAATTTCAAGGCATTTCATCCAGTAGTTTTAAAGTTTTTCTATACAAAGCTGTGTATTATATATAGATATCGCTGAAGTAAATCACTTCAATATTTTTTGCCGTGAAATAAGCATATATGAAAGACAGAAAGTAAGGGCAAATCCCCCTCAGATTGCAGGAAATGCTGTTTTTAGGGGTTCTTTTTTGAAAAATTTCCCGGGGGAGCATGCCCCCGGACCCCCCTAGCACAGCTTCGCGCCTTCGGCGCTCGCCAATGTCACTTTATCATTGCAAAACGAACCCCCCTTTTCAAAAGGCTGGTTACGGGCCTGACTTGTATCTTCATTTGTACACATTGGTACCTTTGTGGTTAGTCTTACCGTGTAGTTATGTGTATTGCAATGTGGAGGGAGATCTTTCATTCATGATTGCAATGTGGTGTTGTAAGCCTACATAGCTCATTGGTGTGTGGTACTAAAAATGTTTAAATGTTAGGGGCAGTATAGGGCAGGCTTATACAATAATAACATAACCGACATTTTCCCAATATTTGATAATTTAGATGACTACGACAAATTTATATTCATTATTAGGCTAGACGATGTGGAAAAAATTACAATAGTTAACAAATATTTCTCCGAGACACTGAATAAGAGGGGAACATTGTGAATATGTATATTCCCCCTCTCTTTTCCCCTCTATTCTTTAGACTATGTACCCTGTGTAAACATCCACAAGTATGTACACTGATATGGCTCTCGAATATATCTATGGTAATTTATTGTTTTGTTGTGTTGCAACGGTATTTGTATTATTTTCTTTCTTCTGTCTTGTGTGTAATGTGATTTGTGGGTATATTGTGTGATATGAGTTTTTGGTTTTTTTTGTGTTCTTGTAACTTGTGTTTTGTATTTATATGTGTTGTATTAACATAATATCATATTTGTAATTCGATGCAGTTAATAAAGTTTATTCATTCATCATTCATGAACTTGTTCGGAATATATTTCATATTTTTCTACCGCGCGGTAGACCTAGCATCGACATAACCATGCGTTTTCGGATTTTCGCATTGTCAATGTTATTTTCAGAGTGCTTATTCATTCAAAATTCCAATGCCTGGTAGGCATTAGCAAGTAGGCATGCATAGCTGTCAACCACGACTCACAAAAATTTCATGAAGGTGCTGCTGGGAGGGAAGGGTAGGGTCGTACATTGGAGTCAGCTGGGCTTAAGTTTAGTATCTGTCTGTAGTCGACAGTAATTGTGCACGACAACCCCTGTTACAGTACTTTTTGCATGTATTATTTAAAAACTTGCAACAATGAGTGTAAATGGTATGTATGATGGCAGAAACGTCAGATGCGACTAACGTAGCCTAATAAAAATAGGTATCTCCGGAAGGAAGAAAGACAGAAAGTGAAAGTCTTGGAACTACCTCCATCGAAAAATAAACCCCATTTTACCCCCTCCCACTCTCATTACCTTACATGTTTTCTTCCCTACTCATTTTTCATTCTGTGGCTCCCCCTCATAATACTGGTCAGGATCGAGCTTGATCCTCACCTTCAGCTTACATTCATGTATTTTAAACTTTGATTATGACCTAAGTTATTTATTGATTTTCCATTATGTGATATTAATTCCTATATCTACCTGATGTGTTATACTTTTTACAGTTTCTTTCTTGGATAGGCCTATTGATTAGTGTGTTCACTTTACTGTTTTATATGTTTTACAAATTTGATCTATTTTTACAAATTGTGACTCATCCTTCATAAATTCATATGTAGGGCCTACCATTACCACCCATGGCCTGGCGGAAGATCAGTGTTGCGTCACTGAGTGATCCTGGCTAAAGAATAAATATAGGCCTATCAAATCGAACAACAGTATGCTAAATTAGCATGTATTATAAATGGGCTTAAATTGGCATGATGGTTTCACACGTTCAACTTTCAGTCCCTTATTTAAAGTAGTGCCTCTTCACCCGGGGTTTCAAGGCAAACCCAGGGTAGAGTTGCAGACTTTGATGTGCTGCCTGCTTTGAGCATATATACTAATTAGTCAGGTAAAATTGGCTGCTCCCCGCAGGATGCTGGCTGGAGGCCTTGTTCTTGTCCCCCAAGAGAAAGTAGTTTTCTTTCTTGTCAGGGTTGTACAGGCATCTGAACATATTTATCAAATCAATTTCAGGAATATTTATTTGCTACTGAATGGGGTTTAAAAGTCCGGTGGGAATAACCACCACTACCTCACGATGACATCCGTTTTGGTGCATTTTAGTTTCAAGCATGTGGTTTATCCCACTTCTGCGGCGGGCTATATCTCGTGTATCCTTCCGCTCGACCGGCTAAATTCTGCGTAAATTCTGCATGGCACCAGCCATGCAGAATTTACGGCCAAGTACTCACACTCGTGTAGTTTTACTATTTTACAGCACGGAGGAAAATAATACAGACCTGAAATCTAAATTTTCAATGTAGAAGTAAAAGTCAATGAACAACTCGATTCTTGCCGTTTTCAAAGATGTTCAGATTTCATTTTGATCCACGGCAGGATGTTGGATCCCAAGCCGCTTGTTGCTGTAACTAGTGTTCTCACTGAGTAAAAGGTCTATGTAAAAGATCAAAAGAAAAGAAAAGATGCAGGAGGAGGAGGAGGAATATAAAAATGTCATTTTATGTCACACACAAAATGTTTACTTTCTAAGCGAGTAGGCCTTTGTTTTGTTCCAACGCCACAGCTAGGCCTATGCTGGTTTGCAAAATCAGCCGAGCTTTTGCCATAGTTTCTCAAGCTTCGTTCATCGTGTGTCCACAAACGACAAAAGAAAACTTCGTATTTCTGTTTTTGTTTCAGCTGATGAGTGCCAATGCCAAGATGAATGTAGAGGAATATAGGCAGCTATTACTCTTTAACCGACCACAGCTGGTAGGGGCCATAAGTGTTGAAGATGGCCTGCACAATTACCTTATTTCTTGTGGGGTGCTGTCCTTCGATCAATGGTTATCCATCAAGGTAGGCCTATGACAGTCAATATGCATAAAACAAGTTCATTAAACGCAAGATTGTAACACCTTGTGCTTTTTGTCTGGTATGCTTTTATTTTGCTTTCTTAATTGTTGAATAGAGATTCACTGTAAAACATTTTACTCACTGGCCATTCCTTGCTAATTAATAACACAGAGATTAAAAACATTCAATCCAATATGTTAGTATGTTTAATTTGACGTGCGTGATATTCTGTGAATTGCTTCTCAATCTCAGCAAAATTGTTAGTGTTGACTGTTTGCACGGTATCACATAAAGTAAATCTTGAAAGCTTAATGGAGGCTAACACACTGAACTCTGTCTGTAATTTTATTCAAAGGAACACGGAAATTACTGCGTATTAGTGTTCAGGGAAACTATCTATCTATCTATCTATCTATCTATCTATCTATCTATCTATCTATCTATCTATCTATCTATCTATCTATCTATCTATTTATCTATCTGTCTGTCTGTCTGTCTGTCTCTCTGTCTGTCTGTCTGTCTGTGACCCGGGCAAAGAGGGCCACCACTCTATTTAATAGCAGGGGGCCTATATACCTTGTCCAGGGTGTGCAACGCATTTGCTAGAGTCTTGCTGGGACACAGTTGGAACTTGGAACCATATAAAGGTCGCTTATCTTTTTAAAAGCACAAATAATTTATTTTGTGCAAATTTGTTAGCAAAAACACTTGATTTGTTTAGTGTCAGAAAGTATAAAGCAGAACCCAGAGCTCATCAGCGGGTATTTCTTTAACTTAAATTCTGAAATTTACTATATTTTTTTAAAATCTAGCTCAAATCACCAGGTTTTAGCACTTGAAAGTCATATGACGTCATTAAGATCACTCCTGGGTAAAGTTGATCATGTTTTTTTCACACGGATAACAATGGGCCTGTCCCGTTTTGCCCTTTAAAAAGGACTTGAGAAGGACTTGAGAAGCCCCGTTTCACCATATGTACTTTTGAAACTACAAAACTATATCTGATTTCTTGAACCAACGTAATCGACAGTGCTATGTTATACGATGTCAATTCTGACTCAAGAGTTACATTATATTTTAACTATGTTTTAACTGAATATCGGAAAATAGGAGTTAGAAGTAGTGTCCCACTTTTCCCGGGTAGAGACCCACTTTGCCCAAATTTAGTTTGAAAAAGTAATATGGACATTTATCTTTTAAGTAGGAAAATTCTTCTAGTAATTTAAGTATAAGTAGCAGTGTGCAACTTGTGGTTTAAGACATGTATATCCTGGCATAATCCTTCATATACTTTATTTATGAAGCTTCTTTTCTTAATTGGCCCACTTTGTCCGGGTCTTCTGTACCGACTGAATGCTACTACCTGTTTTGTAATCCAATTTGAGGCCATATATATATATATATATATATATATATATATATATATATATATATATAATACTTCAACAATAGGGGACTCCATATACTCAATATACAACACACCGCCGACTTGACTTATTTAAGTGTTTTGGTTAGGATTATACCAAACAATTGCATGTGGTCCTCCTTGAACTGCAATTTAGGCCACTGGTCTACCTAATGTTATAAAATGTTTACATCTATATATATATATATATATATATATATATATATATATGTGTGTGTGTGTGTGTGTGTGTGTGTGTGTGTACAATAAATACGGGTTTTGTTGTAGGAAAAACCACAACGTGCTCAGATTGAAGATATACTGGACATCTTGTACAAAAAGCAGTGTCCAGAGAGTTTTGAAAAATTCTGTATGGCTTTGAAGAAAAATAATCAAGGGCATGTCGTGCGGAATTATCTCAACAGATCCAGACTTCCGTTTGAAAACGAAACGCTCGTGTCACGGCATGAGAAGCCGCCACCGTGTACGTATCACTGACATAGGTATACAACTAACATAAAATTAAACCCCTGTTGCCCAAGCACACCTGAATGCGTATTATAGTCTGTTTCTCGACAATAGAAAGCGTTTTTGATGGGAAGCACAGGGAGGACTTAAATCAGGATGTCAGCACGCCTCAGGCTAGCGGCTTCTATCAGCCTTATTCTAACAAAGAAAGGGGTAATGTCTTTCTTAAGTGAAAATAAATATACTGTGGACAAAAGGGGAAATACAGTGAGGAGTAAAATGGGTTAAGTCGCAAACAATTATTTTCGACTTGAAACTACAAAAACAAGTGGCGGGATATAGGCCTATGTTTAATTTGGGGTATTCATGCAATTAGCAATGGGCCGTGGCTCATTGTATTGAATATTGGCCAGGGATGCTATCAGACTGCATCGCTCCTCAAAGCTTATTTCTCAGCGGGAATAATTTACCACAATTCAAGCTATGCATTGTAGTATGCAGGTGGTAGTATATACTTCCGCATCACTAACGGATTCGATCTTACATCGGTCATATGATTGAAGAATTACAAAATCCTGGATAGGGAATGGTCACCTTCAATATCGCTGCTAATACTGAGGAGCGTCTGATGCTCATGGCCTGATTATGTTAGCAATTTTCTACCCTATCAATACAGTTTTCACGCTAGTGTATTCCTGCATCAAAATAATTTACAAATTCAGCTGCCAGGGCTGCAACATAGTGTACATTTTTTCTTCCTTTTTTTACGCAGACCGATTTTTAAACCATGTGCTATACAGATAATAGTAATTACAAGGTGGTTAATGGCAGTTTATGTATTTGTCACGTGTGATTTAATGCACATTATATTTTTCCCATAGAAAGTGTTCTAAATTTTACTGGGTCCGAATGAAAAATAGCTCAGCTGATTCGAATTCCAATAATGATGATGATGATAAGTATTATCATTGTTATCATCATCATCATCATCATCATCATCATCATCATCATCATCATCATCATCATCATCATTTAGGGAACACTGTTTCCGTGCCTTGTGAAGAACCCAGAGTATAACGGTGAAAGTTGCACCAGGTGTACGTAATTCGACGAAGTATTTTCTCTTTTGGTTAAAAGTACCGTACAATCATTTCACGAATAGTTATCGTTTGTTGTTTGGATGTGGAATTTATAATATTTCAGGAAATTGCTGTTTTGATGACTAGGTTTCCTGAGCAAGCACATTTATATTAGTTGTGTTAACAATGATAAATATTCATCCGAATATTGTATTTTAGATTAAGTTTTGTGTTAAATGGCGAATTATTGTCATTTTGGACACTGCTTTGGACATATCTGACGAATTATATCGTATTGACTCACCTGTGTAGGTCTAACTGGAGCAGACGAAATCCCCAGCAGACAAAGGTATGCTGAAATGCGAGAGGTTACACAATGTCTGACCAAACAAACAACTACATGTACACCTAACACAATTTATGCTGCAGACGCAAGGCCAGAGAGAGGACCAGAAGTTTCAGCACGAGGACGCACCTACGAAGGTGCCCAATATCCTGCCAGTTACCATGGCAACAGACCTCCGTCAGAGCCAGAGGTCGTAACAGGAATTCACAGTTTCCCTTCATCTGCTGATGATCATTCGACCAACACGCAAAGCGAAGTTCGCACTGTTGAGCCTCTGGCAACCAGAGTCGAAGAAGTTCTTAGATTAGGGCCTACTGACCCAACAGGTGGTACAGTCTTAATGGATACAGATTATTATGATATTAACCAGGAACAACCGGGACACGTTCACATTGTCAATATCCGCAACTTCAAGAAAACTGGAACTGCATCAACAGGGGAAAGGTTTGGTTCAGAAACAGATGTTAGCAAATTGTATTCACTTTTCGCAAAGAAAAAATTTAAAGTGAATGTAACGTCAGATGTCACCGCGAATGAACTGATGGAACTAGTCTGGTATATCGCTAATAACCAATCTCTTCGATTTGCTAGCTCTTTCATACTTGTACTTATGAGTCATGGTGAAGAAGGTTCTCTCATCACAACCGATGGCAAAACCATCCCCTTTGATGAGATTCTCGATCGATTTAAAGGTATTGCATGCCCTGCACTTGTGGGAAAGCCCAAGATGTTCATCATCCAGGCTTGCAGAGGAAGAGAAAATAACCGTGGCGTTATCGTTAAGAGGGGTGGGCCAGCACTTTCAAAACAAGTTGTAAAAGATGCTTTTCCCAGGGAAAGCATCCCAGACAACGCAGACTGTTTATTTGCATATTCCACCACACTAGGTCACTGGTCCTACAGAAATATAGAAGAGGGGAGCTGGTTTATCACCACGCTCTGTAAGGTCTTTGAGCTGGAAAAGGAAGATGTACTTCACATGCTTGTGGAAGTCAACAGAGAAGTCAGCTCGATGGGATCTTCAACAGAGAAACAGATGCCAATGCCAGCGTTGACACTGAGAAAGAAGTGGTATCTCACTGGGAAGAAACTTTGAATATTGCAGTCAGGGGTATATAGCCTTATTTACGATGGACTACTCTCTCATTATTTACAAACGTGACACTGCCCTTTGTGATAGTGTTTAATTTTAATATAATCTGTGAGAAATGGTCAAATATGTCCAATCAGCAGCTGAGGACTGCATAGCCTGTCGCACTGTAATCCTACGTCCAGGCATGTTTTTTCCAGATACACGTATATTTATAGACTAAATTTCGTTTAATCAATAATACAATGTAAAATAATATATCTACAATTGATATTCGTTTTAACGCGGTTTATTATGTGCATACTATGCTGTTTGGCAACAGTACGGATACACCCCGACTATTGCTATTTTCATGAGGAAAAATTAAATTGGCACTCTAGTCATTTGTCCATATTTTCTCTGTTTTCTTTGTATTAGAACGAGAACTTCTTTTTGCTTAATTTGGATACAGTGAAGCAATGCAATATAAATAGTGGATAATTATTGAGGTGAAAAAGTCAGATCTTTAAAATTTCTTATATTAGTTGGAAGTATTATGATACGGGCGCTCTAAGCCATACCCCCTCCCCCGACTGCTTTTTTTTTTTCGCGGTAGCAGTTAAAAGGGGTGAATGGTCTCGAACGCCTGTGATACATACGTGGTCTTGGGACATGAAAAATAAATGCAGTGATCAGTATTGATGAGCCCAAATCAAGTTACTAGGAGTGAAAAATACATAAAGCCAATCAACATTTTGTCACATATCTTTGAGCTGTTTGTGACTGGCCGATGGGCTGTTCTGTATCATTGAGTGTAAATTTCCTGGGAAAGCTATTCAATTGCTTGTGTGCTCACTAATTACTTTTTAGACAGAGGTAATGAGTGGGTGTTTATTTAAAAGCTTGAAAATATTTTTTCTTTCTTTTTAAATGATGTTCAGGATAACGACCAACTATAATTCTAGCTCAGTTGTACAGTGGCAGTTGTTAATTAAGACACCATTAATTAAAAAATTGAACAAACTGATTGAAATGGAGGAAGACCATGAATTGGCCCCTGTAAAAAATTGCCCAACCAACACACGACACACGCACACACGGGCATTCCTTTCTTCATGATCAGCTGTAACCGTTGGCGAAAAAATGCCAACCTTGACCTTTGACATTCAGCAGTATTATATAAATCCGTTTAACGTCCCCGTGGCAACATTCAGAGCTTGTCAATTCCAAGATTTTAAAAAAAATGACTCCACCTTTTACCATCAGAGGCCAAATGTAAATTAAACGAATGTGACAATTCACATCAGCTGTATTTAAAGCCCAACGTCATCAAAATCGGTTTATACTATTTATGAATTTTTTAATACTATTTCGTACAAAGCACGACTTCGGAGAAAAAAGACGTTTTTGTCCACTGTAACTGCCGAGCTTATCTGAGGTAGGCCTTGTGCAGATTCTAGATTTAAATTTCTCTTGACAAGACCTTTCATTAAAGAACCAGTATTAAAAAAATATCAGTAGCTTGAGCAGAGAATGACCACGGTCAATACTTGGCCAACTTTCTTTGGTACGCGTTGGGCAAAGCTCGCCGAGCAAAGCTGTTGACTCAGTTCTGAAACGTAGCACTGAAACACTTCAGTATATTTGAGGCTCATGGTCACCTGATTCTAACGGCAATAGGGAGCTTATTGAAAATCACTCCTCTCAGATATGTTTACATAAAGTTACGGACGACTGGTTCACATATAGAAATGATATTATTACAGCTGTATGTTTCCTCGACATTCAGAAATATTTTGATACTATAAATCACGACATTTTAAAGGAAAAGCTCAAGAAATATGGCATCGTGGACAATGCGCTGACATGGTTTTTTTTCATATTTGTGTAATAGAAAACAAGTAGTATCGTGTAATGGAAAATTATCCAATGAACAAATACTCAACATAGGGGTCTCTGAGGGGTCGACCCTCGGTCCTGTGTTGTTCCTAATTTAGGTTAATGATTTAGTACAATATGTAAATTATGGTTCATGCAATTTATTTGCTGATGATTCGACCTTGTATATAACAGGAGAATCAGTTAATGAAGTGACCAAAACACTGAAGCTCGTCATAGGTGAAGTCGCCTACTGGTATAAGTGCAATAGATTGTCAATTGATGCAAATAAGTCATATTCTATGTTAATAAACGGGGAAAGAAATGTTAAGGATCATTTGGCGGTTTACTTAGATGGTCAAGTAGTTAGCCAGGTTGATTATGTTTAATATTTAGGCGTTTATGTAGACGACGATTTGACATGGAAAAGGCATATCAAGAAAATGCATTCTAAGGTCATGCCAAAGCTTGCAGTACTAAGACGTCTAAGCAAATTTTTACCCGAACAAATATTAGAACTAATTTTTAACTCCACAAGTTTACCATGTATTGATTATGCCGATACTGTTTGGGGGCACATGTACTGAGACAGTTCTAAAATGTGCACAGAGACTGCAGAATGCTGCGGCAAGAATTGTCATCGGTAACTATGATTATATTAACTACAGAGGAGAAGACATTATGACAGGTTTAAAGTGGCAGACTATCAAGAAAAGACGGAAATTTCGCATGGTAACATTAATGTTTAAGTGTATGCAAGTACAAGCGCCAAAATATTTATGCCATCAACTAAATTTCCTTGACGAGATTAGTCACTACCCAACGCGCTTTGCCACTGACAGAAACCTTCTTGTACCCCACCCGAAGAAAGCAATATTCAAACGTTCATTTGTGTATGATGGTCCTTGTATTTTAATGGCCTTCCTAACTTTTTAAAGCAATGTGATAATGTATATGATTTGAAACATCTGTACAAATCTCACTTTTAAAAAGATTTTCAGAGTTTTAGTTTGTTTTACTCTCCATTGACAGTTTTATTTTTATAGGATGTTTTTACACACACTGTTTTGTTCATGTAGATTAAGTTATTCGTATATAGTCTCAGTATCAACACTTTTAGATTTCTATAATTTTAATTACTGTTTAATTATATATGTAACACTACCTTCCTATTTCATCTAAAGATGTATCCTGGATCCCTTGGAAGAACAGAGCTGCGCTCTGAAAGAGCTACCCAGGTTAAATAAATGGACAGACAGACAGACAGACAGACAGACAGACAGACAGACAGACAGACAGACAGACAGATAGATAGGTAGATAGATAGATAAAAGTTATTTGAGGCGTAAATTTGCAATTTTATGTGGATAATTACTTATTCAACAGTAGGCCTCCTGGCTCGTGTGTAAAACATGCAAACGTACATAACGTTTAAGTCAAGGTCCATACTCATCGATACACCAAATATACGACCCATTAAGAGCAGGATATCCAACATATCCAAGATATAAAAAATTAACTCTACATCAATACAACTGAGCACATAATCAATTTACAATATATAAATAAAGAGGTGGAGGAAGTAATTAAAAACTTCAGCACCAGCCAATAACAAAATTTTGAGCAACAATGTAACATCCAAGAGAAATCTAAAATTAAGATGTACCCATTCCCTGCCCCCGATGTCGTTCACATTTACAGTGAGCGACATGGGAAGCAGCACATAGGGTTTACGTGTAACTCAGAGAATACTCTTTATATAGGATCCCATATCATTTATCTACATGGCGAACAAAAACGGAGAAAGACTCCCCTTGTCACACACTCAGTGAACATTCAAATGCCTCTGAACCAGATTCATTTTCATGTTTTACCAAGATTTTACAGAAGAATACATACAATCATTTTCCCTTTAACTCCTAATTTTATCAACTTATACCACAAAATATTTCAAACCACATAATCAAACGCTTTTTGGAAATCTACAAATGTGCAAAACAACTTTTGCTTACTATTTACAAATGAGGAAATTATACTTTGCAAAATAAAAATACTATCCGTTGTGCCACATCCAGATAGAAATCCGCCTTGTGATTCAGTATAAATTTGATATGACTCGGCCCACCATATAAGACGATTATTCAAAATATGTGTATACATCTTACTAAGTGGACTTAACAAAGTAATTCCTCTGTAATTATCGATTAAATAAACATTTCCCTTCTTATGTAAAGGCAACAGAATACCAGTGGTCCACATATCTTGAAAAATACCACTACTAAAAATTGTATTAAACAATATCAGTAATTAAAGCGAGAGAACCGATTCACCACAGATGAAAAATTCATTCAATAATAAATCTTGACTTGAAGCTTTACCATGTTTTAACTGTGTAATTGCATTGCATATTTTACGTTTTCAAGACTTATTGCATTATTTAATTCATGAAGCATCATTTGCGTATTGTTACCAAAAACAGCTTGTGTATCTAACAAATCGACAATGTCCTCATCAAGGGTTTGAAAAACGCCATCTGTATTATTTACCCTTTTGAAAAAAAAATCGTGCGTTCAAAATTGTCTTGGTATTCGAGGATTTATTCTAATCATCTTCCAGTATAACTTGACATTTTCAAAACGCAGCGACAGCAGCCTGTCAGTTTCAGATTTATCACACAAAAAGCGACATCTGCGAGCACAACTTTTATACACATTTCTTGCGTCCACTATGTTGCGCCTTGTCACATCTGTATTTTCCTGCCAATATTCATTTAAAGCCATACAATAATTAGCACGCTTTTCCATTTAGTCATCGTTTGCCCATTTTGGCTTAATAAATTAACACAATTACTTGTCACATTCCTAAAGCTTGTTACTTTAGCAAACAATGAATCCGCTGCAAATCGTATCGCATTTGTGCACTTCTCCACTGCTTGTTGTATACACTGTTGATTCATCACAGGGCCATGCAACATATTAACCATGGAATCAAAATTATTTATTTCTTTTCTCAAATTATCAAAAATTCGTCTTGAAGAGCAACTTCCAAACAAACCTTTAAACATCAACGCTACTTGGTAAAACACTGAAAATTATGCTCAGAGTCATATTATAATGACACATGAAGTCCACTGTGAGCTGACAGGATCATCGGTTCTGATATACCAAAATCTATCACACTTTCCATCAGATTGGTTGACATTATAATATAATCAACAACGCTTTCACCCCTGGCCGTATGACATGCCCATTTATCAATTCCAAATCTACCATTGACTATCCTTAGACTCATTAATGTATGTAATTCCAAAGATTAAACACCATGAACATTTGATGGTGTCATATCCTTAGACATATGCGCCTCGATTACCTCATCACAACATAATTATCTGATACTGATATATATATGCAACACTGCCATTAGGAACATAATCACATTTGTTATTGCGGTAAAATCTCTGCAAAGAATTACACTTCCAACTACTTCATCGTATTTTGCGATTAGATTTTGGGCTCGTTGAAAAAAAAATCCATTCTATTTACATTTATTCGCGTCGAACCTTCGGGTACTGCATAACATCAACATACTAATACATCAATTTCTACACCAAAAAATCTGAACTCAGCTTCACTAGAATAATATCATCACTGTTTTTCTCCAACAACTGAATTCCATCACATAAATAAGATCTGTAATATATTACTAAGCCACCTGAATACCGTTTACTTCTCGGTTTCTGCAAAGTTCTACTCAGGAATATCATTTCGTAGTCGTCCACATCCAGATCCACCATTTGTGATGCCCTTGTTTCACATAAAAGTATAATATCTGGACCGTGTAACAGCTGTTTCAAGTCAACAGAATCTATGCAAACTAACATTGAAAGAAGGACATGTGAAATGAATGGAGGGGTGCCTGTCCATGGTACAGACACAGTCCAGGTGAAACTTGTACTTTCCACACAAACTAATACATAGAGAAGCCCATGTTAAACGAATGGAAGGGTGCCTGTCCATGTTACATAACAATACATGTGACACTCATATTTTCTGCACACACTTATATTTAGAGCAGCCCATGTTGCACGGATGGAGGATACCTGTTTTTATATTTTTTGCAGCAGTATATTTCACTTTATGTGCACATTCTTGACATTATTTATTTATTATTTTAGAATGTTAGACTGAAGATATACCTACGTACGTACATTCTCATAACCTTTGCAACATCCTAGATTGACATCTCATTTGGATTAACGCTGATCATCTTATCTGTCACAAAAGACACAGTCAATATCTAAAACAGTCTTTCTGCCTTATGTTAGTCTCACACAGTCTCATCTGTGCTTTCAGACCCTGTTGATAGTGACAAAGTGGGTAAGATAATTTAAGATAACAAGAGGGCTGTGTGAACAGCACATGCTCAGCTGACCTAGACATTCATCACACTTGCAGCACTGTAAACTCGGGACAGGATAAAGGTCACCCATGTACTGAGTAAGTCTGACCTTTATAGAAGAACACTAACATGTGCAACATCAAGGTCCCAGTATAAGTAGTTCTCAAGTTATAGTGAAGAGTAAAATTCCTGAATGTTGCACTATGACCCCAGAAACGAGGTCAAGGTCACTCATGTACTGTCTAACCATGACCTTCATTAACATTTGTAACAACAAGGTCCTAACTCAAAACAGATCTCAAGTTATCCCTTATATGTTTTGTGACCATGGAACGACCGAATCTTGAACCAGCAACCTTTAGCACCAATCATTTAGCACGTCCACCAGCGTCAAAGTAGCATCGAAAATACATATGTTTTGTGACCACGGAACGGCCAGGTTATGAAGCAGCAATCTTTGGCACCAATCACCTAACCAAAAATGGGCAACGTACATACCAACTGTACCAAATTCCAATTCCAAAAAAAAAAAGAATAGTTTACTGGAGGCAGGTATGTGTGAATGTCATAATCGACACGGCCCAGCTCATTGTATTCATTCCAGTACAAATGATATACTATGTTCGGAGTTGTCCCAGATTGGGGACTCTACAGATATAAGTCCATCAGCATCAAAGGAGCATCGAAAATATATATGTTTCGTTACCATGGAATGGCCGGGTCTCAAACCAGCAACCGTTGGTAGCAATCATCTAGCTGAAAATGGGAAAAGCACATACCAACTGTACCAAATCACCATTCCTACAAAAGAAAGGTACAATGGAAGCAGGTATGCATGAATGCCATAATTGACATGGCCCAGTTCATTTTATTCATTCCAGTAGAAATGAAGTACTGTGTTTGGAGTTGTTCCAGATCGGGGACTGTACATATGTAAGTCCACCAGCATCAAAGAAGCACTGAAAATACATATGTTTTGTGACCACGGAATGGCTGGATCTCGAACCAGCAACTTTTGGCACCAATCACTTATCCGAAAAAAGGAAGTGCACATACCAACTGATGAAACTGATGCCAAGAACAGTCAACTGTACAGTGTATTTTGGTCTGTAGACTCAACTCCAGGATTCAGGGATAAAGCCAAGATTGACACTTCTACAAACCCTGCTAAATACCAAGGTTCAATTTTATATTATAGAAAATTTACAATTCAAAAGCGGTAGCAATGATTGGCACAATAAGGGCTCCAATCTTCAGTCAGGAAAAACTGTGCTGAATGGGGTTGACAGGAGAATCAAACTTCATAGGTCATCATCAGTATTTTATCTGATGTCATCTGAAATAAGTTCCTTAAAAAAGCATATACACAAAGCTGTTCTCTGTGTATGTATTGTGTGTGGACAATGATGCCTACGACAGATTACGTGCCAAGAATCAATTTCACTTCCAACACTATGACCTGCCAAATTTGTATCTAAAGCAGATGGTCACACAGTGGAGCCATACAAGCCAGAATTTGCAGCAGGCAGATAGGCGGGGGTTCCTGAATCTGTACTCGGGATTGGGAAGTTCAGGGAAGAATTTGGAAACAATATCACTCGAGATTAATTTGCTAATGGGTTTACCCTTCTTGCCTTTGACTTAACTCAAGACCTGTCTTGTAATTCTTAACACTATCAACCTGTAAGGTCAGTAAACGTTGATCTGGATGTAACTTTTGGGACAGCCCTTAATTCAGCTGTAATCAAGATTATTTATTTCGATTTTGGCAGTGTTGTGGAAATTGACAGAGGACGAAATGTGATCGCAGCTTTCCAGTATAAGGCATGTACGGCATCTTCGCCTTTCTTCAGATGAAACAATCACTTTTGTAATCCTGATGTTTGGTATTTTGCTCGCCCATTCTCGTCCAAAACCATCCATTAGCTACTGCAACTGGTGGTACCAAAAATCAGGACACTCTCCACCCATAAAAAATTACTGTACACCTGATATGATTTATGATATGTTTCACTGTGTAGGTATAATGATTTAACTTCGATTTGTTATTTATCACTTCCCGTGAAATGGGAGAAACATTGTTTTTGTGTTTGATCCACCTCCCCATCCTACGTGCCCTACCACCACTCATTCAACGCGTTTTATTTCCACGCAGTAACTCTTTACGAATTTGTGTGATTTTGATGGAATTTGTCAAGATGATATATCTTGATAGCTGATAAGTTGGGAGTCTGCTCGGGTGACCTTAACCTTTTTTTTCAATTTCACGGGGTCCTTAATAGTCATATTGTTTCGGTGCCAAAACATCACGAACGTGGTAAAATTATATACCTCGCACAGGACTGGGTTGTAAATGCACTTGAGCGACCATTTTTTTTCATTTTAGTTGCACAGCCCTTCACATATTTGAGGATACTTGGTAAAAGAGGGTAGGATTATGTATCTTGGTGAGACTAAGGTTCGGTTTGTGTTTGAATTACCAGGATCTGATTCCTAAGGTCATATTACTTTTACTATGTAACAAAACAGAATACTTTAGCAAGTTTATACCCGTGCTACATGCCCATTCAATTTTGCCATGCAGAAACCGCAATTTCTAGTTTTTATGTGGGAATGTCTATGTTCCGTAATCGTTTATCACCTCAGTCTCAATCTACCAGCATGCGGACAGTATCTTACAAGCTTGGAAATGTTGATTTTGTGTTACATTTAGACTTATTATTGCAAAATAAAAGCCAATAAATTCACCTTTCTTATTAAGTCATGTATAATATATTTTATATGTCTACTGATGCAGAAAAAACTAATACCGGGTCACTAAAGGATGAACATAGTATGCATGATTCATTGTATACCCTTATATAGGTCACTTGTTCAAGGATTTCTTGCAATTATATACTGTTAAATGTAAAAGTCCAGTCAAAAAAAGTACTCATATGAATATGATACGCATACATATACCCTTTATTTTCCAGTCCAGTGCATGCAGTCTCATTGCATTGTTTTAATGGCGCAAACGCAGCTTGCCAGAATCATTAAGTGCGATCAGGGAGGTGTATGATTGAATGGTACATTTGCAACTCGCATTTATTTTTCACCAGTAAAATAGTAACGGAGGCAGAATAAAAATGGCATTGATATTCTATGTGGTCGTTACAATTTGGATTTTTTTTTGGGGGGGGGACATGTTGCAATGACAGTGTTATTTATTTGTTGTCTGTCACAAAGCCGACAAATGAAAATGAACATGTAAGATAAGCACATTGTTATGCATAGAAGTGTCAATTGAAGGCTACCGCGAAAATTCAAATAAACTGACAAGTGTATGCAAGAAAAGTGTCATTACCTTATCCAATATATTATCATGTCATCTAATTAATATTCTAATAAAGTACAATATCAGTTGTTTTCTTTGCTGAAGCCGGTGTAATCATAGCTGCAGTATTCAATGTTTGGATAGCGTAATTACAAAATAGGTTCTAAATATAATTCTGTATATGTTCTCATCCTCTTACACACACAGCGAACATCGGCAGGCGTGTGAACCTCACTGCAAAAGAACATGCTTTGCCGAGGATGCCATATTTTAATGAGGCGGAAATACCAGTTTATCCAAAAGCGTATTACATTGCCTGATTCAAAGTTCCCAACAAATTTTGTTTTGGTTGTGATGACCACGTTGTAGAGATTGGAGATTGGAGGTTTTGCAACCAGTCGAAATTTCTCACGATTTCAGCTGAAAGAAAGCTGATGACCAGCTTAATGACACAGGATTATGTAAATGTGTGGCTTCATGCATAGGCCTGTCTCACATTTGCTTCTACAATTTAAGGGTGTTTGGTGTGTAAGCATATACCAATGGCCCAATATGTGATGGCGTTTCTTGACCTCATTTCTATAAGTAGTTTTATTGCTCAGTTATTTACGTTTCGCTTTTTTGTGTAAAACATGTATAAAATTAGATATTTCATGGAAAATGAGAACATGAACAGTATCTTAGAATACAGTAGATAAAACTACACAATTGTTCAGAGCCGTCCATTCTCGAATACCACAAATGTTCTAGTTAAGGTACCACAAATGGTCCCAAAGACGAACAAGAAGCAGCTGTTTTACTTTGGTTGCACTTGATTTATATGTATATTGTTTGCATATTTTTTCATTTAAAAAAAAATTGGTCGCACCAATGCAAAACTAGTTGCATGGAACAACAAAGCAACCAATTAAAGATAGATGAAACACTGCCTATAATCATTCAAGGATAAGCCTTCAATAGGATCAACAGAAGCATTGTTTAACTTCAGATACAAAACTCAGGGTATTTTACATAAGAACATGCCACTCATCATACCCGAGGCTTATGCTAATGCTTCTTTCTCCTAGATTAAAACTTTGCATCACACGGTGTACTTCTTAACATATTCTATTTTTAGCAAAAAGCACCTAAAGTCATGCTATGACTTCACTTGTTCAGCGAGTTTCTCTCAAGAAGGAGTGTTTGATGTATAATATCTTCAAACCGTTTCTTGTGCAACCTAGTCAGAATAATATAAAAGGAAAGGTCACATAAAATTAATGTAACACTCTCAAAAAGAACTTCTATGTGTTCTATGTTATTTTTCGAGTATTATTTTCGCAAATTGATACAAAATTGAACTCAATACATATTCGGGAAAATAATTCCCTGATCAAGTCTTGCCGAAGGGACATCCTTGGGAAAAAGGCGATTATATTTATCCCTCGGAAAATTCTATAAGCGTATAAAGTACATAATCTTAAATTATTTATTTATTTGCTTGTTTTTGTATGTTCGTCCATTCATTGATGTAGTCATTTTTATGGTGACACCCGTTCTGAAACATGGCAATATAATCCTCAGATGTAGATAAAGTAATCATGAACATTTGAAGTGGATAAACCAAAAGATATGGCTGCACTTTCACACTGGTCCTATAACCATCTCATAGGCTACTTACATAATGTTAATAGCTTCCCCTTACCTTACATGTATCATAGTTCGACCAGCAAAAAGAAAGGGGTCCTAAAGTTTTATTGCACCGAAAGATGTAATGAAAGCAGGTCAAACAACACACTTGTCCATAGCAGTCCATTCTCGAATATCGATGGATACACTGTAAATATTACTTTTTGTAGAGTGAGAATACCATAATTATTACCTGTAGAAGTAGGTCTGTCACCAACTAATAGGGAGACGTTTAATGGAAAGATTAGGAAGTGGACATCCTGATAGTGCATAATCTGCACAAATTTAGCATTTTGGACGCCTTGCTAAGACTGCTTGTCATTTTTCTGATATATAGGCCTATGTATCTTGTGCATACATGTATATTAAAGACCAACCATGTACAGGCTGCAGTGTAGTGGGGGTCGGCCCATTTTTCCAACCTTCGGAAAAATGACACTGACCCAGTGTAGTGTAGGCCTACTTGTACTCAATCCTGAACACTGGTGAAATTTAATGGTTGAGTAAAATATTTTTAACAATATATGTGACCCTCTCTAGATTTGAGAACAATAAACATTCTGAATGGTTCTCTTTCCTTTCCGTCTTCTGTCAAGAAAGGCTTATTCTCTCTTCATCAAAATATTCTTGAAATTAAACAAACCATCTTCGAAGTTCGAGATAATACACATTTCATTACGTATGTCCAACAGCTAATGTAGCGTCTGATTTTTCAGTGGTAGGCCCTTGGCCTAGCCCTACTGTGAACTTGTCGATCGACAAGGAGTAGTCTTATCCCTAACGACCATGTTGAATAATTAACAATAAGCCTAGGCCCGTACGTCTAATAAATTGCTTTATACAACCAGGCATGTAGGCCTAGGGTCTACTCTGGTGCGTTGTGGTAAGCCTACACTATTGTACAATAAGACAAGGCCTATCAAGTACTAAGTAGTACAGACTACTCACACTGTAACAGACCTAAGGCCTAGAACTATTAGTATTATGCCTTATGACAATGAACCGTATTTAACCAGAGGCAGTGGTAGTGAAGAGGTTGGCCACTGTGATGAAACTGTTATGAAAACTTGACCAGCGGATCATTCGAGGATTAGGTTAATGCTGTAAGTGTGAATAGTTTATATTAATTACAATATAGCCTATATATACTTACAGGATTAGCCTAATCCTCGAATAAATCAAAACTGCAGTTGCTGGTTGCTGTGTCAGCTTCATCGATCTGGACAACCACTTCACAAGCGGGTACCGCTGCGAGACGGCCCGGTTTGTTCCGACACCTTGCCTCAGTCAGTCAGTGAGAAATTGCTAATGGTAACCCAACTTTCAAGAGGAATTTACTCATTTGAGCAATCTCTTGAGTCTAAAAGTACCATATCTGAAACAGAAAACACTTTGTTCTCATTTCTTAGTTTTATAAACGTGCAAGCAATAAGCATGGTTTCCTCCACCTCATCTAGGCCTACTTTTTTTCCTAGGCCACTTGTGTCCCACAGGACCACGCACAGAAGCCGAAAGCCACCGCAATATTATTACGTAATTCCGGTGACGTGCTAATCATCGTTGGTCGGAGGTCAAACGCGGAAAGTAAACATCCGGTTTTCGGTTCACAATGAATGCCAGCCCCTCAGTCAACCAGCAAAGCGACCCTGAGTCCAATGATGGTGAAAGCCAGCGGGAAAATGTTACAGGACTATCGCTGACACCAAGGGAGCAAACAACTTGATGTCAGCATATCTCGATGAACAAAAAAATATTGTCGAAGGCAGTTGCTGTAATATTACGACAGTCACATTAATTATAGGAAAATCGTCCAGTAAAAATAGACCTATCCACGGTAAACGCCGAAAAGACTACAGCAGGATATTTAGGAAGCGTCACACTGTGAACAGGTAAGATAAATGCGTCACAGAAACTCACTGAACAGCCTCCAGGTTTCCCGTCCCGCTTTTTTTTACTTTTTTTTTTTTTTTAACAAAGTCTCCCACCTTTCGTAAAATTAAAAAAAAGTAGCATTATCCCATAACTAAGTGGCTGTAAAGTTGGGTCCCTCCTATAGTCTATCAACCTTGCTCTACGGAAACGGATTTTGTGAATAGGGCCTATTACAACAATGGATTATTACTTGCCGACATATCTAATGCATAACCTTTTTTCATCAATATACCCTACTTTTGAGGCATATGTGGTAGCTATATGCACTTTGTATTTCTTTTCAGCCGCATTTTGGGGCATTTCTGCGGTCGCAAGCAAAAGTTAGCGCATTCCATATCGTCCGAGAAATGATAAGTGCGCGTGCGCACATGTGATTAACAGATCCTTTTAAACTGCCGGCACCGTCCGTGAGAAGACCGCAAAAACGCTAAAATTGCTGGTTACAGAAATAAATACAAACCACACTGCAAAGAAATTTCTTTCAAGAGTTAGGTAAACTGCTCAGATTTAGTTATGTATGAAGTACATGGTCATTTTGCCCGCTGTTTACGAAATATTCGAAAAATTCCCTTCCCTAACTCAGGGTTGACAGACTATAAAACAAAAGATCGAAACGTCCCAAACATGCCGAATGCTGCCTAATAGTAATAAGCCGAACACACCAAACAACGGCCGAAAACACCGAACAACTCTGAGCTTGTGCCCAACATGCTATCTAATACCCCCAACACACCGAACGCCACCCTGGCCAAGTGGTTATGTTCTTCGCTTTGTGTGCAAGGTATACGGGGTTCAACTCCCGGCCTTATTGAACTTTAGGGGACCCGAACCCCTATAGGACTAATAATGGTTCAAAGTTCACGAAAGCTCCGGAAGTGTTGTAAATAATCATATGCCACACAAATCACTTATCTGAGATGACTTCCAACCGGCCCTAACATTTAAATTAAGCATCAGCGTTTCTGCCGATGATCCAAGATGGATGCCGCAAGTGCTATTGGGGACAGTATCATATAATTTTAAATGTGATCATAAACAATAAAATTATTGCTTAACTATTTCGAAGAAAAAAATTACAAGAAAGAATGAACGCTGAGACCATCCCCGGGAATATCCCATGGCATCACGTGCACCTGGCTCATTTGGTAGATTTAACGCGATTGGTTAAAATCTTGTTCCGGTGTTGCCTTGTGGGTAATATTCGAGTCAAAAGTTGTTCGGTGCACATGCAAATGGCGGCAACTTACAAATTCCCGCACACATATGTGGGAATGACTAACTGAGTGGCGCGTGCAAGAGAGCCCTGGGGGAGATGAGTGTCAGCTTACCAGGCTGACTCTTCTATAAACCAAACAATAAAAAGTACAGAGTGTAAATTGAATATCGAACAGAAAATAAATCATTAGTCTCACACTATAGGCCTATTGAAATTGACTGTGTCAAAAATGTTAATTGAATACCGAACAGGAATTAAATCATTGGGCTCATATTACAGGCCTATTGAAATTGACTGTATCACCAATTTTACCGAACACAAATCTGTTTAGCCTACATTATGACGTTTGCGTAATTTACGTTGCTATGGGCTGTAACATTTAAAGCTGCTATAACTGTTTATTTCCCTATAATTATAATAATAATAATAACAGTGTTACCAAAACAAAACATTAATTGTAGCTTCAGAATGAACAATTTTGAACTTGCCGAACCGTGGCCACTTTTCGGGGGTGGGGTGTGTATGTCTGTTTTTCAATACATCCCTCCCTTCTGCGCAAAATGTCCCTAATTAAAATTTGTGTTGTTTGTTTACAAATTACATGTAACGACCTAATTGTTCAAGAATTTTTCATCTGATATTAAAATGCTACCAAGCATTAGGCCTACACTCTGATGACCATCCGCCAGTCGTATATATTGAACGTTAATTATATTTTTGTGACGTAATAACAGAACCCTCTACTTTCTCTCCAGCCGTATCTAAGGATAATAGACCAGTTCATAAGACTCGGGTTTATTTGGTTCACTTCGGCCCAAGTTAGCGAAGTGCATCCTGCTTTGTTTACATTTTGTGCTCGACCACGCTGGCCAGATTCAACGTGGAAGGATAAGAGAGTAAAACACAAGATGTGCTTGGGTTTAATGAAAAATCAAACCGTCAGCAAACTAAACATGCACATTTCACCACTGATGTGACATTTTAGGTAAAAGATTTGCACTGTTCAGCACAATCCATGCTGGAATCACTAGCGTTAGCCGTGGCATCCTTTCTGAACATATGGAAGCGTGGGCCCAACTCGGCCACTTGCTGATTGGACAATCAGGCCAACAATGGAATGCATAATTAATTAGGATCCAGAAAGTTCGGTACAAGTGGGAATGAACAGGTCTATTTCAGCGACATGAAATTGTTTTGTAGCCGTTAAGTCTTTGTCGTCAGTGTGAACAATTTATGTGGACAGTAAAGCTACGTGTGTGTCTTCTAAGGGAAGCCATCAAAAGATCGATGTGCGATAAAAAACGAACCTAATTTAGTTGGGGGGGGGGGGGGGGTTAAAAGTCCATTTAGTTTTCTATCGCACAAAATCGATGTAAGCAAAAAAATATCAAAATTTTAACTTACAAACAGAAAAAAAAACCGTTTCCGCGATGACTTTCAGGGGAAAAGCTACTGAATAGTTCAAGTTACAAGTTGTGCCAAATTCATAATTGTTTTTGTATCATGAGGAATTTAATTATTCTCTATGAGGTATTCTTGTTCGTATGGTGTTTGTTAACAAACATCATACATGTCATTATAAAAAGGATGCCAGTGAATAAATCATTGATGGTATAAAGAAAGCACTTGTGTCGTTGCTTTTAAAAAAGCTGACAGTTGTATGGAGTATTTGGACAAGCTTCACTATTCAGCAGGCCAGTCAAGACAAAATGGGCTTTGGATATAAATGACTTGTAAAATGACCGACATGGAAATATTGCATACTGTGAAGCCGGCGTAAACTGAATACAAAAGAAAGACAAAGTCAATTTTAATGAAAGTGAAGTATCTTTTATTTGACAATTGTTCAATATCAATCATTCATCCAGGGATGTGAGTCCTGTCTTCATGTTGTAGAATGGTAGTAATGCCAATCTTTAAAAGCCATCCTATATACACCACAACATGACCTTTTTATAGTGGCAAAACCCTATGTAATCTGTTACCACTACAGTACACATTCTGGGAGATCGAAGTGTCAATGTAAAGCCGAGTTTAGTTTCAGGGGGAGGGGGGGGGGGTCTGACTCAAAACGAAATTACTTTCGTTTATTTGTAACCATTGAAATTTTGAAGGCTTCACTTAGGAATGGGAATTTGGCACATTTGGTATGTGTGTTTTGGTACAGTTGGTTTGTGCATTTCCCATTTTCAGCTAGATGATTGCTACCAAAGGTTGCTGGTTTGCGACCCGGCTGTTCCATGGTCACGAAACATATATATATTTTCGATGCTCCTTTGATGCTGGTGGACTTACATAATTATGTAGAGTCCCCGCTCTGCGACAACTCCAAACATAGTACATCATTTGTACTGGAATAAATACAATGAAGTGGGCTGTGTCTATTATGGCATTCACACATACCTGCCTCCATTAAACTATTCTTTTAGGAATGGGAATTCGGTACAGTTGGTATGTGCGTTGCCCATATTTGGCGAGGTGATTGGTGCCAAAGATTGCTGCTTAGAGACCTGGCCGTTCTGTGGTCACAAAACATATGTATTTTCGATGCTACTTTGACGCTGGTGGACGTGCTAAATGATTAATGCTAAAGGTTGCTGGTTCAAGATTCGGTCGTTCCATGGTCACAAAACATATAAGGCATAACTTGAGATCTGTTTTGAGTTAGGACCTTGATGCTACAAATGTTAATGAAGGTCATGGTTAGACAGTACATGAGTGACTTTGACCTCGTTTTTCGGGTCATCGTGCAACATACATGAATTTTATTCTTCACTATAACTTGAGAACTACTTATACTGGGACCTTGATGTTGCACATGTTAGTGTTCTTCTATAAAGGTTAGACTTACTCAGTACATGGATGATCTTGATCCTGTCCCAAGTTCACAAAACATAGATCGACCGAAGCTTTTGTTGGACCAAACAGCACACATTGACCTAGCGGTAAACCTATCGAATCGAAAGCCGTTACTTTCACCAAACAATAAAAGTATAAGTCATAATTATTGATTAGTCCTGACGCAGCCTAACGTAAATTATAGATTATTCCAAACACAGTTGACCTAACAATAAGTTAGATTAGGCCAAACACCGACCTAACAGTAAACCTAACAATTATATGTTTGGCGTAACAGTTGACCTAACAATAAGTTAGATTGGGCCTCCCAACACCGACCTTACAGTAGACCTAACAATTAATTATATGTTTGGCCTTTCAGGTAACCTAACGGTAAGTTAGATTAGGCCCAACACCGACCTAACAGTGAACCTAATTAATTATATGTTTGGCCTATCAAGTAGCCTAACAATTAGCTAGATAGGCCTAACACCGACCTAACTGTTAACCTAACAATTAATTATATGTTAGGCTTAACAGGTGACCTAACATTTAAGTGAGATAGGCCTAACACCGAACCAACAGTAAACTTAACAATCAATTATATGTTAGGCTTAACAGGTGACCTGACAATAAATTACATTAGGCCTAGCACCGACCTAACAGTAAACCTAACAATTAATAATAGCTTAAATGGAGACACTTCATTTTCTGCTGTTTTTAATTTCCTTCTAAAATTTTCTTACTAATATTTGCGATAATTAAATGTATAATGCCATGATTATTAATTAATCAGCAAATTTGGTGTGACGTAACAATGGCTTATGAGTGAAACACCAATCAGAAGAAGGCAAAATATCATTGTGTGAGAAACACCAATATTATAAGGTAAGGGCACAATATATTTCACCAGCTGAAAAGTATACGCAAGTGTCCTTACACGTAGGAGCTGTCTACGTCGTTCGTCTGAAATAACGCGAGCACACGTGGAACTTTCCATCGCATCACCTACATCAGTTCCTGCTTATTCATTCAGCATTTCACCACTGTCAACCAAAGAAGCAGCAACAATTTAAGAACATTGTGATGGAAACACCGTGACGGAATTGCCATGTAGGCCCAAAGAAGGTGAACTTAATACTCATAAGTTCATAAGTGATAATACTGCACTCAGGTCAGGAGACCTCTGTGTGCAGCTCCTGATAGATAATACTTAAATTATGAAAGAGGAAATACTCTCTCATAATATTAAATTTGTTCTTGCTAAGATAATGTCAAATTGATTAAAATGGGTATGAAGACTTCAGGTTACTGTTTACTTGTAGTTGTTCTGTGTTGTCAAATTTGATGAGTTGATCTTTCCAGTGTCTATCTAGTCAGATGTTTAAATGTGTTGACTGTCGCCGATAACACCACGTCATCTGGCAGACTGTTCCACGGTCTAACAACCCGGAAAGAAAAACTATATTTCCTAATATCACGCTTAGCTCGTTGGGTCTCTAATTTGTATATGTTCCCCTGTGTATTAAAGTCTAATTTAAGCTCCTTGTTCAATAGACCAGTTACCACCGCCTGGTCGTGTCCCAAATTACTTCTCACGATTTTAAATGTCTCAATCATATCCCACCCTAAGTCTTCTATAGGCTAGGGTTGGCAGGTCCAGTTTTTTCAGTCTTTCAGGGTAACTCAAGTCTTTGAATCCTGGGATCAATTTTGTCGCACGCCTTTGCACATTTTCCAATGCGTCAATGTGTTTCTTCATATGTGGACACCACACTTGGTTTGCATATTTAACATGTGATCGCACCATTGATCTGAACAGCAATAAAAATGATTCTTTGTCTAAGTAGTCAAAAGACTTTCTTATGATTCCCATTATTTTATTTGCTTTGTTAATTTTTTCTTGCATTTGTTTTTTAAATTTCAGATCGCTGTCAAAGTAAACCCCCAAATCTTTTTCTGCTAATGTTTCCTTCAGTGTAAAATTATTGTCTGCACCCATCTTGTAATAGGTCTTAGGGGTATTAGATCTACCAACTCTTATAATTACACATTTGTCTGGATGAAATCTCAGAAGCCACTTGTCAGTCCACTTTTGTAAAGGTTTGAGATCCTGCTGCAGAATTCTTATATCATCTTCTGTTTTCACTCTGCGGTATATTTTTGTATCATCAGCAAACAGATATATTTTAGAATCATGGCTGATTACATTAGGTAGGTCATTTATGTATACTACAAACAGGATGGGTCCCAGTACACATCCCTGTGGTATTCCGCTACAGACCTGCCTTTCTTTTGATATGGAATCATTTACCACCACTTTTTGTTTACGACCACTTAGAAAAGTTCTTTTCCAATAAAATATTTTATATGATATACTGTATACCTCAATTTTCTTCAAGAGACGATTGTGTGGTACTGTGTCAAACGCCTTTTGAAAGTCACAATATATAACATCCAAGGAATCCCACCATCTATAATAACTGTCCATTCATCTATGACTTTCAACAATTGTAGCGTGGTTGATCTGCCCTAAAGGAATCCAAACTGTTGTGTACTAAATAAATCGCTTTCCTTCATGTAGTCCATAATGTGATCTCTTATAATTGATTCCAGAATTTTACAAGGAACACTACTGTCACTAGTCAAGCTGACTGGCCTATAGTTTCCGGGCTCACTTTTGTCTCCTTTCTTGAAAATTGCTGTAATGTGGCTCAATTTCCATTCTTGAGGTAGACATCCTGTCCTAATTGATTCGTTGTATATTATACGTAGGGGTTCTGCAAATCCTTACTAATTTCTTTTAATACTGTTGGGTGAAGCTTATCTGGACCTAGAGATTTACTTTCTTTCAAATTTTTTAACTTCTTTTCCACCATGGATGGTGTTATTATAAATGGTTGCAAGGAATTTCCTCTGTTCATGTCTCCTGTCTCTATGTTAGCCTCATCTTCCTTAGTAAAAACACTTGCAAAACAATCGTTTAAAACTTCAGCCTTGTGTTCATCAGATCTTGTTTTAAACGGCTCATCCCTCTCATTCCCTGTTCCTGGTATGTTTAAATCAGGAATACCACTTTTCATCTCAAGTTTGGACCTCACATATTACAAAATATCTTTGGATTCCTCTTACACTAGCTGTTTTGCTATTTCTTTTTCTCTGTTGCGCACTGCTTTCCTTGTGATTTTTTGTATATTCCAAGTAAAACATGTGGCAAATTCAAACGACTTTAATGTAAGGCTGATGGATACAGATGGAAATACGACGACCAATTCAAGCTTCATAGAAAAAAATCCAATAATTTCTAAAAGTTAGTACCATGGGAAGACAGCAGATGGCAAAACCAAAGAATTTTGTAAGCACGTAAGTAAGATTTTTTAAACTGATTGAACAAGTTTTAAATCTGATATCTGTGAAAATTATCTAAATTAATACTAGTTTGATTAGGCCTATAAATATATTTTTTATTTTCTTATGTTACACATACAGGCCAATTTTCATTGTAGGCTTTATAATTTAAAAGGAATAATTTTATTTAAGAAATGAGTATAGTTTTAATTTAAGTCATTTATTTCTGTTTTTAAGGTGTACAGACAGATACCACATAAAGAAACATCGCCAATTTTGATTCATCACATTGGGAATGAAGCACTATGTCAGCCTATCTCACACGAGAACAGCAAGATACAAACAAAACTTTCGTACAAAAGCATCAGTACTGAAAAAAATCCAAGAGAAAGTCGTGAACAAAAAGGCTGGGAAAGTTCAAAGAAATGATTGCTGAACCTGCGCAAGGCAATCAGTTAACATCTAAACCTCGCAACCCGGGACAATGTTTAAAAATTAAATGCACGGGAACAAGTGAAGCAAAATCTACGTCATAGTCGCGATGCTATTGCAAATGCATATGAATATGCTCTTGAAGCTGAGAGGTTTATTCATTACATGGCATTTATTCCTGACATGAATCTTGTGGTTGCAGATACCAAAATATTGAAGAATTGTCAAAAGTCTTGCGCAAATCTCTTGGTTTGACTAGACAACTATTGTCTTATGACACTACATTTAACCTTGGACCATTTTATGTCTCGTGTCTCCTATTCAAACACACTGCGTTTTTGGAGGAACCAGTGATTCTGGCTGCCAGTCTTGTGCATGAAAGGAAATCTCAAAATTCTCATGATTTTTTCTTTTAAATTTGTTAACAAGACTGTGAAAGGATTGACGCCAACATTGCCCATAGTATGTGACGAAGAGCAAGCGATTGCAAATGCCATTAAAAAAGGTACATATCTTATTCGACGTAGCTGTCGCAGACATTTGATAGGAGATATAAAAGCTTGGGTTGACCAACATGTGGGTACAAAAGATGACAGATCTGTCTATGTTGACCAAGTATTGAAATTAATCAAGTGTGACTCGCCAAATACTTGCAAGATAAAATTAGCCGAGTTGTCAAACAAATGGAATGTTGCTTTCGTTGATTATTACAATCAACAAATTGAAACTAAAGAGGTAAACTAGAATGCTATGCGACCTGAGTTGCAAATAAAATCATACATGGTTATGATCCCGAAACAGGCGTTACAAATAACCAGTCAGAAGGTTTTATCTTTTTGTTAAAGGATCTACAGCGATGGATTGCAGTGCCTTTGGACCAAATTTTGTATTTTCTACACCTATTGCAAAATTATTATTTGCAGGAGATCAACGGAGGCTACTTGGGTGTTGGTACATACACGTTAAAAGAATCTTGTGCTCAAAAGAATCTTGTGCTCATTTGAGGCGTCAAATAGAAGAACTGACTGTATTCCTGTTTGCCCCCCAAAGGACATAATAAAATCATTTGTGGAAAAAGAACTTATCAAGCACAGTTTTGAACAAAATCCATGTAACAATAATTCTAAACTAAGCAGAGCAAAGGAAATATTGGCTGCCACATACTTGCTGTAAAAATCTGTCTGAGAATGCCTATTGAAAATGACAAAAACAAAAAGTATAACCCGACAACATTGCATGCACGTAAACGCAAGCAAAAAATCTACCCAAAGCAGGGAAAAAGTGATTGAATGATGCAGATATCATTCCTGCGCCAGATGCTGTCGAGAAAGTACGCAATTCCAAAGTTGGAATTCGCTTTTCGCACCATCGCCGTCGGAAATTGAAATTGACGACCCAGTTGTCAAGCATCGTAAACTAAAGGATACACCAATTCATGCTGATAGGCCTACACCAATTGATGTTGATGAGCAAGCCGACGTGGTGGTTTCAGCCATTGAGGACAATAGGCCTATGTGGTTGATTGACACAAATGGATGGAATTCGTATTAACTTGAGTAATGAGGACAGGGAAATGGTCTTGGGAACTCGTGAGTAGGGTTGGTTATCTGATTCAATAATTGATACAGCACATGCACTGTTGAAACAACAACACGTTAAATCATAAAGTAAAGTAAAGTAAAGTAAAGTAAAGTAAATACGGCTTGGTAGGAAAATACAATTTCCAAATTAAGCCGCTCATTAGTCTATGTTACTGTCATTGTTGGTCTTAGTGGATGATCTAGAGCACGATAATTATAAATAACAGGATGATCCTTAAAATGATTATCCACTCTGATCTTAAAATGTTCTATATCTGGTGCATTCTCAACAGTGTCCGGTAATGCATTCCACCATGGAATAACTCTGATACCGAAGAAAAACAGTCTTTTGTTGTTGACAGCTGCGATCTTTTGTAGTCTCAGGTGGTGGCCTCTAGTTCTGTCATGTCCGATAATTTGTGGTAGGCAAGAGTCTACCTCATAAATATTATGTAAATACTTATATAAATTTATCAAGTCACCCCTTAATCTTCTGTAAACTAACGTTGGTAATTTCAATTTCCTCAACCTATCCTCATACTGGAGATCTTTGAGCTCAGGTACTCTCTTAGTAGCTCTTCTTTGTACAGATTCTAATAAATCTGCCAGCCGCCAGATTCGAGGAGACCATACACTTGAGGCATATTCTAGGTGAGGTCTTACCAGTGACTTGTAAAGCAGGTTAAATGTCTTAATTTCAATATTGTCAAAAGATCTCCATATTAGTCCAGTTATTTGGTTTGCTTTTTGGGAATTGATTGTATATGTTCGTCAAAACTCAGTTCATTGTCTACTAATATACCCAAGTCTTTTTCAGTTGTAGTTACTGCTAAATCAACTTCCTCATTCATTGCATTTGACATTTTATAATCATATTCAGGGTGGCCAGATCCTATTCGAAGCACTGAACATTTACTGAGTTGAAATTCTAGCTGCCATTTGTATGCCCATGCTTGAAGGCTCTGAAGGTCATTCTGAATTTCACCACATTCTGTGACTGAATTGATTGCTTTAAACAATTTGACGTCATCAGCAAACATCATTAACATAGTTTTCAAAACTTCTGGCATATCATTAACATATATAGTAAACATTCCCGGGCACAGGACACTGCCCTGTGGCACACCGCTTGTGACCTCAGTCCATGATGACATGACACTGTTTACACATACACTTTGCTTTCTGCCAATTAGAAAGGACAATATCCAATCAAATACTTTTCCGGTGATACCATTGCTTTTGATTTTACACAACAGTCTCATTAGTGGAACTGAGTCAAATGCCTTTTGAAGTCTAAATACACTACATCAATAGGCTGACCTTGATCGATCCATTTCGACCACAAGTCTAGACATGCCAGCAATTGTGTTGTCGTTGACCTTCCTTTTGAAAAACCATGTTGGTATTTCGTAAAAAAGTTATTTACATTCATATGATTTATAATTTTTTTGTCTTATGATTTGCACCAGTATTTTGCAAACAATAGATGTCAAGGTAACTGGTCTGTAGTTGCTTGGAAGTTTCTTTGATCCTTTCTTGAATATAGGAGTGACGTGGCCAAGTTTCCACTCATTTGGTACTTTCCCTTCATCTAGTGATTTCTGAAAAATTATCTGAAGTGGCAATTTTAAAACATCAGCCATCTCCTTAAGAACTCTAGAATGAATACTGTCTGGTCCCATTGATTTGTTGACATTAAAATCAATTAATTTAAGATAGACATCATCCGAGTCAATTTCTATGTTGGTTAGCTCTTGAATATATTCTCGTTGTACTGGTTCAGGCCTATCTTCAGTTCTCTCATCAGTAAAAACACTCTTGAAAAAGTTCTTTAGAGATTCAGCCTTTTTCTTTATCAGTGCAGGAGGTTTGGCCTGCATCATCCTTTAATCTGGTATACTTTCACGTACTTTACATTTTTGATTTAACATACTTCCAAAATAACTTGGGATTGCCTTTGATATTTTGATCTATTCGCTTCTCATGCTGCTTTGAAGCCTTCCGCGTTGCCCATCTGGCTTGATTTCTAGCTTTTGTATATTTCTTGTAGTTTTCTTCTGTCTTGTTTTGTGTATACTGCTTCCAAGCTTTTTGTTTTCTGTGAAGTTTCTTGTTAGTTTGGGTATTTGCCCAGGGCAATCTGAACTTCTTATTCAGTTACTTTTCTTTTAGGTATATACTTATCCATGGTTGTTTTCAACCTCCTTGAAAATATCTCCCAACTATTTTCAACATTCTGATCACTAAGCAGGCTTTCCCAGTCAGTTTGTAGCTCAGACCTCATAGCATCGTTATTTCTTTTTTGATACTGATAAACTAACCTTTCTGCATTTTCATTAAGTGATGTGTAACAGTTAAAATCAAAAGATACCACAACATGTTCACTCTTGCCAATTGGCGGGTGGTATTCAATATCGTTAACCATGTCTTCTTCATTTGTAAATATTAAGTCGAGTATATTAGCCTCTTGGTTCAATTTATATTGTGTACTACACTCAATATGTTGATATAAAAAAAGAATCCCTAGTAGCTTCTAAAAATTTCCCTGGTTCTGATGTAAATGATTGCACAATACCTCCGTGTTGCCATTTTATATCAGGATAATTAAAGTCTCCCACTATAAGTAAATGTGAATATCCTAGCTGATCACATGCTTGCATTATTCTGTTTAATTGTTCATTGTTCGCATTGGTAGAATTAGGACTATGGTAGACACCTAGTAGTAATAACCAGTTATTCCCATTTAATTTTATTTCCACAGGTACCATTTCTTTGAAATCATACGAGTTAAAATTGTTTACTTCCATGGATTTCAGTTCCTTTTTTATATGGACTGCTATTCCTCTAACTGCTTCCTCTTCAGCATTGGTATAAAGTGTGTATTCAGGTATTTGGAGTTCTGTCTTTGATACTTTGAATCTTGAATTTTTGGGGTTAGTCTCAGTTGTAATAATAATATCAGGTTCCATCTTATTAATAATTGCATAATATTCTGGTTGTTTATTTGTAATGCAGTCAATGTTTGTGTAGAGTACTTTCAATGAGTTCTTCATTCTTTGCTTAGTTTGACTATTCTTGGATTCCAGGGTGGACCCCGAACCCGGAAGGCCCAACGCCCCCCCTCGGATTCCTTCTTTTCCTTTTCTCTGGCTTCTGCCACTTTTGTTTTCATTTGTTCACGTTCAGCTAATGTCATGGCATGGCACACACTTATATTCTTGAACTTTGCCTCAGCATCTTTCAAATTTCTTAATTTTGACATTATCTTCTGTTTGTCCTCTTTATTTTGTAGTGAAACTCTCATCGGCCTAGGCCTGTCCTCATTATCATTTTTTCTACCCAGACGGATAATACAATACAATACAATACAATACAATACAATACAATACAATACAGAAATAATGGATTTAGGCTTATAAGCCTCTGTATCCATATCAAACATGTCCAATCTAGTTCTTATAATATTTAATTTATACTGTAAAGGTGTCCTTGACTTTATAGTCCCATTTCAATGGGTGGTTATGAAAATGTTTGTCCAACTTTGATTTAAATGAGTTTAGTGACTCTGCCCACACAACATTACATGGTAAATTGTTCCATATCTTTGACACACGGAGAGTGAAATAGTTCTGCCTATGGTTATGACCTCCTTCTGCTCTTAAGACTAGAAGTTTTTTCCCATTTCCCCTAGTGCTTGTTTCTCCAATCAAATTTAAATTGGGTGCAGTTTCTGGGTCGGTTAATCCTTTTAAAATCCTGTACACCTCGATGAGGTCCCCTCGTAGTCTTCTATAGGCCAATGTACACAGTCCCAATTTCTTCAGTCTTTCTTCATACGACATATCTCTCCATCCTGGTATTTGCTTTGTTGCCCTCTTTTGTACTTTTTCAATCAGATCAATGTCCTTTGCCTTATACGGTTTCCACACTGAGTTAGCATACTCTAAGTGTGGTCTAACCTGGGCTTTATATAGATATTTAAAAGTAGTTCTGTCTAAAAATTGAAAAGTTCTTCTAATGATACCCATATTTCTGTTTGCCAGGTTAACTTTTTCACTTATATGTTTTTCAAATGTCAATTCTTCATCTATGATGACACCCAGGTCCTTTTCTTCTCTAGTCCTTTGAAGGTTAACAATATTATCATCAGTGTCTTTCATTGTATATGAAGTTTCCAAAGTATTTCTTCCTAGGCTTAATATTTTGCATTTGTCTAGATGGAACAATAATGGCCATTTTCTTGACCATTCACACAGTGCATCCAAATCTCTTTGAAGCAGTTCCATATCATTCACAATTGCAATTCTTTGGAATATCTTCGTATCATCCGCAAATAAAAATACATTGGACTGAACAATATTTGGAAGGTCATTGATGTAAATAATGAACAATGTTGGCCCCAATGTTCTTGGTTTCCACATCTGAAACTTCCAGGACTTCTGAACATAAAGATTTGAAAAGGGCCTCATCATGTTTTTTCCTGTCATTAGGGTTCACTTCTTTACTTTCTTTAACTCGGTGAATAATAATATTTTCTTCCCTCGATTCTCTAGATATCTCATCACGTTTGTGTTGAACTATAGTTTCTTTAACAATTTTCCTCATATTGTCATTACCACCAGTGCTGAGTGTTTGGTTTTCTATGTCATTTGCTACCGCCTGCCCAGGTTTTGTTTACCTTCTTCATATTCCCTTTTTGTTTTCAAAACAATTCCTCTGCCATTTTTGTAATTCTACTTCTTTTTTCCATCTTTTTCCTGGTTGATGCTCTGGTGTATGGCTGCAAATAAAATAAGGGATTTCAATGAGACCACTAAGAAAACATCGAATGCATATAAGCAGGCACAAGGGAAAGAAAGAAACTTACTTTCCAATTTGGCATCCCTGTCCGCTAGGACCATGGAATTTTCAACCCAGTTGGGTTCTGGGTGCATGTGGCATTCCATGATTTACAATGATTTACAATGAAACCACCTAGAACTATTTACAACTGTCCAGTTCCTTGGTGGTCTTCATTAAAGGGACAGGAAGCCGTCTCTGGCTTATAAAATGCCCCCCTCTACTCTTCAAAATTGGGTCCAAGCTGTTCGTAAAGGCATTCACAGAGTCAGCATTTACTATCTTTGGTGCTAAATTGTTCCATTCGTCTACCACTCTCTGTGAGAAGAAAAATTTTCTTGCATCAAGCCTAGCTCTTTGTTTATGAATTTTAAATTTGTGACCTCTGGTTGTAAGGCTTGGGTTAGACATATCAAAAAAGTCCTCCTTTTGCAGACCTTCCAATTGGTGCATTATTTTGTAGACCTCCAACAAGTCTGCTCTCAGTCTTCACAACTCTAATGTCATCAGGTTTGTTCTCTTTAATCTTTCCTCATAGGATATTTGACTAAGTCCGTTTATCATCTTAGTTGCCCTCCTCTGGACTTTTTCCATGTTATCAATGTCTTTCTGCAGATAAGGCCTCCATGCTTGCACACAATATTCCAAATGCGGTCTGACCAGGGATTTATATAGTTGCACAATGTTTTCTTTCGATTTGTCATCATATGTTCTTCGAATAATACCTAGCACTTGGTTTGCTTTTTTCACAATATTAGTACAGTGGGAACTTGTTTGTAGTGACTGATGCACTGTTATGCCCAAGTCCTTTTCTTCTAAGCATGAGCTTATTATGTCATTCCCAAGCATATATTCAAACTCGATATTGTTGAAGCCAAAGTGTAAACACTTGCACTTATCAACATTAAACAACATGAGCCGGTCCTTAGACCATTTGCACAGCCTATTTAGGTCTTTTTGAAGGATCATAGCTGCTTCCACTGTCTGCACACAGGTATATATTTTTGTGTCATCTGCAAATTTCAGTATCCCACTTGTCACTCTGTCATCGATGTCATTTATATACATGAGAAATAGGGTTGGTCCTAACACCGAACCTTGAGGTACTCCACTGGATACCCTTGTCCACTTAGACCTTTGGCCATTTATAACCACTCTTTGTTCTCTGTCTTGCAGCCATTGTTCTATCCATCCACATATTTTACCTCCTATACCATGCGCTTCGACTTTACGGATCAAACGCCTGTGTGGTACTTTGTCAAATGCCTTACTGAAATCTAAGTAGATCACATCTACTGGTTTTCCCTCATCTATATACTTTGTGACATCCTCCAAGAACCTGAGTAAGTTTGTCAAGCAGGATCTTTCACTTGTGAATCCATGCTGAGACTTTTTCAAAAGATTGTGCTTTGATAAATGTGTCACTATGGAGTCCCTGATAATTGATTCTAGTAGCTTGCAGACATGTGATGTTAGGCTAACTGGTCTATAGTTAGAAGCAGAAGATTTAGATCCTTTCTTAAATATAGGAGTTACATTGGCCTGTCTCCAGTCACTAGGCACCACTTGGTCCTGTAAAGTTTTGTTGAAAAGTCTTGTTAGTGGTTTAGAGATTACTTCAGCCATTTCCTTCAAAACTCTTGAATACATGTTGTCTATTTCTGGGGACTTATCTGGTTTTAGTTTTTGTAATCTCTGGTTAGCTCCTCCGATGTCACTTCAATCACATGTAACTCCTCTCTCTGATCCCCTGTGAATATTCTTGTAGGTTCAGGCATTCCATCTATCTGCTCTTTTGTAAAGACTGAAGAGAAATATTCATTTAGCACATTTGCAGTTGTCTTGTCGTCTGTAATAATAGATCCATCCCGGTCTTTCAAGGGACCTACACTTTCTTTGGTGCACATTTTCCCTCTTGCATATCCATAAAATGCCTTAGGATCTTTTTTTATGTTTCTTGCAATTTTATTTTCAAACTTCTTTTTAGCCTGCCTCAGAGCTTTTGTTGCTTTGTTCGACACTTCCTTGTATTGAACGTAATCACTATATTCTTTTGTGGCTGTGTACTTCTTCCACTGTGAATACTTAAGTTTTCTAGCTCTCTTTACGTTTCTGTTCCACCACAATGGATATTTTGAAGCTCTCCTTTTCTTTTTTGGGACAAATTTAGAGACCGCTTCATCCATTTTTCCTTTAAAATTATTCCACATTCCCTTAACATCTGAATCTCCAAGCAGTAGGTCCCAGTTTATTCCTTGTAAAAACTCTCTCATCCCTCTATAATCTCCATATCTATAATCATAGTATTCCTGTTTCCAATGTTTGATGTTAACCTCACATACCAAGTCAAAAAATATGACATTGTGGTCACTCCTTCCAAAATTTTCACAAACATTTACATCTTCAATCATCCCATTTTCTGTTGATAATACTAAATCAAGCACATTTGCACCTCTTGTTGCTTGTTCCACATGTTGTTGGAGAAAACATTCTAAAGTCAAGTCCAGGAATTTTTGTCCCTCTGTTTGAGCATGTAATTTTGTCCAATCTATTGATGGATGATTAAAGTCACCACAAATCAAAACACTTTTAAATTTATCACAAGCATCTTTGATTTGTTTATGTAACATTTGCTCCTGCTCCTCTGTAGCTGATGTACTATTGTAGCAGACTCCTATCAAAATTTGATGTGAACTTGTGGTCAGGTTACACCATATTGATTCTGAATTATTTGTAGCCATAAGTGGTTTATCCATCTCAATGTTTAAATTTTCTTTAGCGTAAATAATACAACCTCCACCTCTACTGTGTTTGCGGTCATTCCTGAATATGTTGTATCCTTCAATCGCAATTTCAGCATCCTTTATATCCTCGTGTGCCCAAGATTCTGTCACAAAAATTAAATCTAATTCATTTTCAACAGTGTAACATTTCAATTCTGGCATTTTGTTTATAAGACTCCTGGCGTTAACAAGCATACATTTCAGTTTTTTCACTGTATCAATTTTGTTATTTCTTCCTTCATCTTTTTTGTTGCTAGATTTTTGAATTAGTTTACTCCAGTCTTTATTTTGATAATTCTCAGATTCCAGGGAGGTCCCCGAACTTTGAAGGTCCAGAGCCCCCACCCCCCCCCCTCTGATTCGTTTTTTTCCTTCTGTCTGGCTTCTGCTACCTTCAGTCTAATTTTCTCTCTTTCATCTTGTGTGAGATCATCAGAAACACTGACATTTTTAAATTTTACATCTGCACTCTTCAATCTTGATAGGTTTGCCATGAATTTACGTTTTTCATCCTTGCTGCCTAAGGAGACTTTCATTGGTCTTGGTCTGGATGTATTGTTGTTGGGTTTGCCCACTCTCACTATGTTCTTTACCTCAGTATTACTATTACCAAGTAGCTCATTACATAGGGATTTGAAAAAGTCTGTGTCATGTTTCTTCCTGTCACTAGGATTCTCTTCTTCACTCTCTTTGACTCTATGCAAAATAATGTTTTCTTCCCTTCTTTCTCTTGACTGTTCATCTTTTTTATGTTCAATCATTGTTTCCTTCACAGTTTTCTTAACACTATCCTGCTTCATTTCATTACTTTCAACCTAATTAGTTTTGACAACCTCAGTCCATGTTTTATTGACTTTGTCCGGAACCTCTTTCGAGTATCTGCTGAGTTTATCTTCCATTTTTGTTTCCAGCGCTTGAAATTTTGCATTCATTTCATCTAAAAGTTTTCCAATCATTAAGTCAGGTTCATGCATCTTTGATCTCTTCAAATTCCCTACACACATAGGGCAATACCAAAAACAGTCCGGCCGTTGCAAAGTTGCATATTGTTCATCATGCATATCAATACACTTCGCACAATAATAGTGCTCACATTCACCATCAAATTGTAGAATTTTATCATCATCATGCTCAAATACATTCTTGCACACATGGCACTTCCAGCTTTCCACATCAACTCCATCCACACCCATTTTACTATTCGCAGCCACCGCATCAGCATTCACGCTCACATTTACCTTTGATCCTCTGTCAGTCCCTCTCTTACTTTTCTCACCTTTCCTTGAGTCACTTTTCTTTTTCTTTGGTGATCTGACATACTTGTCTAACCAACCTGGCATGTTTCTTCAAGTGAGTGATAATAGGTGATTCCGTATTGTTTCCCACTGACTTATGGGAAATTGATTGTTCCTAGAAATATCCTGCTTTGTTGACATTCACAACTACCCCAAAAGGGGTTGATATATCCTGAAGGGGTCTCTTTCCAGTGATTAAATGGTTACTCCCGGTTTCTCTGCTACTCTGCTAATCTGCCTACAAACTTTTGTAGCAAAACAACGATTTTTCTCAAGAAAAAAAAATGCCAAAATAGCTAGAGCTCAGCTCCCTCACTTCCAGCTGATTCAGCCTCGTTTTCAAATTTTCAAAAATACCAATACATAGCACTGCATAAATCCTCATCCCAATAAACGGGGGGCGGGGGGTCCACTTCTTGACGAACCACCATGGTTTGTCTCGAGACTTATTGGTGCTTTCCATTTGTTTGACTCCTTTATTTGACCGCTTTTATTCTTTATTTACTATAGTGGGCAGCTATCTTCACTACACATACATCCATGACGTAATAATGGGACCAGTGACAACAACGATCGAAAAACCTATCGGAAACGATAATTGACATGACGTAAGATAATTGCCCAGGATTACGTCTTAGATAGGAATAAATAAGGGAAAAAAATGAAATCGTTCGGTCTAACTATAATATCATGCATTGTATATTATTCACAAATTCGAGTAATAAATCGTAATTATATATGTTAGGCCTAACTAAACATTGCCGAACAATATATACAGTATTAATTTTTTAACGACATACGCTGTTCGGTCTTTTAGTCATAATATCTATTTTTTTCGACATGCATTTATATAGAAGTCATTTACGGTAAAGTTTCATATGTTCGGTTGTTCGGTCTTTTAGTAAAAGCCGTACTATAACGTCACGTCACGAGACGAGCATCCCCGGTTTTAGTAACCTCTTGGATGCAGTCTGGTTCAGCTGGGTGTTCATGAGTCATGACGTACCTTGACCATGCCCATTTTAGACTCATTTTAGACCTGGGTCACTTACTTCAGAGGCCTTTCTAATTCTATTGCAGCCTTCTCCCGTTTTCAGGACATTTAAAACGCAATAGAAGAAGCGCTACACATTTTGGCATTAGCGCCATCAATTGGGACATTCATTTTTATTTTATCACCTCATGAATGCCACTGTCTTGGCTTTGCTCCATAGGCCTCTCTTACTCAAGCCCCACTTCTAGTTCTAGGACTGTCGCCATTTTCCCAGGAGGCCGAGTGTCACATGACCACTGATAACCTCTGACATATAAAATCTGCATGTTTGCAGATAAATGCCATCCCCATAGTGCTCGTGTGCGCTGAGGAAGCTGCATGTCGTCTGTTTTGGGGGGTCAAGGCGGGGTCAAATGTGCAGTGCCCTTAGTGACAAAAAATGGCAGTGGGCAACAGTAATATTGTTGCTGTTAACTGAGCAGTCAAAATTGTTACACGCCCACTTAGCCCATCAGAACACTGGATTAATGCCTGAGGTAAAATAATATTCGGTCTCGGTCGACAATGGTTTCCTCGGGGATGACATTGGCCTGTCGCCCACCACCCACGTCAACATTTATTTTCTTACACTGCAATTCACAGACAAAGTTTAGAGGGTTCACAGAAACCACTTCAGCTTAAAAATCCTGTTTTAATGCCATTCCCCTACCCCCATGTAGTGAAAGTAGGCCAAACGCAGCTATGCAGTGAGCTTTCTACAATACAAGTATGTAGGACTACGCACTCAAAGTAAGCCACGTGTCCTTCCATAGTGTGTTGCCAAACAGTCGCCCGTGGCTAATTATATGCGTCGAAATGTGACGTCATGTCAGCCTCAGTCTCAGTGGACCACAATCAGACAAAATGTTGACTGCTACTAAGGGTGCTTGCGGAGACACCTCGAATATCCCACAGCTATTAACCAATTAGATTCCTTCTTTCTTACTTGAAATGAAAGAACACGTAATAGCGAAGCCTCTCGTAACGGGAATTATCTGATCACAAACAGCTTATTCTTAGATTAGGGCTATTTAACAATTTCGCCTCGGTTGACGTTGGTTTTTCTGATCGATATCACAGCATGTCTATTATTTGTTCATTGTAATCACTATTTAAGAACCCATCACTTTTAGCAGTAAATATCAAAAATCATGTATTCATTATTTAATAAAATAATTATGGACTTTTCATTGGATAGACATACTGTGATATCGACCAGAAAAACCAACGCCTTGGTTGCCATTGGTTTTTCTGGTCGATATCGCAGCATGTCTATCCATTGAAAAGTCCATAATAATATTTGGCAAATTAACGAGTCCTTAAAAAATTATTTGGGAAGACCCATTTTCTGATCATGAAAGTATAATATATTGGCCCATAAGTCCAGACGTCAGAACAACTCCTTCATATAGTCCAGGATTATATCGTAACAAATTGGCCCTCTTGTCTATCTGCTTGGTGAGTCCTGCATGTTTCCATTGGCAACTGGTTCTTCATTGGTACCTGTGGAAGAAGGAAAGATGATTTGTATCTGTTATGTTTACGATTAAATTGTTCAACCGGAATATCGTTTTGGTCAAAGGCTTGGGCTCACAATAATTTTAGCTAGGGGATAAAGCTTTTGTGGTCCCTCAAACATTCGTCATGTTTTATGTCATATTCACTGGTAGATGTGGTTTATAAGTTGCTGTCGGAGTCGCACAATTCCAAGCCCATTTCTTTTATCAATTTTTGTTGTTTCATGTTTATACATCTCCTCCTTTGTTGGGATCCTGGCTATCGGTAGTTTCAGTATCCCTACAGTGTTGGTCGACTTGGTAATTTATTGATTGGTACTCTCGACTTTGTGCGCTCACATTTCTGAATAGTGCAAAAGATGGCTGTCGGTGTTCTTTTGATGTTGACAATTTTGGTGGCTTCTCCTTGATTTTGACCAGTTTGAAAGCGTCAGTGATGATACGCTTAGTACCAGGTCCGAATGCTTCCTTCTAGTGTCTTGATTGAAGTTACCAGTCCCGGTGAAGGCTGATTTGCACATCAGGCATTTTTATCTTCTCTTCGGATTCTTATGATGTCTGGTGATGTGTATACAAAAATATGTAAGTGTTTCATGAAGGACATACAGCATTCCACACTCGTTTCAAACCCTTCACTGCTTTCCAAAGGCTCGCAGTAAACAGTTTTATAACTCATGCTGTCTAAATCCATTGCCCATGAGATGGCCATGTGGATTTTCTTTTTCTCCCACAGAGCGTGAAATGCTATGTTTTTGTCAAAAACATATTTGGTTTAGGGTGCTTGCAACAGCCGTTTCGACTCCATTTTGCGTACTTTCAACAAGGGTCATATTCATGGGCACAGGTAGAAAAAAGGAAATCATTGTGCGCTAAAATATTGTTCCAAGATGAAAGGGGGGTTGTTTGTTATGCTGCCCTCAACAATAATGGAAACACCACAGAGACATTGAATTTCATGAACGTATAATTGTTATTAACCTTTTTGCCTTTTTGTACATGAATAACGCAACAGCAGATAAGCGTTGACTTGGGCGTTGCAACACTTGCTATGGTACATCACTCAAGAAAATAGTTCGAGTTACCTTTTTGCATCTTACGTAATCTGATTAGCTTACAAATAAAATAACGTATAGTATTCGCTCTTTTCTTTCATTTTGGTCGTATAATCGTTCCCATCAAAGGTTGGGAATGATTGTTTCAACATTGGTAACTGGGAGAAGTTAAAGTCAGACATGTCTTTTGCTTCAATACATTGTCATTGTGTCTTACCCAGTCTATTCCAAATATGGGTAAGTCCGAGATGTGGCCTGTCTTGCTGAAATGGTTGGACATGCTTTTTGTTAGTTTGTTCATAATGTCATAGCAATGTGCATGGAATCTTATTTTAATTGTCTTGGAAGTCTGGCCGACATATTGTACGCCGCATTTTTTTGCATTCGATAATTAATGTATATGACATTCATTCAGTGGTTTGTTTGACGCGTGATATGATGCTTGATCTGGTATTTATGTTTCGTAGTGGTGCTTGCGAAAGTTGTCCTAACATTAAGAAATGGACAGGTGGACAGTTGTTGTTACATCTGAAGGAGTCTCATGGTTTAGAAATGCTGGTGAGATTAGACTGCACCAAAAGGTCTCGTAGGTTGTTGCATCTGGCGTATATAATACGGAGTTGTCTATTGTGAATCAAGTTGTATCCTCCATAGTAATGTTTAAGTATGTTCCAATTACGCATAATAAGATCAGGTGGGATGGGGTACTTGCGGTTATATACAGTAATAAAGTCAAGTGTATGATCTTATTGTATTTTGTTTGTGTCCTGTAGCAGGGACAGTCCTCCGGTTTTTTGGTTTTTTTTTTGTTTTGTTTTTTTGTTTGTTTGTTTGTTTTTTTTTGTTTTTGTTTTTTTGTTTTTTTGTTTTTTTTTGTTTTGTTTTGTTTTGTTTTGTTTTTTTTTTTGGGGGGGGGGGGGGGGGCTCAGCTGACTTACATTCAGGCTGTGCTTTTAGGAAGCTGAGTCATCCCTCATCCATCATCCGGCGTCTGGCGTCCGGCCGTTCACATTTACATTTTCGACTTCTTCTCCAAAACCATCGGCCAGATTCACGTCAAACGTGATGGCAATGTACCTTGGGAGGGTCTCTACAAAGTTTTTTCAAATGGTCATGCTCCAGTGATTTTTGTATTTTTTTATGATTTATTTTTTTAGTTCTTTTTGGGGGCAAATCTTAAACAATCTTCTCCAAAACTGCTCACCCAATTGCTTTAATATCACACAGCAACACTCCCAGAGACAACTCCTGTCTCTTAATTTGTTCACCAGGTGGCGCTGTCATTTTTTAATGTGTTTTCGTGTTTTCGCTTTTTTCAACTTCTTCAGTACCGTCACTCAGATTAAGCTGAAACTTTGTGGATATATCCTTGTTAAAGGGTCAAACAAAGTGTTTACTAGGTGGTGCTGGTATGGATTCCTGATTTTTAACGATTTTCATTTTTCAATTCGGATGCTTATCGGTGAATGTACCTTTTCTATTGATTACTATGTAAGTCAATGCGCATTCTAATGCTAATTCACATTTTCGACTTCTCCGAAACTGTCACTCAGATTGACTTCAAATTTGGTGGTAATGTACATTGGGTGGGTCTCTACCAAGTTTATTCAAATGATTACACTCCAGCAATCTTTGTATTTTTTATGATTTTTTTCTTCTTTTTGGGGCAAATCTTAAAAAATCTTCTCCAAAACCGCTCACCCAATTGCTTTGATATCACACAGGAGCACTCCTAGGGTCTCCTTAATTTTTCACCAGGTGGCACTGCAATTTTTTCTATTTTTTGATGATTTTTTGTGTGTTTTCGCTATTTTTGACTTCTCCTCCAGAACCGTGAGTCACATGAAGCTGAAACTTGGTGGATACGTTACTTGTGAAAGGGTCAAACAAAGTTCACTAGGAAGCACTGCTGTAGATTCCTGATTTTAATTTTATTTTTCAATTCTGGTACTTATCGGCAAATGCACCTTCCCTATCAATTACAATGCAAGTCAGTGGGCATTCTTATGCTAATTCACATTTTCAACTTTAACTTCTCACCAAAACCGTCACCAGATTGACTTCAAACTTGGTGGCAATGTACATTGGGTGGGTCTCTACCAAGTTTGTTCAAATGGTCATGGCTCAGTAATTTTTAGATGTTTTATGATTTTTTTGTTCATTTTTGGGCAAATCTTAAAAAATCTTCCCCGAGACCATTGACCCAATTGCTTTGATATCACAAATACACATCCTAGGGTCTCCTAGTTCTTAATTTCTCCACTAGGTGGTGATGCAAGTTTTAGCTAAGCTGACTTGCTAGTCAGACTGCACTTTTAGGAGGCTCAGTCGTCCGTTTTATATATACTTTTAGATGTCATATGCACTCAGCTAAAGCTCAACATGAGGCTATTGAGTTGTAACCTTGATTTTGTGGGACAAGCTTAGGTCAGCTGAGTACGGGCTGTTCACGCAACCTTCTACTTCCTCTGTTTTATATCAATGTTTTGTAGCCTCTGTTGACATCCTGTCATGGGAAAGAATTCTTTAAGTTCATTTGTTTGCATATGGACGTCTGTCTCTCTACAGTGTATATATGCGTCTGATTCTAAGAGATTGTCCATAAGGGATCGCATTATGACAAGACTTAAGATGACAAGATGTGTACTGTAAGTAGTTGTGTACGTCCTTTGCTCTACTGTATACCTTCGTGTGTAACAAACGGCCTTCTTTAATGATTGCCACTTTTTCAAAATGGATTTCAAGGTTTGAATATTCAGCTGTGAATTTAAACGGTGGATGTGGGTTATTAATGTATTGAATTACACAATGCCCTTTCTGTGTGGTATACATGTGTTAGTACACAATATGCTAACATCTAAAGTTAACATGATGTCGGAAGGTTCAATGTCTGTATTATTGATTCAGATATTATTGGTTGAGAAAATCAGTTGTGCTTTTGATACATGAATTGTTTTTTTTTTTTTTTGTTTTGTTTTTGGTTTTTGGTTTTTTGTTTTGTTTTTTTGAGCTAGAAGTTTAAAGTGAAAGTCCACAAATCTAGAGATTTTATCCATAGGAACCCCTGCAGCAGAGGCAATCTGTCTTTCTGGTATCGACCCTTTGTGGATCTTTGGAAGAAAGTGAATCGGGAATTCTGTGGTTAATACCGATTTCATATCGTGAGATATGTGGTTTTTCTTGTACATTTCCTCCATAAATTTAGCGAGCGAGAGAGAGAGAGAGAGAGAGAGAGAGAGAGAGAGAGAGAGAGAGAGAGAGAGAGAGAGAGAGAGAGAGAGAGAGAGTCGGCAACACTCTCTAAATCGTCAATGAGGGTATGATAGGTCTGGATCCGAACGGATGCAAGGGGGTATTGTAGAAGGTCCGAAGGAAGATGGTGTAGCTAACAATACCAACAGTTCTATCATAGGTACCAAGAAAAAATCACTATGACCACATGATATGTTTTTTGTATATAAGGCTCCCTTAATTCCCGACTAGTTCCGGTGATGTGTTCACCTTTTTCAGGGTAAGGAGCGTATTTTTTTTATTAAACTTGGGTAAGCATATTGGTAAAAGAGCAGGTACATAATTTCCAGTAATGTTACACGGTGTATGTCGTCATAATGATTTATCAAGGTCAATTAGTACAAAAATCATTGCTGATCTTTAAAAAGTTTATTCAGGAGTTTGCTGATCACTGGTTCATGTCCCCATCTGATTGCTGTAATAAAGATTATTGTTAAAAATGGCTAGTACTAATCATAATGATTATGGTAAAAAATTCGTTATGGTGGTTCCTTATATAATCTAGTCCCGCGAGTATTCTATTCTGATGCTCAATAAATTAATTCACATTTTTTTTTCTCACCTCTGGAGTCAAGTTTGAGATCTTTATAAAATTATAGTCCATAATTGCGAGTATTAAATGAAGAAATTGAGACTGAAATTAAAAGATGCTGTGATATCCGGTCTTGAGTTGAGTCTTTGGTCTGCTGTTACTCTGGAAGGGTGTGGTCAAATATTCCGGTATCGGATGGAAAAGTAACTGGGGGTCCTCAGGTCTATGTATCAGGCCCTTTTTCATCTTCATTTCCAATGTTGACGTTTGCCCATACGTCACGTGTCCAGGACTGCAGCTGCTGGGCTGTGGTGATCATTGTTAAGGATTCTAACTTGGAGATCCATCTAATAGGGCATTTTTGACTATGCATAAGTACCCAGTGTGATATGACGCTGTGGATGTGTTCCATTGGTAATCCGCATCTTTCACAAAAGAAGTTATTCATGTGGGGTTCCTTTAGATTCCAGAGTATTTTCCCTCGTGAGTGGGTCTCATTGGTCTCGATCTCATTTGTTTCTTCATCAAAGCGACATTCAGTGGTCATGATTTGATCATAGACTATCGTTATATGGTCCTCCAGGTGATTGAGCACATATTCAGGTGTGTCAATTACATCAAATATGGACTGGTTGTATTCCATCTTGGGGGGAGGGCTGCCAAACTTGGTCAGGGCTCGGAGAAGAATTTTTGAGAACAGAATTATAGATTGTTGGTAACGCAACATAATTAGCGAAATGAGAGTAATTGTAATCAGGAAACGTGATAATGTTATGACATCATTGTGACACCTACTTGTAGTTGACACTCGTTGATATGATTCGTGTAGGTCTTGGTGGTGGGTGCGATGTGTAGAGCTTGTACATATGTATGTAAACGTTTATACATATATATGTTGTAGTTTATTCCATTTTTGTGGTCTCATCGGGTTTCATTGGAAGAGTTAAGTAAAGTCACTCAGTTATGGTCCCTAATTTGGCAGTTTGGGCCGCAGTCCTGTCTGGCATCTGGCTGACATCGCGAGGATGGGAGTGGATCCTATGAGGATGCAGGGCTTCATCTGGAGCTAATACAGCGAGAAAAAGAGAGATTCGGCAACACTCTCTAAATGGTCAATAGGGGTATGATAGGTTTGGATCCGAACGGATGCAAGGGGGTATTGTAAAAGGTCGGAATGTAGATGGTGTAGCTGAAAATATCCACAGTTCTATCATAGGTACCGAGAAAAAATCACTATGGCCACAAGATATGTTTTTTATATATAAGGCTCCCTTAATTATGCCCCCCTTCGAAGAAGGTAGGGCATATAGCTTTGCACATGTCGGTCGGTCGGTCTGTCTGTTGGTCGGTCGATCGGTAGACTGTGGTTTCTGCACAATAACTCAAGAAGTTTTTGAGCACATATTCAGGTGTGTCAATTACATCAAATATGGACTGGTCGTATTCCATCTTGGGGGGAGGGGCTTAATAATGATATTTAGATCTGTACTAAGCTACTTGAGTGCTGTGAATTCATCCTTAGTTATGTTGTTATGGCATCTGCTTCTAAATTGAACATGTATATGTCTAAGATTCTATTTTGACCTTTGGCAGGGTCCAACTTGAAAAAGGTTTTGTGATCGGGTTAGGTGATTTGAGTGTTGTGAATCGTTGATTTTGTATTTGTTGAAGTGATTTATTAGTCTAGGTTGTCCGCTAATTCTGCAGTGGCTGTATAGTGTGATATTATCTATAAAATTGGGGGTTGGGCAAAATGAAAGGCCTTTGCTGAGTAGAGAAATGTTCACTGGGGTTCAGGTCCTATTAGATAGGTTGACGATGATGTTGGGGATACCCGTGGTCTGACGTTTCTTCTGTTGATATTATCTATGAAATTGGGGGTTGGGCAAAATGAATGGCCTTTGCTGAGTATTGAGATGTTCCCTTGGGTTCAGGTTCCATTAGTAAAGGTTGATGATGGTGTTGGGGATACCTGTGGTTTGATGTTTCTTCCGTTTGGCCCACATTGCCTTCTTAACGAACCTTCTTGCCATTCTCTCATTTTTTCTATTTCTTTTCTGGTTAAGGTTTTATGTGTCGTTGGATGCCCGTTGATTCAGGGTGTCATTCATGTAGTCAATTTCCTCGTGGGAGTTTTTTTCAGGGAGGTCACTATAGGCTTCTTTGATCTCATTTTCAAGTTCATTGATGTGGTTTTGCCGTTATTCAGCTAGGCACTGTGTCAGTTTAAGTTGTGCTTCTATGATGTTAGTCCATTCTAACATGAAGGCTGTGCTAAGGGTCGGTAACTGGGGGTCAATGTTGATTCGGAAGCCTCTCGGAATGTGACCTGATCCTATGCTCTCAGTATTCAAGGAAATCAAAGTGAAATTTAGCCTTAGAGAGTTTACAGGTTAATTTTAGTACGAATCTGAATCTGGTCAAAGTTGTGACCTTGAGTCTGTTGTCTATTTCTGTCCTAGGTTGCTCCGTGGCCATTGCTATTGGAAGCATGGATGAAGTGATAGCTTACTGTTACCATTCGTCCAAGTGTGGGTCATCCAGCATCTTGCCATACAGGCCTGGGCCATAGCATTTTTGCTCCTTAGTCAGGAGATCATCTGATTGGTCTTTTGTTGGAGTGCATTATAGTTGAATGTGTTATAATGTTGTGGATGTGCTCACGTGATAAACCACATCTGCAACAAACAAAGCAGTTCTGCTCTGGGTACCAGAGGTTTCATTGGACTCATCCTGAGGAGGTGCACTCTACAGATTCAATTTCATTCTTGATCTCGTCCAAGACACACAGTGTAGTTCTCAGTTGATAATAGCAGATCTTAATATATTGGTGTATATTGTTGATGGTATACATTGTATCAGCTTCCTTGCTGATAGGGTAGGCAACATGCACAAGTGTCTCCATGTTATGAGCTGTTTTCAATCAACCAGATATAGTTCGAAACAACAGGACAGCAGAGATAAGATAACAGTTGAATTTGGATAAAAAATGTATGTTATTTGATGTCATACGGTGGTAGCGGAAAGGACAGGATTACATATAAATGGTAATGTTGTTTAGGTGTCCAGTTTGGTTGGTAAGGAGTTGATAATGTGTAAATAATGAAACGTTAGACTATATCCTGTGTGGACTCATAATGAAAAATCCTATGCATCTGACTGACGTCTGTCTATGTGGGAGTGGATCCATGAAGGATGCAGTGTTTCCTCAAAATGCTAAAAATACGGGAAAATGCAATTCAGTAACACTCTCATGTTGGTCACAAGGAGCATGTCGTCCTGGATCTCAAAAGGATGCAAGTGTATTTTAAAGAAACCATAGGTAAAAAGGAAAAAAACACGATGCCAACAAGACGACCATAAAGTCTACAAAAAGAAAACTATGACACCCAGAATATATTAAAAAGGACTCCCTCCCAACTGGTTTCGTCACCTCTTGCATCTTCGTCAGGGGAGGATGGGAGTCAGAGATTTTTATTAAAATTCCTGAAACGTAATATTATGGAGGAGTTGCATCATTTTTTCCTTTGAGCGGAAGTGACATCTGTTGCATTGTTGTACATATTTGCTTTTCGTCTTATTTTGAAGCCCTCTGCGCTGCCCATCTAGTTTGGTTTCTAGCTTTTGTATAGTTCATCCTTGTAGTTTTCCCCTGTCTTGTTTTGTGTATATTGCTTCCAAGCTTTTTGTTTTCTGAGTAGTTATTGGTTTGTTAGGGTGTTAACTTGGGCAATCTGAACTTTTTATTTGTGGTCACCTTTCCTTTATGTGCTCATACATAGCGTATTTCAACCTCATTGAATATATCTCTGACTATTTTCAACTGGCGACTTAACAGGCTTTCCCAGTCAGTTTGTGATTGATATCTCATAGCATCATAATTCCCGTTTTGATGCAGATAAACTAACCTTTCCATATTTTTATTAGGCTGTGTGTAAAATTTTTGCTCACATGTCAAAAACATGACACATTACATTGAAACATTGAATCATGGTTGGCAGTGTAATAGAGCTTAATTGTTTGGAGACTTTCAAAGTGAGGAGTAGGTGTCATAATGGAGTTCGTTTTACATTTCTGGTGCAGAAAGTCCATTGTTGCAGTCCTTGTTAGGATTTCCCTTGGTTTGTACAGGTGGTCTAGCTGCAACTGTTTATTTTACAATCACTGGGACTGAATATAATGTCCCAGTTTGTTTCTACTTTATTTATACACATGCAGGAAGTATAACAAGGGTAAGCTATCCAGCTAGAAAGGGTACATGTTGGTTCAGGGGTAAGTCAAATTGTTTTCATCTGAAGCTGTACTATACAAATTTAGTAATTATGGTTTGTTTGACAGGTATTCTTTCATTATGAAGCTCCACGTATTCAGCTAATTCATCATTTGCCACATTCATATTTATACACCCACGTCAAAATTTTACAGGGGAACGTGTGCAATATGGACAATAATACTTCCATATGTATATAGGTTAGACAGGGACAGGTTAGCTTATGAAGAGTAAAGAGTTTGGACTGCGGAATAGGGTAATGACTACTAGGAAGTGGTTCTGGACAAAAAGACACAACTATAAAGGATACCACATGATCACTCTGGACCATGGCTGGTTTGTACTCAATATTGCTAATCATGCCATCTTCATTAGTAAATACTAAGTCAAAAAGATTTGCCTCTTGAGACATTCCCAAAATAAGAGAAGATCAAAGAGGAGAGTGTGAAAGGCCGATAACATTGCAGGAATATACCTTTGCTCTCAAAGATATGAAAAATGGCAAAATCCCAGGCTCTAATGGATTGACAACAGACTTTTACAAATTTTTCTGGTCTGACATAGGAAAATTGGTCCTACATAGTTTGAACTATGACATGGAACAGGGACAGTTTTAAGCAGATCAGAGAAGAGGAATAATAACTTTGATTCCCCAAAAAGAGAAGAACAAACTCTTCGTAAGTAACTGGAGACCTATATCCTTACTGAATGAAGATTATAAAATAACAGAAGTTTTAGCCACTTGCTTAAAAAGGCTTCTAAATTATCTGATAGATCCAGATCAAACAGGGTTTATGAAGGGAAGATATATTGTAGAAAGCATAAGATTGATTTCAGATTTATTGCAGCTGACCCATATTAAAGACATCCCAGGACTGCTACTACTCATTGATTTTGAAAAAGCGTTCAACTCCATATAGTGGTCATTTATTATTAAAGCACTTGATACTTTTGGTTTTGGAAAGAACTTTGTAAGTATGGTTAAAACTTTATATACAGGCATAAGTAGTTCTGTGACAAATAATGGACATGCCTATAATTTTTTTTAAGCCAGACAGGAGTGTATGGAAATGATATCCTCTATCACTCTAACTATTAATCCTCAGTGTTGAGCTACTACCATTAGCAGTCAGAACACCCCCAATTAATAAAGGTATTAAAGTAAATGGTGTAGATATTAAAATTTCTCAATTCGCAAACGACACACTTTTATCCTCCCTGATGAAAGTTTTGCACAACAGGTGCCTGGCCTCCTGCAAGATTTTGTACAAGTTTCTGGTCTAAAAGTGAACTTTAAAAAAATCTGAAGCAAGATGGATTGCCTGAAAAATCTCTGCACCTCAGGGTAACATACCAGTTAAATGGACACAAGGTTCTTTCAAAACAGTAGGAATTTGGTTGGATGAAGATATAATGGTTATACAAAAAAGAAATATTGAAGACAAAATAGGTGAAATAATCAATTATTAGGAGTGCAGTCATCGAGATCTATCTCTCTCTCTCTTCAAAAATACGATCATTAAATCACTGGCAATTTCCAAAATACTATATCAATGCTGTTCTATTCCAGCTCCCGAAAAGTTAAAGAGATACACCGAAGAGTTAATAAGCGAATTTATATGCGATAAAAAATACCCAAAGTTAAAAATAAAGTGACGTATAATAGTATAGAAAGAGGAGGACCAAAAGTTTTTAATTTTGAAGTCCAGTGCAGCCCTCTGCTACAGGCATGGGTTAAAACATTTTTGGCACATGCCAGCCCGAGGTGAAAAAAATTATGCAGCAACTTACTTTTACCAAGATTGATCTTGCAGATTTATTTAAAACCGGGCCAGAGACTATGAAGATAAAAATGTACCACAGTGTTACATAGAATTGTTGAACAAAGGAAACAGGTTTAAGCGGTTGACTCTACCAAAAGCGGTTAAAGATATATTGCAAGAAGCTGTTGGGTATAATGACTTTATTAAGGTGAATGGCCAATCTGTTTTTTTTACCAAGATTGGTATGAAAATGGTGTGATGTTTGTGCAATACTTTAATTAATAAGCAAGGAGAACTGCTGTCTTTCGATGACTTTCAGCAAAGGTTTAATGTGAACATTTATATTCTTCTCTACTATGGCCTCATTGATGCATTTCCTCGCACCTGGAAACATAAGATAAACAACCAAGATATAAACGATGTATCAGCTGACCAGTATAATGTATGTACTGAAGGTATGTTGATACCAGTGAAATACATAAGAAGTGAGAATTTTTTCTGGGAATTTCAAAACAAATGTAATGTTAATCCAGCACCAGTGCATAAATGGATTCCAAATTTGAAATCTCGGCTGAAAAATGAAGAAAATGTGTTTCATAAAAATTAAAGAGTCTGGTGAATGCAATAGCTGCTACCAGATTGAAACCATTGAACATAGATTCTATGATTGTTATAGTTCCCAACAATATTGCCACTCATACCAGGACTGGATGCTCACTCTCACAAATGTTAAATTTGACATAAATGAAGATGAACTCTTCGCGTGCATCGGTTCCCCATTCCAACCGGCATTTTATTAACAAAATATGTCCTGCATAGCCAGATTTACAGAGAACATTATAATGTAAACTTTACTACTTCCTTGAAGTTATTAAAAAGAAAGATGGAAGTGTTAAAAATAATCATGATGAAAAATAATCAAAAGGATGTGTTTAATAGAAAATGGACACATATTGGAATCAGGCTGAGGAAACTTTAATCATTCGTAATATATTATTTTTGGGGATGTATGGACAAATGGACAACCAATTACTGTACAAGTTATGACGAAAGATTGTTAAAAAAATGCCTCTTGGTCAAATTTAAACCTTGTTCTATACCTAATGTGTTGTAATAAAAATTAATCTCTGGAAGCTGTTAAAAATTTTGTTTAATTAGTCCACTGAGACAACAAAGCTTTGTCGAAACCGAAAATCGAAATGAGTGTCACATAAGAAGGAAATTCGCTGTGGTAAAATGGGTTTTCTTACCTATTTCTGGCTCCTCGTCTCGAGGGAGTTTTCAACCCAGACATCCTGGTACCCTTGGCCTGTGTTTATGCCTATTTCTATCAGATGAAAGATAACAGATTTATTCAGCTTGATAGAAAATAAAAAAATCCATATTAAGCAGTTCTTTAATAAGTAGAAATCTGAATCCGATGGGGATGGTCCAATGACCTGTAGTCATACATTACAGGATGGTTGTTACAAATAGTTATCAATTCTTACTTTAAAAGAGTTTGTAGTTGGTGCATTCGCTACATTACTTGGAAGTGCTTTCCACCAGTCGATGACCCTATTGTTGAAAAAAATGCATCCTTATGTTTGAACTTATTCTTAACTTGGTTAGTATCAGGCTATGGCCTCTATACACAGTATCCTCTTCTTAATCTCCTATACAACAGTGATGGCATGTTGAGGTGTTTGAGTCTTTTGGCATATATGGTCAAATTACTCTATTTGGGACTCTCTTTGTAGCTGTGCTTTGGACAGATTTAACTAGATCAGTCATCTTCCAGAGATGAGGGGACCAGATGGGAGCCCCATATTTTAAATGTGTTCAAATCATAGAAATAGACAATAATTTTCAAACTTCTTTGTCAATGTGTTCGGATAATCCCTACATTAGGCCAGTAATTTTATTTGCTTTTTTACCATTTCTCAAATGTGTAGTTCAAAGCTCAAGTCTTTATTTATCCAGACTCCTAAGTCTTTTTCAGAAGTTATTATGTTGAGAAGTTTATCTTGACCAGACTCAAACATCTTGTATGGAAAGTCTGGATGTCTTTCCCTATTCTGAACAGTGTGCATTTTTGCCAAAGGGTATGCACACTGTTTCCATGGCGGTTCCTTTTATCTGCAGGTTAGGGTCGTCATTAAAAAGGAAGGCATTTTATTGTTAAGGTATAGTGTCAAAGTCTCAGATTGAAGTAGCCAGGTGTATGGTGTCTGGTCGTTTCTCTTATTAAGGGCATCCCTGCATGCTATGATGCATTTTCTGTGTGCTATATTTGTCTGTTGTGAACTGACATCTACTGTAACTTTGATATCCATTAGTTCAAGATCTAAACTGTTGTGTTCAGAAAATCAGGGGTATCTTTGATGTTAGAATTAGTTTTCTGTGCTGGGAGTTTTACATAGCAATCCACAAATTTGGATATTTTTTCTGTAGGACTCCCTATGGTAGAGACGATCGGTCTCCCTGCATGGTACCACCAATTTGTGGATTTTTGGCAGCAAATAAAGATGCACGGTGTATTAGGGATTTTCTTGATTAATGCAGATGTCATGTTTTTTGGAGATGTGGTCTTTATTATATACTTCCTCTATGAATTTGTTGATTTCTGAGCAGAATTTTTTTATTTGATCACAGTCTAATGGTCGATGATAATTATTGTCACCTAGTTGTCCATGGCTTCTCTCATATATTGTTTGCCAATCGCATCTCCCTTACCTTCTGGTTCGATTATAATATTGGGATCTGTTCTAAGTTCCTTCAGTGCTTTGAGTTCATCCTTGGTGATGTTGTTGTGGCACCTGTTAGGTCGAAGATTCATATATACATATATATATATATATATATATATATATATATATATATATATATATATATATATATATGTGTGTGTGTGTGTGTGTGTGTGTGTGTGTGTCTAAATTTCTAGTCTGATGGGGAGTGAGTGGGGTCCAGCCTGTTGATGTTTTGGTGATATGGGTTTGGTTAAGTTGTGCTTGGGAGCTCATTCAGGTTATTTATTGGTTAAAGTGATGTTTAAGTGTGAGTTGTCTTCTAAATCTCTTACATTGACTTCTTAGTGTAATGTTGTCTTTGAAATTAGGAGTAGGACAAAACACCAGACCCTTGCTAAGTAAGGAGATGTCCCCTGGTGTTCAGGGTCGGTTAGATAAGTTGATGATCGTGTTGGGGATGTCCATGGTTTGACGTTTCTTGCGTTTGGCCCACTTTGCCTTCTTGATGAACCTTCTTGCCATTCTGTTTCCGTCTGTCCCTTCTGTTTCAACTTTTTGATGTCATTCTGCGAAGTCAGGTTTGTACTTGTGTCAGGAATTACAAGTGATAAATCTAAGACTGTGATTACAGGCCCTGCTACAGAACTACATGTATTCGTAACCTGTAGTCTTTTGCACTGTCAATAAACCATAATAAAGTTATTTGCTCCCTGGGGTTTGCTCCCTGGGGTTTGCTCCCGATGACTTCCCCTGTTTTATGTTCTTGTACATTTACAATATGGCTGAATCAGAGGGAATCGCTCCTGCAGCTTTTTTCATGTTACAGAAAGGAAAGAAACTGTCTGTGGATGGCTATTTATAGATGAAAGAGTAAACCAGGGGTTCAGGAAGCTGCTAGCGATGCTATGACTGCAGATGCAAAGGCCATGCAACCACCAACCAAAGCATCGTAGTAGCTGCTTCTATCATGACTATGCAGCTATGCAGCATGTTATTATGTTCCCAGTCTTGTTCATGTCCAGGTGATTCATTTTGTATTAGCCAGCCATTTAATATAGATAAATAAATACACACACACACACACACACACACACACACACACACACACACACACATACATACATATATTTGTTGTGTATATCATAGATATGTGTCAACATAGCTGTCGACATTTTGTCTAAATGTGGTTGACTTTTTGGCATTGCGACTTGCTGTCCTTTCAACTTTGTGTCATTTCAACATTTTGCAGCATCTACTTTCAATCATTTTGACTTCTTGTCTTTCGCGGACCCACTTGTGGTGCCAATGCAATCCACATCCTGTGGTATTATACAACCAGAGAGTATTGATAATGGCATCAGGATTACCTGCAAAAATAGAGATTAGAAAATTAGACTTGGGTTTGAAGTAGGCCTATAATGGACCAACATGTAAAGTAACGTTCAATCATCCTTCCTAATAATTCATGGGCCAGTTCAATTCCCATCATACTAAACTTCTGAAGCAACTTTAAGTTTATGTTTAAAGAAAAACAGAAATTATTTACCATAACTTGGTAAAACCTTACTGGCTATAACTTACACTTTCAAGTAAACTTTGCACCCAAAGCTGCTCTATATCCTCATGTTGGAGGGGTGTAGCCTTGTGTTTTCTGTTGCTGAGACCTTGTGTTTAAGTTCTTTTCACTTCAAAGCTAACACATCCCATGAATGTACAAATTTGTCACTTTTTCTATGTTTTTGTTGTATCCTTCAGATGTGAGGAGTCAGCATCTGGTCTCCTTTTGACTCTGCAATGATTAGAAAATAGTACCTAGGATTCCACATGCAGGAACGCTGGTTAATTTTAAGGACAACCATGCACCCCATGTAGTTCATGACATCCCTGACAACATCAGACTGGTGTGACAATGCACAAGGGGATCTATCTTTTGTTGATAGGTGCCCCAGATAGTCTGTAATGCACTTGGCTGTGCATTATGGAAAATATCAGCACAGTAGCCAGATATGAGCCATGAGCACCCCTCCATATCGGGTGTGTCAAATCTTTGATATCTTTACTAATCACACTATGGGTATATGATAAACTCAATTTCCTTCTGTGAAGTGTTCTCCGGGAGTTACTGTAGGCCTTTTTGGTTTCACCTTTAAGTTCCTGCATATGATGTTACCAATGGTGGGCTAGACTGTGTCAGTTTGAGTTGTACTTCTATGATTCCAGTCAATTCCAACATAAATGGGCTACTGAGGCTAGGCAGTTGCGGATCAATATTAATGCATAGGCTGTAGGAATGCGTCTTGATCCTATACTATCCATAAGAAAGTCAGAGTGATATCTCGCCTTTGATAATTAAAAGGTAACTTTTGTAAAAATCTGAATCTAGTCAAAGATGTGCCCCCAAGTCTGGTACTTATTTCAATCCTATGTTGGTCCATAGCCATTAACGTTTGGCACCTCTTCGTAGTCAATTAAATTATGGCTTATAAACAAGGTGTGTATTTTTGAAATGGAGGATTTTTAATAGGAAAATTGACAGAGGAGGAAATAGAGGCTTACCATAATAATAGTCTGCCCAAGTGTCCATTAACCACCATTTTGGTGTCTTGGCTGAAGTGATGCAGTTAATTTCTACAAGCCTTGAGATGCAACGGATAGGCCTGATATCTTGGTGCATTAAAATCCAATGTACTATGATATTGGTTTAAACATATTTGTTTCAAAAAAGCATTTGGGAAAAAGATGGAGCCTTATATGAATCCTTTTTGCATGATATGATATTATGGATATGTTCTTGAGGTGGGCCACATCTAGAGCAGAAGAAGCAGTTCTGTTCCGGGTCTTGAGTTTCCATAAGATATGTCCTGAAGGTATGCAATCTGATGTCTGTATTTCGTTACTTTCCTCATCAAGGATACATAAGGTAGTTTGCTGTTGAATGTTGTTCATTGCATATATAGGATCATCTATCTTATCAACTGGAAATGCAACAGATACATGTGCCGTCATATGAGGAGAACAATGTAAATCTCCTGGTTGGGTGGGATAGAAAATAGAAATTTGAAAATAGAAGGAAACAAAGGCTCTAAGCCTACTGCTAAGCACTGATGAAAAGTCCCGAGATCTTTCACTAGTTCATCTACCTTAATCAAAGGACCTGAAGTGGCAGATCACAGTAAGTGTTTCCTTTATATAGTTTACCCAGCTACAGGGTTAAATGCTGATTAGTGGTTTGTGGGGTTGTTTGACTGTTGACTGGTCTGTGTTGCTGGTGATAGGTCTAGGAATGGGGCTGGTGGGGGTTCGTGGGGTTGCCTGGGAACATAGGTAGCGCCAATGATGGTAGAAGTGGTTGCCTAGGTGGGGACCGCTAAAGGAGCTGTTGGGCTATCTGATGACATTAAGTTTGCCTCCAAGGGAACAGGGTTCCCCAGGTGGGGCTGCGGGGGCTGCCAAAGTTGTTCTTTTTGATTGATAACATTTATGTCAATTTTGGAGATCCCAACTTCCGACAGACAATTGTTATTTCAATGGGTACCAATTGTGCACCTTTTTAGGTCATTTTATATTGATTTTACTATAAGTATAAGTTTCTTGTAAAGCTGTCAAAACTAATTAAATCCCATGATAAATGTCTTAAGTTGAGATTTAGGTATATTGATGACCTATTAAGCATCAATAATAAACACCTTTGAGAATATATTTCATCAATATACATGTACCTTGACTATTTGGAATTAAAGAAAATAAGAAAAGGACATAATAATCGATAAATATGATAATAGTTAGTGGAAGTTCAAATTATATTAGGAACATGATGATTTTGAATTTAAAATAGTAATTACCCCCATAGGATAGTAATATTTCACCGGGCCAGCTTATATGTATGTGTCAAGGCTAAATGCCTTTGCTAGAGTATGCACTGATTTTGACAACTGTGACTCCTGCCAGTTACTGCTTTTTCAAAATCTTGGTACACAGTGATATTCAAAAATGAAATTAAAATGATCATTACTGAAGTTTTTGGGCAAGGATGAAAATTTATTATACAGATATCCAGCAGATTTGAGATATTATATAAATGATGTACTAAATATACAAACCTAACAATTGTGACATTTTACATAATGCATGTATGAAGCAAGACATATTTGAAAGTTAAGAGTTGCTAGCATCTATTCGATTTAAAGTACTTCTAACTTTTGTTGGTACATGTCTCAAATCAGGACAGAGATGGTATTCTTCACACTGCCTTTCATATTAATTGACTGATATCTAAAAATATAAAGTTGTTGGTATGTCTACCTTGAACTTCAGGATTTTAACCTGGCTTGTTTGATGACTGAAGGTTTTTGAACACAGATAGTTCTTGTTTACTCAGATGTCTGGTGCAGCTTCTCAAACGTTGAAAACTGTTGTCCACTCCTATGTTTCATGACGGTTATCAATTTCATGTTGTCAATATGATATCATATCCTCTTTAGATGTTTAATGAATAATGTATTGCTTGATGACTATTCAAGTCTTGCTGTTGTGTCTGGTGATGTTCATTTTGATAGATGTGTTTGATTTGGACGGTTTTAGACTTGGACAGATTTTAACTACAAAATTGACACGTTATGGTCTCACTACTATTTCATTTGAAATGTGCATACAATCAACAATTTTAAGAAAAAACATATATTTTCATTTGGCCACACAGGTCATAAGGCATCTATGTACAGTGAGTCTCAGAAACGATGTTTAACATGATGCATATTTCTGTGCAGATGTTTCTGAAAATATTTCTTGTCTCCGCTTTACTGATGGGTCCACATACATTTCAGAGAGACTAACTATTTTAAAGAATGAAGTATTACAAAATTTCTGTGGAAAAATAAACCTCTCACCAGTTTGTTATATTTCTGAGGTCTTCATCAGCGATTATAGATACCTGCTCCACATGTTTATTATTTCTCAGCATATTAATAAGGAGGATCTGTAGGTATTAAGTCATTGCTTTTGAAATCTTGAATATGAGTACAAGGATTGTGCTATTTCCATGTGCAGATGCACTGATGTATCAAATGAAATGTGACAGCAGTGAAATATCCATTATGGGTTTTGTTTTGCTCATCATGATACACAAGAAGTCTCGTGACGAGTTTATTGGTGATGTCACAATAAGGATCCATTCGAGAGTGGTATCAATGAGAAGGCAGCAAGAAACTTATGGAGGGGGGAGGGGGGTTATTGTGTATATACATGTAATGATATAAACTACATGAGCATGTAGTTATTGGTGTCGGAATAGAGAACTTGTTTTTGTCTCTATTTCAAGTAATGTCTCCCTGTGTAGAAAATTGCTCTTTTCTGATACCATACAGATATCCAATTTGAAGGTTGTGTCTGTCATATTAACTCATTCCACCCTGATAGAAAACTGAGTCAACAGCTTTCCTTGGCGCGCTCTGGGCGCAATGCGCCCAGAGCGCGCCAAGGAAAGCTGTTGACCATGGGCATATAATTTGGAATGATCTTCCATGCAAGTTTCATCCAAAATATTGAAAAATAATCCCTAAATTAGTAAAATACAATTAGCAGACGACATTTAGATATTAGCGGGAAAAAGCGTCATCAGGGTGGAATGAGTTAAGTATTTAATGCAAAGATATGTTAACTTTGTGGAGACATTGATTAGTGCAGGCTTGAGGAACCATTTTGTCCTTAGTTGCTTTTTAATCATGTTGCTTTTTTGTTTGAAGTCTACTATATAGATTGACAGCAAGAATTACCACAGAAACTGCATACAGTATACATTCACTTCACAGCATGTAGACTTATTGTACAGTTTCTTTTAAGCTGAAGTGTATTTTGTCGTAGATTTTAATAGGTTCTGTCGTTTAGAGGGGAGTAATAAGGTAAGTGGTGTTGTATAGTCCCATATTCTGTAGTTGCAGAAAATACAATTATCTGGACACTTGAAGGTTTGTGGCTCTGTAGCCTGGTTTGCCCATCCTGACATAAAAGTTGATGTCATTTGTGTATGAGGCGATGAATGTGGACATATGGTGAAAATATCATTGTATGGTTTGAAACTCACCAAACTGGACAAGAGAATAGAAACTTCTTTTCTTATAAAGGCATTTAAAAAGGTTTGTATAATTTTGTCCTAGAAAGATTTCTCTCTCATTGTTGTGATGATTTTTGTAAGAAAGTTGTCACTTTGAGTTTTTTAAAATTCAAGTTCAGGGGACCATATTTAGCATTGAAATCACCAAGCAAGGGCCCCTTAATCCAATTATTCACTTAGGCCTCTCCAGTTACTGCGATGCTTTTTTGATATGTGGGATAATTATGTACAAAGCTCACATAAATAGTGGTCATGTGATGTCTTGCTTGTGTACATGTACTGTACATTGTCTTCCCTCTGTATAGATGTATTGGTATCTTGCATGTATGTATATGCGGCACGTACAAGTGGTGTAGGACGTGTGTCAACTAATGTCAATATTAACTTGTCAACTAGTCTCCATATGTTCTCCTGGGAATATGTGTCTGTGGGTACTCATAAATGTTAGTAAGATCTTTACTGTTTTTTTTTTTCATGGCTTATTTGGTAGTGGCTTCAAGTATTGGAATGAGTTCCTTTTGCCTCTGGGACTTGAACAGCTGTTTTGGTTGGGCTTAGGGGCTGTTCATTTTCTTCTTTATTTCCCTAGTGCTTACTATGAACTTGTCAGAAAGAGTAAGATTATTTTAAGCACTTGATTTTGTGGCGCTTGAAGGATCAGGCCTGTAAGCTCCATCTTCGTGGTAGTGATCTCTGTGTCAGGAGTTAAAGCAACTATTTATGCTTTTCAATCAATGGAAGGCTAAATTGACTGTACCAGTCCTTTGCTACTTCTTCCCAGCATTTCATGAGTGGTGTATTTTCTTAACCTATTTTGGGTTTGATCTAATTGTCAGCTCTTTGTTTGAATTTATGGCCAGCGCAGTGTTTCTGAATGGGGTTCCTGTGAAACTTCCTGCAATGTGATTAAAAGAGGCTTGGCCTGTTTCATGATCTATGCAAAAGACAAGTGTCAAAACTTTTTAATCTATATTTAGTCAGACAGGGCTGCCCTTTCAGTGGAAAAACACAGCTGGCAACATGCCAGGGGCAATTTGTTGGCAGTACAAGCAACAGAAATTGCTCCAAGAAAGGGGCAGATAGTCCAACTAATGTGGAAACTGTGATAAATCCCATCCAAGTGTCACTGGTACCTTCAAAAGCCCAACTTGATACCACTGCTTTCTACTTCCCTGTCTACGGCTTTTCCCAGTGAAGGCTGTCACATCCCTGAACGCAGTTGTTTTGCAACTTCGTCATAAAACAGTCCCCTGCAGGCTGATCCAGCCCCCTCTGTCATTATGGATGCCAAATATGCAAAAGGTGTTTAGTGACCGGCAAAGACTCTCTAACAGCCGCACCCCTGGAAAAAGTGTTGATAGTTGCTACATGTATTACATAATCAAACTATTATTATTGGTCAGTGGTTGAGTCAATCATTATTCACTGATCTCTTGATTAGTCATTAAGGGCAGGCTGATATGCACAGGTGTGTTGGATGGACAGACAGCAATTGGCTACCTGACCACTGACATAAGGACATAATGAGTGATTCCACAAAGAGATGATGCAAAGGGCTTCCACTTCTGGAACATTGGTATGTTATGAATGAAGCAGACTCTATTATACAATTGTTTGAATTGTGCAGCATTTTCTTCAGTTAGCTCATCAATGAGATAAACACGGTGTTGTAACCACAAAACTGTCAAGATGATACAGGCCACTTGCCTTCTCAGTAGGACAGGACGAGTGTAAAAGTACTGGTCATTCTAGCTTTGTGTACGTTTTTTAGTATGCCAGTAGCTCAGGAAGAGAAAAGTACTACCTTGCACCTGTCTAGTTTTCTTTGGACTTACAATTGAAACAGTCGGTCAAAAATCAAAGTCCCAATTGGTAAGCTCAGAGATTGCGAATGTTAACTTCTTCAGGATCTCAAAAAAAAAAAAAAAAAAAAAATCCCCTGTGGCAACTGTAGTCCTTGCTTGGGCATTTGAACTGTCTTTGCCGGGCAGTGCAGCTGTGCTAGGCTTTTGGGGTTTTTTTGGTTTGTTATGTTAAATGGAAGGGTGACGGCTAGCAACAATCTTATCATGTAGACTGGAGCAAAAGTTGATATGCACACCCAGTTAAAATTCATGAATAACTTCAGTGGCTCCATCATGATGTTCGCTTTTGAGTGGAAGAGTTTCAATGTTATTCATTTGTACACAGATGTGAGCAAGACCAATGGAATGGCAGCTTACCACAACGGAAAATGCTTTAACTCCTGGTGGGACGTCATATCTGTCAGCCAGAAAAATACAATAGCATGCTTTGAGTTATTCCCTCTTGTGTTTGCATTACTGGTCTGGGGCCCTAACTGATGAACTCTATGATTATTTCCCATTGTGACAATCAGGCAGTTGTATAAATAGCAAATAATCATCTGGATGCCTGCACATCATGAAGGTGGTAAGCAGTATTAACCCTAGCAGGTCTTAAATAGTACGTTGTGCTCTACAGCCTGCACATTGGAGGCCACTGCAATATTTTACTGCATCATTGATCTCATTTTGATTGAAAAAATTCTTCAAAGTAGCACGAACAACCAGATGCGAGACGGTTCCTTCCAACACCTGATTTTCTTCCTATTCCCCAAGGAAGAATGGCTTCATAAGGCATGGGGGTACATCTTGCATAAATATGCTTTGGGGGATGGGGGATTCTGGCCGTGGTAGGTTTTTCTTGATCAAGGTTCCACGGTGTGTCCTGCAAGGACTATCTCCAGTAAGGTGGTATCAAGTCAGGAGGGATGGCGGGGGGGATTAGCTTGATGCTGGTTGAAAAAGGTGAACACAAAGTCAAGTTCTCCTTTGGTTGCAAACAACTGATCATTGTCCATGTCAACTGGAATTGGTTAATATGTTCTTTGTACAAAGTTCCAGAAGTGGCTGGGTTTGTGGAATGCCTGTCAAAAGTGTTGCTTGTACTTTACTAAAGGACTCTTATGCAGGACCTCTCTGTTGGTGCCCTCTCAAAGTCTCATTCAGGATGTATTGTGATGTCACTGGGGTGTACTCCCCTTGATTAGTTTCATTAAACATGTGGGCTTTTCTGTCCTTGTAAACTTGGTCCACTTGGTCCACAACTGAAGTGCACAGGGCATTGATATTGTGAAGTGTAATGAAGGCATCATCGCCAAAGCTGTCTTGAAATGGTTAGTCCTTTATCTCGATGGTGTGTCAGAGGGAGGGCCATGGAGAGAGGCCACCTCAACCAAATAACAAGATCTTAGCCAAAGTCAATGTCTACACATCATGAAAATCTGCTTGGACCCCAAAGACAAAGATCACAACCATATGGACCTAATGACACCTTTTGTTAAAAGAGGATACCCCAACAAATTACTGCTTAAGTTCTAACAGACTTAAAGCTCTACAACACACATGCACAGACCTCCCAAGATCTAAACCCAACATGATGAATTCACCCACACCACTGTTACTCTCGTGACTAGAACCCACCAAACCTCACCTCCAAAAATTGGCACACACTCTTTCACCTGATTGCGAGTGAATCTTCACAAAGGAACCCACTTTTGCCTTCCCTAGATGTAAAAATCTTATTGACATACTGGTGACGGCCAAGTTAAAATACCCCCCCCCCCCCCACTGGTGACGGCCAAGTTAAAATACCCCCCCCCCCCGGCAGAAGATATCCAATTACGATCCCTACGTATGGACAAAAAGACACTCTGGAACTGGCTGAACTCAACCCTTGGTTGAGAAGTCTCTTTTTCACATCCCTCCTAAATATTAGAAAATATTATTTTATTTTGGTCCGATTCGATAGACTCTCCAAAAGACTTTTCAATACATCATTATTTTTACACTCAGTTGATAAGACTTCTTAAAACATGGCTTCAACAAAAGTTTTTGAATTTTCTAATATTTTGACTGATTTGGTGACAGACTCTCTAAAACATGACTTAATTGATAAATTGTATATTTCTTTAAATTCTCAAACTGGTTTGGTGACAGACTCTCCACAACACAAGACTTTTTAAATAAATTATGTTTTTATTTTCAGATTGCTTTCGTAGACAGACTCTCTACAATGCAAGAATTCACCAGAATAGTTTTCATACATCTTTACTTTTAACCCTCCATGCTTTCATGAAGACACACAAAATAAACAGAAAGATCTCTCAGGTGAACTCCACAAACACAGCACAGGAACACTCACAAATTCTTTGTTACTCCCTTCACCTTAGAATGGCTGTGTTAATAAGTATCCTACATTGGAATGGGTACTGCCAAGGAAAGTGGACAACTTACACCAGATTATTCTAACAGACCAAGACCTCATATAAAATTTTCATTCAAAATAGTATAGACTGATAGGAAATTGGGCTGAAACATTGAAGCAAAAGATATTAAGACATGCAGGTACTTTTGGCCAGTTCAGAGAGATTAGAATGAGGATTATAGATAAGACCATCAGTCAGAATAGTGTGCCTTATAGGACATCCGCTTTCCTTGACACCTGTTGGGCATTTACCCAATAACTTGCAACAATCAAAGCTTCTGACTCAATAGTAACACACTAAGAAAGGCTTAAAGCTATTTCCTTCAAACATCAATTCACAAGCAGGCAATCTGGAACCAGAATCCCAGTATTGCTTAACAATTACGCCTTCTGCTTGAGCTTCAACAACAGTATCAATACATCCCCTATGAAACAGCCTCATGCCTTGAGGTTTGCTGTGCAGGCAAAAGAGGTAGGCACTTAAGTCACATGTAAACATACTTAACACATAACCATGGATATTTAACATATGTGACCTTTTACAAGTACATGCACTAAAGTTGCATAATAAAAATGGTACAGTGTAATTTACAATTTTCACCATGTAATATGCCCTCCAGTTTTTTAAATAAAAGCTGTATGGAAACTTACATTCCAAAACCACATTAAGGGGTTGTTCACAAAGGTCATTGTTCCTTTCATAAATCGTACCTTTTCACTTATTTTCCTGTTAAAAACCAACTTGGTGCTACTATAAGTGATAAGCTTGTGGAAAAAAATGTCACTGTCAACTAATGCATTTCTTTATTCCATGCTCCTACTCATACTTGTGAAGTTCCTGACAACTGAGTCTGGGTGTTAGTCCTCTATTGTTCCTCTAATTTAGGTCACAGGTTGGAACTAATTTCAACTTTATCTTAGAGTACACTTTTCCATGAGCTTGAAAGCATACACAGCCCCCAAAACACACACACACAGTGTACTTTTAGTATGATAACCAAAATGATTAGCAATTGTGAATGACCCCTAAGTCCAGGATGGCTGATTTTATGAGGTAACTACTGAATACTTTACATAATTACATTTTACATAATTACAAGCAATGCAAAGAACACAATTTTTGTCATTGTGTAATTCGGATGAACTATCAACCATACTGTATCACAGGCACACGTACAATTCCCTTTTTCTAACCACATCTCAACCTGTCATGCCAGTAGCAAATAGCTGCTCATTAGAGCTGCTGTTGTTTTGTAACATGTTTTGTAGTGCCAAATTTGAGTCAAGATCAATTGACACACTTGTGGCATGCTGACCCATTCAATATAAGACAGCACATGTGTGTACACATATTTCCACACAAATCACAAAAAACACATGAACTGATTTTGATTTGGCTTTTACATCTTTTTGATGCACTTTCATCTACATGTACATGTACCCATTCAAATACAAACCAACAGTTCAACATCTTCACTGGCCATGCCAAACCCCTTTCTGTTGTGCCCTGAAATTCTGTCTTTAGATAGGCAAGGCCTCACTTCTAATTGGTGGCCTGGCCAGAATTTTATAGGTCAAGTTATAGCAAAGTGGAGCAATTTTTTCTTTTCAATCACAGCTATTCCATGCTTGGTTCATTCTACTTTCTATCCTGGACATCTCATTTTGTAACACGCGCGGCAAGGTTGCTATTTACAATGGCAGGAGCTTTATCACAGATAAACATCAATAATTTACAGGGTCACCAAGCAACAAACAGCGATACCCAACTGTAAAACAAACCAATGCAAGCCTGCAATTTTCAACAAATATATAATGCAAATTGTCCATTTTGTCAACAAATGTAATTAACTCTGACACTACAAACATGTATAAAACTTGTGTAATATTTTGTCTTGGAATTGTTGCAGAGACCATGAACCATTAAATGAATATCTGTTCATAATCTTGTATAATTTTACCAATCACATATTCTAGAATTGACACCCCAGCATCCAAATGCCAGCAATCTACAACATTCTAGAATTTCCATTCAGGGTATGTATTCAAAACCTGGTATACAGCAGTTGCACATAAATTCACTTTCCACATACAGGGGCCGTCTTGATCTTTGTTTGGTCTGTACGTCTTTTAACCCCTCTCATACAAGAAACAAGTTTTGCCCTTTATTTAGCTGCAATTGTTGTGGACTTGTATTTTTAGATTCACTGTAAGGAAGTACACAGCTGAGACTAAGGTGAAAAAGCCCTGTGATTTAATTCATGTGCATGCTAAACTTATTTATAACCCTTAAAGTACTGATTTAAGACTGAGTCAACGGCTTTCTTCAGGACATTGCACTCAAAGTGTTCCGAGGAAAGCTGTTGACTAAGAGTACTTTTTGCTTTAGACTAGGCTTGCTGGTATTTGAATGAAAGGTATCCTCAAGAGGGATCTGAATCTTTTAACCACGGTAATGAGAAAATGACTATAACAGTGATAAGCACTTTAACAGTCAATCTATGGTGCTCTTGACAAATCCAAACTTTGGCTATGAATAAAGTAAGATGTACAAGGACATCTATTTTTGTAAAAAAAACAAAAAAAGAAACAAACCAAAAAACACTCAAAAGCTGGACTTTGAGAAGTTTTTCAGGCATGTTTTACTAAGAATATAGAAGTTGTTATGGTGTGTCATTACCTTGGTTTATGTGGCTGCAGGTCAGTTGACCACACCTGTCAATTTGCAAAATTATGGAAGAGCCAAGATGGCGAATCCAAGAATATTCAAGTTCCTCACTACACGAGTTTGAATTGAAGTAGCAACATGTTTAATCTGTGCTTGATAGTCATCCTCTGGCTACTGTTATGACATTTTCAGGCTATGCAAGAGCCCCTGACCCAAGTCCTTCACTATTATAGTTTTACAAACCTGTTTATGTCCCTTTACACTTGTAAATACAATGAAGCAGCGCTTCCATTTCACAAGGTAAAAATGTTTGTGCAGATTGGAAATAAAGAATATACAACTGTGAAAGTGGAAGTATTATAATGGGGAATGTGTATGATAGAAGTAACTTTAATACAGGAAATAAAAAAACCTATATAAGGAATGTGAATATTCCAAAAAGAGTGTAAAGCTAAATGTATGAGTGTGTTTAACCAAGGAGCCTTTCATAGAATGAGGGAGTGAGCACTCCAGTTTTATTAGTACTTGACAGGTATTTGTTTCACAAAAGTCAATTCAATTCAAACTTTAAACAATATTGAACCTACATGTTGCAGCCTTTGATCTCTGCAGAGACCAATATCCAAAAGGTGACTGGAAGACTACAGTATGATTATTTGCCACACATAACATGTTCTGAAGCAAAATAATCTTGTCCTGTCAGGGTAAAAGTGTCAGCGTTAATTGGAATAAAGTGCAATTGAAAAATAAAGCTTCCTATGAAGCATATCTCAGAGGAATTTACACGGTAAGGAAGGCAGTGCAAAAGCAAAATATTGTATGTACTTAGCTCAGGTCTGCCATGCACAGCACATGTATCAATTCTAAATTACTTATTTCTTAATCATGCTGTCATGCAGGCATATATACAGTGTCTCTGTTTGCCAGTGTCATTTCTCTTTGACACAATTAAGTCTGGTCTATAAAAACCTTGACAGCCATTCATATACTGATACAATGTCAATAAAAACGTTGACAGCCATTCATATACTGATACAATGTCAATAAAAACGTTGACAGCCATTCATATACTGATACAATGTACAGTGTGCAGGTCTGTTTTGGTCATAAAAGCAACGAAGGACAACACTGGTAAGTTTACAAACATCGTATTGCACAAATTGGATAGACACAGCCACCAGGCACAGGTAGACCTACTTCTATCTTAGGCTCCTTGGCTTAACACTAATCGAAGCCCAACACTGACGTATTGGCAGCCACTTTTTCCCATTAAAAATTACCACCAAGCGTCTGATGTAAATACTGTCTGCTTCTTCTTTGTTTGTCAATAAGAATAACATGCCAGGAGTCAACAGCTTTCCTTTGTGCACTATGCACATTGCACCCAGAGTGCATGAAGCTGCCCACATTACACCCAGAGTGCATGAGGCTGCCCACATTGCACCCAGAGTGCATGGGGCTGCCCACATTGCACCTGAGTGCATGAGGCTACCTCCTGTGGACTAAACAATATTTACCATCATTGAAAACATTAAGCTTAACTTAAATCTTGGGTCTACATCAAAATAAGCAACTGTCATGTCTTATAGTCTATTGGAAATTAAGTTAAGATAAGGGAATAAATGTATTATAATTTTAAAGTATAAAATGTTTGTATTTATACAGTTTAAAGGCATTGCTCTCAAAGTTTTTTAACTTCCTATTGTGGCACACTTCATATCTAACATCTTTTAAGAATGCATTCCACATGCTTTTACTTCCATAGAACACTTGGCTACACCAGTGATGGTTTCCTATGATAGAATATGACATCAGAGGCAACCTGAATTGCTGCAAGTGCCTGCTTGCATAGCCATGGGGTATTATTGTTGGTAGCTTACATCAGGTACAAGTCATGAAAAGAGCATGACATGGTGCATCAGGTGCCTGCTATTCTAACAGTTTTGTTCTCATGGTTCTGCAAGAATCTGGTGCTATTATGTTTTAGAATGACTGAAAAGAAACTACATCAAAGTAAAGTGACTTTAGGTCAATTTATAACAGGGCTATCAAAGGATCAGCCCATTGGGCACGTAAAACCCATGGACAATGAGCTGGGTAGTTTAACTCTTTGCCTTGAACTAAGACTAAGTACACTGCTATGGGCTGCACAATAAGTGTCCAACCCAAGTCAAGGAAAGCTGTTGGACTGGGCATATTATCATAAGTTTCATCTGCAATTCTCAACTTCACCATTTTTCTTTACTGTTGGCATTAGTCAAAAACAATGAAGCAGACAGCTTTCACCACCAAATGCTTTTGGCCACTGCAACGGGAAAAGTGTTAACGTATAGGCATGTAAATTAAATAGGGAGTGACAGCTACAGCATCAGTAAAAGAAACTTACAGCTACATGTATTGATTTCCCTACATACAATATCACAACCTTTCTCCACCACTCACTTCTGCTAGTGTACACTGTGTACATCTCACAAATATAATACAAATATACATAATGAAATTGAGCTTCTTTACACTTAAGACTTTACATCCCTGGTGATAAATATATACATATTAATTTCTCAGCTATCATGCTATAGAATTTGCAGATAATACAAAAATATGTTTCCTAATCAATGAATAATGCAGTTTGTAGTTCTGAACATGTCAGTAGTTTTGCTAATGTATTTTTTTTAATTATAAATAATAGTACCTAAATCAAGTATTTACAGGCACATTTGCAGATATTTTTACTAAATATACACACTTCTGCAACTATGTAACAACACAGCCTTTGCTTACTGTATTCCTTCCAATAGTAGCACTGTGCCAGTGCAAAAATATTCCTGATTCAAACCCAGGGATTATGACACTGTGTAACTTTGATTCTTCTCAATGTAAAATAACAACAGTCTTTACAGTGCATATAAAGCACGGAAAGGTAAAACTACCATTAGTGCTACCGGTTTTTTCAACCAAGATCAATGGTTAAAAAAAATAAGAGAGAAATTGGTATTGTCTCTGGAGTCCACCAAATGAAAAGCTGGTGGTGTGCTTCTATTACGGTTGTGCTACAATTGGAATGAATATGGTATAAATAAGTTTTGGTACAAATATTGTATTTACAACCTTTTATAATTTTTAACAATATCCTCAGCAAGAAAATATTTTGTAATTTAGTTATGTTGTTGACCCAAACCAGGGTTTCTTCATAAAGTAAACTTATGAGATCAAAAGCTATCCATGGTTTTTACCTCATACATTATCCAGAGAATTTCCAGTGGAATGAACACTGTCTGAAATAAAATATGGGTTTAACAGATACTTGTATACTTACTACATTATATGGAATGGTTGTTGTAATGTTACTTAGTAGTTACAGGCTACCATTTTATTCTTAATGTTTCAAACAAAATAATTTTCATGAGTTCCGTGTGCTCTTTGCGAAACAGATATAAAGCAGCATGAACTCCAATTCTAATCTGACATTGCAGACAATCTGGAACTGTAATCTGAGTAACTAAATATAGTAATAACAATTGAGATGGTTTTATTTTGAATTGGACAAATTTCTGATTTTTCACCTTTTTTTGTTTCAGACATCCACTTTTCCCAACTTTCAGTAAATCAGATTTGACAGAACCTCTGGCACTGTCTTTCCATAAACACCAACATTTTGAAAGCTCAGCTTGATCACATTAGTGATCGGCAATCCTACTTGGAACGGAACATTTCTTTATCAACGATGTGGCCTGTAACCATGGTAACCATCCATTGACAGATACAATGGTCCATGTCTGGTGAGATTCTTCCCAGGAAACCACCTTGTCTTGGAAGACCAACTAGTGAAGTCACATGTTAGTTTTTGTTATTTGCACATCTTATGCCCGACAGTGTGTTTCAATGCAAACCCGCACACACACAGAGCTGAGTGTGCTTCAAGTTGGTCCCTCAAGACAGGTACAATTGTACTTTTAATAATCATAATATAAAGTGTCTTTGTTCCCAGTGACACACAAAGCTCTGTGCCTATCTGGGAAAACGAGGAATACCTTAACATCTTTTTGCGGATCTGGTATAAGGACCCCTTGGACTATCTCCTGCAGTATTAAACAACATTTAGTGATGAAAATAAAAATGACTTTTATGTTTTGGCATATACCCAGAGGTTTGGAACCTTGGTCAAACCATGTCTCATATGTGTTTTAGGTTTGATAACAATTCAGAATTGTCATATTGATCTCATTCGTTGCTGTGCCCCACACACACACAGAAAAAGAACATGAATACCACTAACATAGCTATACAGTAGAACCTCATCAGTCTCAATCCCAGAAAACCATATTCCATTTACTCCATGACTTGCATATTAGAAACTGATTACTTTCATGGTAATACAATATAGTCTAGGAGTTCCGCTGTCAAATATGGTATGGCATTTCTTGGCACCAACAGAGTTATTTTTGCCTGCTTAGCAGACCTTGGGCCCTGGACTGTTGAACTGTCACTCTCAGAGGCCACCAGACACAAAAGTGGCCCAAGAGGGTTATACCTGTCATACAAATACACACACAGTGACGTCACTTCAAATCATATTGCCCTATATTTATGCCAAAATATAGATGTATTAAGTACTTGATTTGTCCACAAAAGTGTTTCAGTGATGTCTTTTGACCATGTTATCACCGAGTCCCATCACTACACTTGCCTGAGCGATTAAATATTATGCTTTGGTGAGTTGCTTTAATGTCTGGTTCCAACCACCCAAGTACCTAAGCAATCTGGAACATCTGCATGGATGGAGACCCGAGAGTTAAGAACAATGAGGCCCTACTGTGTATCACAGACACATCCCACGTGAACTGGTCATGCTGTAGACCTTATCTTTTACTATCTATACAAACAGGTCTGCGATTCTTGGCAGATCCAAATGATTATCCTATTCCCTAAGCACCAAAGGCTGTGAGCCTTGCTGTGATCTGATGAATAAAAAATACCCCTGTACTACAGGTACCACGTTTACAGTTGAAAAAAAATTGCAAGTCCACGTTGAATTTGAGACAGGAGTATTCAAGTGAGACAGGAAAGAGTAGACAGATAGTACCATTATATCTGGGACACTTTCATCTTGTGATTTTTGAGCTTTATCTTGTGTCCATTGTGGCGGTGAGACTCCAAACTTTCGTCACTGTCTTCATTTAGACTCGACAAGTCTAAAGGAGGCACCTCTTTCGGGCGCCTCTGTTCGGGAGTCCATTCTCTGGAGTTATATACAGCACCATTATGGGGTGACAAATCACCATTAGGGATCCTCTGACCACCCTCATCTCTTCCTCTATGTCTACTGCGATGTTTCTTCCTGTGTGAATACTTCTGTGTTCCATCACCGGTATCCATCGTAATCTCAGGCAGACGTGGGTATCGTTGTGGTTTACCTGCAGTATGTGGGGCATGTATCCCATTGTATACACTACCAGCATAAGTCTTTGAGACTGGGATCTCTGTAAGAGACTCTGCAGAATCAGAGTTGTACTCCGGGGCATGACCAGCTGCTGTAATGTGTCCTCTTGGACTGGCGGGCATTGTTCGTGGACTTGAGCCAAGAGACGCAGGCACTTTTATGTACGGGTTGACCTCATGGGGGTTCAAGTTTTGACAGTAGTAAGTTGAACCTGGAACACCAAATGCAAAAAGCACTGCTAAGTATACATGTACACTTTTTAGCCCATTAAGCCTCTGGATCACCCTAGAAGGCCTACTGTTATATGCATGCAAGTGCACGCTATGATGTAAACTTTCAGAAAAATGTTGCATCTTGGTGCAAGACCCAAGCCATGTTACCCAGGTATTTGAAAGAGGCAAAGTACTTTTATCATGCCACCCTGTGTAATCACACTGAACAGGTGACCTTTATTGACACATATATACTAACAAAAAATGTCTGTTTTATAAAAATGTCTGTTGATGTTGAACATCAGTAGATATAACTTTACCGTTTCACTGCTAAGTTGGAAACTATGTCAACAGTTTTCTTTGGCATTTTGGCTCACGTCCAAAGTGCAACTTATACAGCTGTTGCCCCCAATCATTTTTCCTTTGTCTGGACACATAGGCATGCTATTGCCTGCTAAGACATTGGCATGCTATTGCCTGCTAAGACAGACTACACATAGGCATGCTATTGCCTGCTATGACACACTAAGTTACTGTCTGGACACATAGGCATGCTATTGCCTGCCAAGACAGACTAAGTTACTGTCTGGACACATAGGCATGCTATTGCCTGCTAAGACAGACTAAGTTACTGTCTGGACACATAGGCATGCTATTGCCTGCTAAGACAGACTAAGTTACTGTCTGGACACATAGGCATGCTATTGCCTGCTAAGACAGACTAAGTTACTGTCTGGACACATAGGCATGCTATTGCCTGCTAAGACAGACTAAGTTACGCTATCGTTACTATGTGATCCCTGGAGCACAGTCAGACACACGGAACCATAGTCTGTTTAGCAGGCAAAGGCATGCTGGTACTTCAATGAAAGTTTTTACAAGGAATATGAAATAGGGATCATCATAGTTACTCAGACGAAAACAACTTCTGTTGTGATCAGCACTTAAAGCATAAAGATGGGTGGCCGCTATAGTAAGCAGGACTGGCACTAATAAAGGCATACTCCATATGTACTAGTGGTCCAGTGATGCCTAGTTCCCAACTAACACATTACTTTCTGGAAGATTTCTCAAAGAATCTAAGTTACAATTCCTGGTAACACTTTTGAATGTATTTAACTGTCTGGTTAACATGGAGGTGCTCACATATATTGAGCTAATAATATACATTAAGATATAAATTCTGCTCATCAAATACTTTTTTTTTATTACATTGGACTATTACAAATGTAGGTACAGAAATATGAAGTTTTGTAGATATGTATGTACATACTTACAATGGCATAACTGTAGGAAGCTACGTGTATATACATCATATATAAACTATATAGCAGGATATACTTAACTTTGCATTTCTTTAACATTATGGTTTTCAAATCTGTTTCATCAAGTATTATCTTTGCTAATGTTTGTCCAAAGCTTTACATGTTTCCTGCTTTTTTTCTTCTGAGATTTCTGCTACATATTAAGCCATGTAAAAAGCTATTTTACTGTATATACATATGTACATGTATATTGTTATGAAAAAAACTGGCCAAAAATTACAATAAAATCAATTCACATTATAACACACGTGTTAGTCATCAATGAACTACAGTTGTACTTGTTGTATGTGACCACCCCTTCTGCCAAGAAAAAGTGGCCACATACAACAGGTGGTCTTTCAAAATGTGGCCAAAAACAGCAGGTGGTCTGTCACAGCTGTGGTCAAATACAGCAGGTATCACTGTATTACTATTATTATTACATGTATCATACTTTTTGGGGGGGGGGGGGGGGGGCAACAAAACTTGCTGGAATTCACCTGTCCATATATTTGATCACCAGAATTGTGTTAATTGGTGAGTGTGACAAAGTGCTTGAGGAAGCAAAATTAACATGTGTCAACTCAAACGACGCAATATTTATCAAGAGTTCTGTGTTCTATGTGTTAGAGTTAAACAGGCAAAGTGTGTATCTTGGTGTAAATGCTGGGGTTTTTTTGTCCTGGTCAATGCTCCCCCCCCTCCCCATTTTACATATTCTACAGCTGAAGTATTTGAAATGAGTTAAAAATCAATAGTATACATGATATTGGAAACGTGAGCCTCTTTTTGAAAGGCTACACTGGCATACATATGTAAATCTACTGCATCTGTTTCACTTGATTTTAACTAAAAATATTTCTGTCAACAATTGCATTAAATTGGATACTGCAGCTGCAAACATTCTGAATAGGCCTATTAGTAAGGAACCACCAACATATGTCCATAAATCTACCTTCTGACTTCTAGGCTGATGATACATTGTACCAGATATACATGTACTACACAATACTAGAGCATTCACAAAGTTGCAAATAGTTAACACATAGCAGAACTATGTTTTGGGGGAATTATTCTAAGATTATATATATATATATATATATATATATATATATATATATATATATATATATATATATATATATATATATATATATATATATATATATATATATATATATATATATACACACATATACATACATATGTACAAAACCACTTTTTAAGAAGTTCCATGTAATTGTGAAAAATCTGTATAAATCTTAAGTGGATGTATGATGCTCAAAAAGTTATCAGACACTTTTCAAATACATGAGGTTTTTCCACCAAACTTCCAACAAAATTTTTACAAAATCAAAACATGCTGCCTTTCACTTTGCTTTAATTTTAAAAGAAAGACAAAATGCCTGATATGTATCTTTAGTCACACATTTTGACATTTTCAATTTGTGCACAAATTTCAAAATTTGTTGACACCTGTTTTTTGACATGTGCAAACTCAGTGACAATTTGTAAAACTTTTTATTATCACACATCTGTACAGCAACTATTAAAAGAAAAAAAAAAAAAAACGAGCAAGAGAGAGATGGAGACAGATAATCTGTAGCACATAAAGCTGCTAGCAGTCTCACCCTTGCAAATGTACAGCTATCATTTTGCCCCTTTAAAAGGTCATATTATTGGACTGAGTCAACAATTTTCCTTGGCCTACCTTGGATGCCAAGAGGCCATGGTGTAGCAAGGAAAGGACAAGACCATATTTATTCCAATAGTAGCATGCTGTGCTAATGCAAAGATTTCCTGGAGCAGACATGGTATTTGCAGACTTTTGTGATAATGATCTAGGTCTTAATTTACAATACCACAAGCACTTGCACTTATTATAGAATCCATATGGCATAAAATAACAATGAACCCTCTTCTTTCATAAGAAGCAGTTAATTTTTAAAAATACTGAAAAGTACTGAATTTTGATACGCCCAAGATTAAAAAGTGGGGGGTATGCTTCTATTTGGGCATGTGCTACAACTGGAATGAATACGGTGTTTAATAAAAAGTATGAAGTGGATGGCCTTTGGTCACTGTAGACCAATTTGACTGGGGCAGTGTTTAACCTTTAAAGTGCTAATTTAAGACTGAGTCAACAGCTTTCCTCGGGGCACTTTGTGCAGAAGTGCCCCCAGGAAAGCTGTTTACTAAGACTCCTTTTTGCTTTAGACTAGGCTTGCTGGTATTTAAAAGGCATCTTCATAAGGAATTTGAATTTTTTAATCATGATACATGTGTGTTTAACGGTAATGAAAAAGTGACTATAGCCGTGATTGGCACTTTAAGGGTTAATAACTTAACAGCATTCCATGCAAACACAGCCCTTTCCATTCCATGCAGCTCAAAATCTGTAGAGTTTCCCTACTGCTTTGCAATTTGACTGCTAAACATTTAATCCAAATGTCAAATTCCCTTTTCCCTGTACATGACCCCAATACCCAGAGCCCTTTAGGGAAACACTGTCAGATTTTACCACTGGCTGACCTTAAATTGTTTCAGGAAAACCATTCGCTAAGATCTATTGTGTCTGAAATGAGAAACGTTTTCATTGGATATTGTCTTGAAGTTAAGCTGCTGGAAGATGTTTTGTGTTGTTAATGACACAAAATGAGAAATTCAAAGTCAAATGTTAAGATGAATAAATATTAAGCCAAGTGAAGACAGCTCCTGATTAACAAATTCAACTATTCTTAGATAATTCATTCTGCAAACATATTATCAAGCCTTACACATACTAAATTGTCAGGTACGAAATGAACTGTGGCAATAACAACTTCACAAAACCCTGTTCACTCTTAATCCAAGCCAACCTAACTGCAACATCATGTCAGAACTCTATTATGCTGTTTAAATGTATGAAGCCACACAACTTTTCTCACATATTTGATCAATATTGATCAGTCTGTTGTAAATTTCAACATGATCAGAGTTAAAACATTCTAACAACACTACCGTTTGCCTTACTGATACAAAATGATCCAGTGGGGTACAGGAAAGGGGGAAAATCTGAGCAACACGTGTCCATTAATGGACTCGGGGGCCTTTGACCACATGTACTGTTTTAAGTTCAAGTTTATCATATAAATACCAAGCCATCAGAATATCCTGAAAATCCACTAATTTTGTTGAATGTTTAATGTCATTTGATGGAAATTACACTTTGATTAATTAGAAACTTAATTCAGGTGTGACAGCATCCATAGTACATTGTGTATATTACTACTAGACAGTGTGCAGCTAGTGTCACAACTTCATCTACCCAACTAAGTACCTATATAATGCATTTTTCCCAGAAGTTTATATACATGTATTACACTTTTGGTGCAGCTTTTAGTCTGGATCAAAAAGATATATATTTATCCCCAAATCAATGTCCATGATACTTTTTGTATAGATTTTTTCTGAAATCCAGAAGGTGCATATATACACACATGTATATGTGTATTTTATATATACACATTGTATATATAATATATATATATATATATATCACAAGTTTTCTCCAGAATCAAGAGCGCCTTGTTAATTTGCTAAATGGTGATAGCACATGACAACATGCTCAAACTATCTGGGGCATCAGCATTCTGGGGTCTATGAGACACTTAAGATTTCTGGTTGTTAGTCCTCACATGCCTAGTTCAATTCGGTTAGTTTGAACAACCAATTATCCATGCTGAAACAGCAACCAATTTCCAAATCTGAACATTGTTATATACAAAACATAAGTAATGTTTCAATAAATGACACTATACATGTAATAACTGTTATGGCAACTTGTGGTAGCATTACATTATCGTATGCTGTCAAACCCTGCTAGTGTAGGTAAACAACCGGAGAGAGACACACCACAATGAGACGGAGACAACAACAAATAAATCTCTAATAGGTAGCGAGACAAGCAAGACTAACGCAGAAGCAAGACTATCTGGTGCAAAACACAAACCCATGCTATTATCCACTTTGGCCACGTCCATGCCACTCAAGCCAGCTTAGATATCACATAATAACCTGTGTCACTGGTATCCCTACTCCCCGCACCTTGGGAGTCTGAGTCGTCCTCATCCGATAGCTTAGGTTTTGTTCTAACAGTCACATCAACCCCTGTGATGCTACCTCTGCTGTTGGAATAGTCACTGTCCATACCGTTTTGGGCTTTTATGAGCTCTGTGAGCGATCGTGTATCATCTACATCAAGGTAAAAGTAAACGAGTCGGGTGCACATCCAGAAAATGAACAAAGGGGTCAAGGTCACATGCTGGGAGAAGTGTGCGTAAAAGGAACAGTAAAGTCAGAAATAACATGCACAGAAACTCGCTCCTTCTATGGTTCCAAGTGAAAATTTTGTTTAAAAGAATGTCCTGTTGAACAGAATGTTTAGTATTTACATGCTGCCTGCTCACTTCAATTTTTCCCCTTTTGTTTGCAGTGTAATTCTCTGGTCATCAAGCAGTGAATACAACCCAAACTGATTTTGGTAGGTGAATTCATAAAAGTTTTATATGCAGAATACCTGAGTGAACCTTCCATAAAATTTGCCTATTTTGTAGATACAGAGAACCTACTGACTTTGGGCCTTGTGACCTAAGAATTTATTAGAGTGGCAAGTTTCATGTAATTAGTCTTCACCTTTTTGTTCTTGATGCAATTTTACTCATTGATTAACTGGCTTCTACATAGAACTACATAATTAATTACTGTTAACATCTATAAATTTATATATTTTTAAAGCACAATTTTCAACTGCTGGGAACATCAAAAAAAAAAAAAAAAAAAATGCAAAGCAGTATACTATGGCAAACAAAAATTTAAAAAAACTTTTCCTCAAGTGACACACTAGTATATATATGTGTATGTGTGTGTGTGTGTGTTTAAATCACTTAAACCTCCTCCACAATCCTGCTAATTTTATGAAGATCCATCAAACATTAAGGATATTAGAGTGATCACAAGATTTTTACATTTTGACCCATACATTACATAATACTGCAGGTGGCACCACCAATGTTGAACTGAACCTAGACTTTGACACAGTTGATAAGTTCCAAAAATTATATGGGGCTATCTTAAAAACTGTGGACTGTATTGCTCACAAGCAAAAGTTCACAGACAGATGGATGGATGGAGACATGAGTGATCACATAAGCTCTGCCGCCTTTGGTCAGCAGAGCTAAAAATGCATATCATTTCAGTGAAATGTCACTGCCCTTAAGTGATATTAAATAGTGCTTAATAGTGTTTTTTTTCTTTTGCTCATTAAAGTGAAAGATTTTATGAAAGTGAAACAGCATTTCACTTGGGGGAAACGTGATTCACTCAAGTGAAGCTGTATTTTACTTAAGTGATTTATTTTGTATGTTACATAAGTGAAATCAAAGTTCACTTAAGTGACAAATATTGTGACATTGGAATAGCTGACATTTGCACATAAATAAAATAAATTGGCACTTATGTGAAATGTACAATCACTCAAGTGGAATCGTATATCACTGAAGTGACACCACATAACACTTTAGTGATAATTCATTTTCACGTTAGTAATATTGATAATAACTTGCACTGACACTCAAGTGAAATGAGGTTTTACTAGGTAGTTGACCTCTTAGGTGAAATGTTTTATTACTTTTGAGTAATATCAAATATTACTTAAGTGAAGTGCAGCTTCACTTGAGTGGTACATATCAATTAACACTAAAGTGAAGACACAACCACTTATGTGGTCTAACATTTAAGTGACATCACATTTCACTTAACTTAAGAGAACATAGGTTGGCTAAAGTGTAATTTGTCAGCACTTAAGTGGGTTTCCAAATAATTTTAGGTTTGGCTTGCCATGCAATACTTAAATAAATACTGCAAAGTCTCTGGAAAGTCATTTGTAGATCTTATCCATCATGTTATTTTCATACTGAACAACATTTGTCTATGAAATTAACATTCATCACATCAGTAAGCTTTCCATACTATGATCTTCCGAGTTTTTCCTGACTTTCAAACTTTTCCCATCATCTAAGTTCATGGAAGCCTAAATGATATATATTCATCATGAATTGGGCAATGCAGTTTGAGACATAAATATTTCCAATGTACAGTTACAAAATAATAAATCCTTCAGTTGGACACACATCCCTCATTTGTAATTTCCTCCTTGCAAAGTTTCATCTTCAGTATATTATTACACAAATCTGTTGGTAATTATTTATTCTTTTATTTATGTAAATAAAAACTTATTCTTATTTAGTTTGTTTTCTTTTCCCACATAAATTGGTAGGTCTTTTACCTTATGTTTAAGTGATTAGCATTTCCCAAACATAAAAGCCTTGAATGCTGCATGTTCAGAGAAAATGAATTATCTACATCCTTGCTTTGAAGGATTTTAACCCCTGTGCTTTGAAAACTAGCAGTTGACTATTTTACCTTGTATGAAGTCCCTGTAGTGACTTTCCCAAACTTACGTGAAAAATAGAATTCTTTTTGAAATCTTAATAACCATCTGAAATGAACCCAAGCAACACTGCATGCAGGCACTGTCACAATTTTTGGCATGCAACTTTTCAATTGCTATGATATTTTGTGGATTAAACACAAAAATTTCCTGCCTGTAAAATATCTGCATTTAAGCACCAATTCACCACAGAGAATAGCAGCAAACACTGGCATGGGTGGGGGCAGTGGAAAAGGGTGCTAGTGGGACAGGGTTAACTTACCCAAGGGTGACACATATCCATTTGACATCATACTAATATGGTTGCCTGGAGACCCTGGTTCTTCCATGGAAAAGGCAGAATTGTCTGCTGAATGATCCTGCCTTCGTTTACGTCTTCTTTTCTTTCTTTGTTCCCTGTTACTCTGGTTTTCATTTTGTTGGTGGGAAGCGTCATCCTCCATTCTGGTCATAGGCTTTGGAGGTTTCCTGGATTTGCGTGAACTCTGCAGTAAAACAGAATGACATGGAATCATACTCCTAACAATTTGATCCACATCAATCTTCATGGACTCTCATACTAACTAACAGTGTCCTGGTGTAATAAATGCTATTTGTTTCAGTTTTGATATAAACTCTGGCATTTAAACAGAAAATCTTTGAGTGAATTGTACAGTGCATACTGACTGGGATAGCAAATATCAACATGATGGTTTCAGCCTGTTTTAAGGTTGTACAGTCTCTTATTCTGAATATTTTCAGAGACACACTTGTGTCCAGATAACACCTTTGCTCTATTCTCTAGCATCCACTTATTCCAATCAATCTGATAAGACAGGTCCCTTTCCCAACTGGGGGCTTCTTGGCTGCTGTGATACCTCCGGTGTACAATAGAAATGCACTGTTCAGGCAGATTCAGGTCATTATATAACTCGATTAGTTTAACCAAGGAGGGTAGAGGTACCCTCCTTGGTTTAACTCTTATCACTGATAACAGTCTACAGGCAATTTAATTTTGTATATAAAATACAGAGTTCCTCAGCCAAGTTTTAAAGGGAAATCACCACCATGAATATGTTCTTGACATGTTTGGATGCATGCTCAGGAAAAAATCTTAAAGCTATTTTCCCTGCTACACCTTGAAATTCTTCAGTATATATCTTTTATGACAATAATTTAAGCTTTGTGGGTTTTTTTTTATAATCATTGCATATAGTTATTTTGCTGGTTTCAACAGAATCTGACAATCATAACAACCACGTGGAGATGTAGCTACTTGAAACATGTTAATGACAGGTGCTGTGGAGACACTTGGCTTTCATGACAGGTTTACTGTACCTGAACTCACAGGGTTGGCAAAGACAGGTGTTTCTCAGGCTGATTTCTGGATAACCTGACGTCACACTCCAGCTGCGTCCTTGGTAGCAGCTGGGGCATGACTTGTCAGGCAATGCCTAAACCATAAACTTTTGACTTGTTGGCACTTGATTGCAAGCACTTTTTTAATGACGATTATGAGATTCTCATCAACTGAAAACATAACCTGGAAGATCCATCACTGGTATGGATTTAAAATAACAGGAAACTTACCCTGGGTGATGGTGGAGGGGTAGGGAGTGGTGGGGGTGGGGTTGGTGGTGCAGCTGTGTCAGAATCTTCCCTCCCCTGATCCATCTCTTTCATTGCCAAGTCATGCTGACCCAGTGGGCCACCAAATCCCGATGTGGGCATCCTGGAAAGAAAGTTAATACACATATTATATATATATATATATAAAGGTGCTTATGGTACACATACATTGTAGAAAGTTCAGTTTATGAAACTGACCTGTATAGGTCCATATGTGTGAAAAATAACACACAGTCTACATTCCTCAAACCGTATTTCCAGAACTACACTGTTAATTCTGTCTAAAAATTGACCCCACTCCCTACATTTATACATTTATCATAAATGTACCTTGATGGGGAAAGCTGACATTTACAACTTTTTGAATCATATTTAATTTTGTCCCTTCACTTCTGAAAAGAAAATTTTAAACACAATCTAAGATTTTTGGAAATACAAAAGTAAAACCAGCCAAGTGGAGTATACAAGTCACCAGACTGACCGAGTGCTTGCACGAGGTCGATGTGACCAGTATGCTCCATGCAGCTGGGTTCCCTATCCATTTCCAACTGTCATACCACATCAGCAACAGAGGAACCAGGCTATCATGGCCTTTGACATTGGAACTACGAGGATATGGACAACTTTATCCTCCAGTTTGTATTCTCAATTTTTTTTTGATAAGACAGCTACAGGACAAATGTATATACCCTGTGCTTTCAGCCCCCATAACCTAGATAGATTTATGTATGCAACACCTGCTTGAGGAGGTGTTATGTACATACCATCAGTTATCTGGGTGTGACAGTATGAAGTTTCATAAAACTTAAGTCAAAGCACAAAAAAATGTTAAGGTTGAACAGTTTAATTCAATTCATTTCTTGAGAAATCCCACAGGGGGATACATGAGATAACGATAAATACATAAATGTGTGAAAGACAAGATGGATGCATACATAGAAGTGTTCAGTGTATGCGCGCCCCACTTGTTATAGAAAGGGACATTGCTATTTAACCTGCAAATGTAAATGTAAGTTTTGCTGCTTCTGTCTAGCAATTTTGAGCTTTGTTTTTGCACAAGTAATCTAGCCAAAGACAAAGAACTGGTGGTGTAGGAAGTACCTCCTGTTTGAGGAATCTTTTAGCAAACCTTCTCTGAATGTTTGGACACTGCTGAGTTTTTAGTGTTCCAAGGACTGCAAACTGTAAGTAGATGGTTATTTACACAGAGACTGAAACAGTTCATAAAGGAAGGACAAAATCAGACACTATGGAGTATTAAGCCATTTGGAAAGACAGAAATTAACCACAGTAAGTTTCCTGTCAAATGAACAAATTAACAAAGAAGAAAGAAGATAGTGCACCTAATAACATAAACCGGATTGCCGGCAGAATCAACTGACTTGGTGTCATAGTCTCCCTCATCAGGCGCAATCTTGTTCATCTGAAAAAAAAAAAAAAAAAGACATAAAAGTATATACGACTTCAGAGATACATAAAGAATGCCACGATACATATGGCAGGTAGGATACATTATGCAGAAAAAGCTACCAACTCCTTCTGTGTTAATTAATGGCACATACTAATCACTGAAAACAGTCTGTCAAATGTACAATATTCAACATAAAAGTCCCCAGCGAAAACACCAAACTGTACCAAAATGTCAACAGTGTCTCTGAATATTCCCTTTCGTTAAGTTAAACATCTCCGTTGTGTGATCACAAGCCAAGCAGGTGAAATTTATACAGTAGTCCCTCCTTTGAGGGACCGCCCCTAGTGCCACCCAAAAGGTGGTCACATAAAGCAGGTGGTCCCTCAAAGGAGGTATAAATAACATGAAAAGTATTACAGAGAGACCTGACCATTGTGGTCTCTCAAAGGAGGTGGTCTCCCAAAGGAGTGGTCTTTCAAAGGAGGGACTAGTGTACTTATTACTCGTAATCTCTGATGTGAACATGCAGACCACATGGGTCAAACATGAATGTGTTTTCTCATAAAATCAACCATGTATGAAGCATTAACCCTTAAAACACTGATTTATGACTGAGTCAACAGCTTTCTTCCGGGCACTTTGTGCACAAAGTGCCCCAAGTAAAGCTGTTAACTAAGACTACTTTTTGCTTCAGACTAGGCTTGCTGGTTTTTGAATGAAAGGTATCTTCATGAGGAATTTGAATCTTTTAACCATTATATGCTGATTGTTTAACGGTAATGAAAAAAAGACTATAGCAGTGATTAGCACTTTAAGGGTTAACTCGAGTTTTCATTTCATACACATCTAACAACATGTAGTCCTTTGAAAATTATCAGTTTTGGTAATGTCAGAGAGTGAATCTATGTTGTTGTTTTGTTAAATAATCAGTATCCTTTGAAACTAATTTGATTATATCCACACACATGTAATCTGTAATAACTTACAGATAACAAAGGACATGCAGATCTACCAACTTTTTTCTGTTGTGCTATTAAATTGCAATATAAACATGATTAAGCCTGTATCCATTCCAGTATATCAAAGATAACAGCTGAACAATACACTAAGATTTATCCACTTCTTCCCTCTCCCTCCTAACCATACATTCACCCACTTCAACATGCATCATTTGTGAACCTGGCAGAAACTTGAGCATGTTCTAGATCCATGTTTTTTATGTCCTGTGTTGCTTTGTAGTCCTCTCTCACCTTGGTTGCGTGTTTCTGGCCACTTTCAGGGTCTGGCTCCATTTCTCTCGCTGCCTGCTCTGCCTTCTCACGTTTCTCAACAATATATTCGTAAGTGGTCTGCTTCTTGTATACTGTCCAAAAGGATTAATTAATTAATTAAAAGAATGAATAAATGAATAAATAGATGAATAAATGAATAAATAATAAATAAACCCATCAAGCTTTAGCAATCTACTTTGTGACCAAGTACAAATAAAACCATTCCAAAACTTCAATTATCCAATGGAATCCGATTTACCTCCTCCCGCCTCACCATTTTCCTGGAATTTGGTTACTAACACCCAATTGCCACTGCAGAACCTGTACTTCAAATACTACAAGGAAAATAGAAACAAATACACATGTATATTTTATATGTAGCAATATATGTATAAAACTACAGAACTAGAATATTTGAAGTAAAATTTCTAAAAAGCATGGAAAAATTGCATATGTGTATTTCTAAAAGATTGGTGAAATTTCAGTTTGAGCTTAGGCTCCACTCCCCTTGTTCCATGGTTTATGCAAGTTTTGGAATGGTTTCATTTATACATGATCCCTAACTGAGAGGCTTACCAAAGACTTATCTGCCATGTGTGATACAGGAATTCACAATTAGCTTTAATATGTATTGAACTGAATACACAATCCAATATATGCACCCTGTCACACAAGAATGTAATTCTCATTAAATTATTACTGTTTTCCCTTTAAATAATTATGGATGAAATCAGAGGTGGTCTACTATTGTATTGATACATATTTTTACTTAATTTTTTGTCACAATTTAAAATTCAACGGACAACAAATGAAAAAAGTAGAAGAGACACCAAAATAGCACCATAGCATGCTCATTACATGAAAAGCTGCCCCTGGCAAGAAAAACCGCTGGCTTGGTGTAAACCCAGGCCAGTATGGTAAGCACTAAAATCTACATGTTCCAGCATAGCATTTATGCCACATGTATTTAGTCATGGCGAAATACTGGGAGAAGTCTGAGGTTTCTACATACAGCAATTCTTCATATGAATTTACATTACATTCAGCATGTTAAACACTGTCATGAAAAGCGATTGAAGCACACAATCTTGGTCCAACTGACTGGTATGACCTCTATTGGATGCACACCTGAAACAATTGTGTCCTTTGCTATTAGCCACTGATACAACTTCCCTCTTACACTCAAAAAAGGATGCATTCTGACAATAGAAAACTGTTTTTAACGCTACATGATGAGGATTTATAAAATAAAGTATCAAATATCTTTGCACCCCTTTCAAGAACCATGCCAAATTATTATTATCAAGACTCTGCAATATGCACATTTGACACACATGTACTGTAGGTATGGCTTCGTATTACAGAAAGGAATGCAATGTCATGATGAAAAGACTCTGTAATATTCCTGCATGTGACACACATGTGCTGTAGCAGATGGCTTTGTATCATAAATGAAATGAAATACATGTATCAACAAGGACAAGACTTTCAATAATTTGGGTCAAGTCCACAATGGACCCAACAGTTACAGACACACTATGATGTGGCTTTGGAGAGGTCTTGACCCAACAGTTACAGACACACTATGATGTGGCTTTGGAGAGGTCTTGACCCAACAGTTACAGACACACTATGATGTGGCTTTGGAGAGGTCTTGACCCAACAGTTACAGACACACTATGATGTGGCTTTGGTGAGGTCTTGACCCAACAGTTACAGACACACTATGATGTGTCTTTGGAGAGGTCTTGACCCAACAGTTACAGACACACTATGATGTGGCTTTGGAGAGGTCTTGACCCAACAGTCACAGACACACTATGATGTGGCTTTGGAGAGGTCTTGACCCAACAGTCACAGACACACTATGATGTGGTTTTGGTGAGGTCTTGACCCAACAGTCACAGACACACTATGATGTGGCTTTGGAGAGGTCTTGACCCAACAGTTACACACACACTATGATGTGGCTTTGGAGAGGTCTTGTGAAATGGTGCCCCGCACTGGAAGCCACTTGATTGACTCACTTCCACTTCTGGTCTCACCATGTTGCACACACAACCACTTGGTGACCCAAAAGACTCTGGGATGATTCATCCTGGGGCTGGCCCTGACCTATGTAAACAGGTCATCTTTAGAGGAAAGAGGTGACCACTACACTGTAATGTGCTGCCACCTGGTGAATGCTAGCCAAGATACCAAAATCAAACTACAATGCTCCATTGCAGTCTGCAACCCAATTAATTGACCTAGTGACCTACTTTTGCCACATGACACATCCTGTGGTCCTGATACATACAGTTAAGCCCATCATAAACTTAACAGCCAAATGCATTTTTTGTGTTGCAAAGTGTTGTACTGGGGTTTGTAAAGGCTGCAAGAAGTTTGCAAAAGGTTGACAAAGGATTTGTAAAAAGTTGACGAAGGGTTTCAAATGGTTCTAATGGTTGCAAACCATTTCAACATTTTCATCAATAAGGTTGAGAAAGTGTGTGAAATGGTTGTTAACCATCATAGAAAGGTTCAAAAATGTTTAAAAGGGATTTAATGCAATAAGAAGAAATGGTTTTGAAATGGTTTGCAAAGTGTTTGAAAAAGGTGTGCCTTTCACTCAAATGGTTGGAAAAAAGGTTGCAAAAGGTTGATGCAATTGGTGACTGTTAAGTTCAACGTGGGGTTAATTGTATATGCATGTCAAGTTTATGTTGTAAAGCATAAAAAACTTCCAACTTGGACACAAAAAGTTGACAAACACACACAAACACACACACACACACACACACACACACACACACACACACACACACACACACACACACATCATGTTGATAGTGGCCTAGCTTTTAGGATAAGGGGTAGTAAAAGGTGCTTACTGAGATACATGTGAAGGCCAAAAAGGTTGCCGATCAGCACCAGTGCCACTATTGACAAGATGCCTGTTATGGCAACAACAGACTGCCAAGCCTCATCTGGTACCCCGACATGGAACATCTTAAAAATATCTGCAACAGAGAAATAAAACACAAGGTCATACATACAATGTACAGAAACAAAGAAGAGTGCTTTTTTTGTTTTGTTTTGTTTTTTAACTCAAAGAGTCTTGATTGTTGTATTTGTATTCCAAGAACTTTTACTTATCCATCCATTTATTTTTCATGTTTAACATTATGCCTCGACACTGTAACCACGGTAACATAAAGGAACAATGACGTTTTCATTGTTTTTCATCCTCCCTCGCAAAACAAATAATGCCGTTGCCCTCTTGCAAGACCTTGTGAATTTATCAGCTTCTGCAAAACCATGACTATATAAAAACATGTGCAGTGTATCATTCCTGAACTCTCAAAGTAACAAATTGCATGTCATAGGAAGTTGGTCTAAATGTCATTTGCTTGACTTCTCATAGTTCAATGTCTATTTTTAAGTCAAAGCTAATTCCATGTTGTTGTAGCAGGAAACAAGTTTAACAGAATTAAGCTGTGGTGAATTTGCGGCCACTAAACATGAGCAGACATTCATGGAGATATACATGTACCCAACCATTTGAGTAAATATAGGGTATTACAGTAAAACCTCATTATAACGACTTTCAGATAGACCCAACATTCATTTTAAGACACAACTTCTATGGGTCTGAAAGTACATTTTCTTTGTCATAAACTATCCCTTATAGGTGGTCTATCAAGACAGGTGGTCTCACATTGCAGTGTTCTCTCCACATAGGAACCACTGTCATCACAATGTTGCCCGACAGGCTTTAAATTACGCAATTCATTTTACTACATTCCTAATGGATCACTGGGTATTTCTCAGCAAATATAGACTTGAAGAAGTCCTTCCCTCCAGTTGTTCTGTCCCACATGGGTGGTAAAAATTGAGTGCAACAATGGCCTGTACGGGGTTTCTCTTGATCTTGATCTCATTCATGTAATTGTCACTACTGTAGGGATATAAAGCTGGATGGGATTCCCTTTTTCTGGTAAGACCCATGCACTTGCACCCTCAAGTGGCTATCAATTGCAGATATTAGTCTGTGCCAAGTCCTTCCTTTCCACCTCTGTCTGTTTGTTCCAGTAACTCTGCACCTTTGGTGTACGCAAAATAATCGTCACACTCAATTTTTTCCACCAATATGGGACCAACAACCTGAGGGAAGGACTTGCTCTAAGTCTAAGTGAATGATTATTGATCAATTCAAGAATTTTGCGTTCAAATGCATAGATTTTGCCTCCAAATGAATGACCGCTGATGCAACTGATTAACTGGGAAAGCATTAGATTCTAACATGTGCTCTGCAGAGAAAAGGCACCACAGTATGTGTGTTGGAAATACTTACAGACAACTGGTTTATGAGTGGTGGGGATGGTAGCGCTGGTAGTGACGTTGGTAGGTGTGAGTGTGTTTACGCTGATGTTAGGACTGGCGGCAACACTTGACACACTTGTTGAAATGATGTTGGCTGTAAAATATAAGTTTACTCTTAGGATATGTACACTGTGTTACAATGATGTCAAAATACCTCAAGTTTTACTATGGATCAGGAAAAAGTTAAGTGCTTTTCCATCCACATGAATTGGAAAGTGTTTCCAGCATAACACTCTATTACCACTGTCAACTCCTACCTGACCAAAACAGACTGGAAGTAAACTATATGATTCAATGAATTTTTGCATTTTTCAAAATCAGTGTTAGTGTTGACGTAGAATCACTTGAAGGACAATTGTAGACAAGCTCTACCAGACTAGCATTGCCCAAAGCAATAGCTTTCCTCCACAGTGGACTAGGTGATATGCGCCCAGCCTAACCAGAGGAGAGCTTTGGCTGAGTCTGAATTGAAGGGGCAATAGGTTAGTATAGACTTGTTAAGGTCCCTGGCAAACACCTGATGCCACGTCACTTGCTTCTCTTATGTCTTTTAATAAGTAGAACGTACCATCAGTCAACAGCTTTCTTGACTGTGCTCTGGGTGCAGTAATGTGCCATCAGTCAATAGCTTTCCTGATTGCACTCTGGGTGCAGTAATGTGCCATCAGTCAATAGCTTTCCTGACTGCACTCTGGGGGCAGTAATGTGCCATCTGTCAATAGCTTTCCTGACTGCACTCTGGGGGCAGTAATGTGCCATCAGTCAATAGCTTTCCTGACTGCACTCTGGGGGCAGTAATGTGCCATCAGTCAACAGCTTTCTTGACTTCACTCTGGGGGCAGTAATGTGCCATCAGTCAACAGCTTTCTTGACTATGCTCTGGGTGCAGTACACCCAGAATGTGAGAACATAGCTCTTACCTCAGCCTCCAGAAGGTACAGTGTTTCTGTTAACCCCCAAATAGGGGTATATAACCCTTTCAAAATCTGAACTGAGAAAATTCTAAAGGGTCACAGGTCTTATTTATTTACATGTGAAACTTGGTGACAATCTAGTCTTCTCCCCTGAGTTTCCTTCTTGTGACCCCCTGAAAAAAACCCTAAAGGAAAAACTGAGGTTAATGTTACTAATTAACTCTTTCCCACTAAATTGCCCAAAATCGCCCAGATGTAAATTGTCGTCTGTCTCCATGTTTTTACGTAAATTTTGCATTAATGGAAAATATTTTGCTGACTTTATATGAAAGAGCCTTTATGATGGCCTGCCCTAGGTCACTAGTATTCCTTGGTGTGGGATGGGCACAGTTTGCCCTACCCACACCAAGGAAAGCTGTTGACTCAGCAGTACTCTGGCCATGCAGGAATGGGTTAACCAGTAACAGTACATACACCTTACTCTACACCAGCTATCAGAGACAAGATGTATGTGATATGACTGGAGTGGACCCATGCACACCACTTGCATGTCACCTGTGTGTTTTGTTAATAAGACAGGCCAGCATTAGTGAGGTATGTCATATTTTACTACAATGGCTTGATTTGGCACGCAGCCAACTCCACTCTTTTCACCTTGACTATTAAAGGCATATTAGTCGCAGTGTTAATATCAACACAGGCATAATTTGCAGTGATATATACACCCCACCTCCTTTTACCATATTTCCACACCAACACCTTGCCAACATGTTTCTTTTCGTCAAAATAGATGCAAACAGACTGTTGGGACACAAAAGATGCAAATGTCACTGAACACAAAATTTACTGACATTGGCCTTCATAAATACATCTTAGAATTTGCATTGTGGAAGTGGCAATTTCCCTGTGATCATAGTATGACATGTCAGACAACACCTTTAAAGGGTTATATATAGACAGTCTTACATGGCAGGAGGTAAATAGGTTTTGTATGAGGTGCTCGTATGTTGTGACAAATTTGATGCCCACTGCATCATGGCACAATTCAGATTTCTTTCTTTGAGAACATGTGGTTGTTTAAACTTCCTTACTGTTGATTTGATTAGCACTATATTAAATAACAAAATGATGATCAGCAATTGTTTAAAAAGCAAAATATGATACAAATTCAAACAGTGTGTAAGATACTGTTTCTTATATCACAGACTCTGATACATAAATAGTAAAAACCAGTGACAGAAACCCCAGGAGCAGGAAAAAGCCAGACTGGTTTTGAATCCTGCATGATTCTCATCAGTGGCAGTTGGAACACCGTTGATCGCTGCTTATATAGCAGGGTGTAACGTTGCTGGTGGATGTCAAGCAAATGTCACTTCGGGAGCATGTCAAAATGCATGCTTAGCCTACCAGCCAAACCATCAAAATCAACAGGTTTATCATGACATCTTGTAAGCATGATAAAGTCATGTGGTAGAGTACCAGAGCCTGGTTACTAAGAAACAAGTGCTACCACACACAGCACACTTGACAGAAGCCATGTCAGAGAGAGCACACTCCCATTCTGGCTAGAGAATTAAAAAACATATTTGAATCTCAAAGATAGCAGGAAAAAAGTGACTTGTCCGTGTTCCATGGGTCAACATTTGGAGTGGTTGACTGTGTGTTATGGTCAGGTAGATGGACACAGAAGATTTTTTTTTGATACATAAACATACTCAAAACAGTTGTCTGGGTAAAGCTCTATTCAAAAGTGATGCTTTAACAGACTTTTGGAACAGTCTCATGTGGAACATACACACAAAACTAATCTGACACCTATAAATTATCTAACAAGAAGTTCTGAATCAAAGCAAATATGTCTGTGTGCCTTCAAAACTTGCAGCAAAACATTAACCCTTTCCCCTTTGAATTGACACTTGAGTCTACAACTTTTCTTGGCATGAGTTGGGCACTAAGTGCACAACTCATGCCCAGGAAAGTTGTTGACCTGGAGCATGTAATCTTGATAGGGCTCATCTACAATTCTCAGTCAAAATTGTTTTTCATTACTGTTGAAATTAGTTGAAAACACTGAAGCAGACCACATTTGACCACCAGCCGGTTTTGGCTGGTTTAAGGGGGAAAGGGTTAAGAGAACAAGTGAATAACACCAGTGGTCTTTTGATGTTGAATTCATGCACATAACCCAGCTTGAAATAAAGATTAATTTTGCATGGGAATTGGAAACTTGGATTGGTACTTTATCAGTTGTTATAATTTTGCAGATATTCAAAATTTATATAGATTAGTGTGGATTGAAATCATACATCCCCCCCCCCCCTGTTCATTGAATGTGTGTTGGCATGGCACCTCTACTATAACAGTTTTCAAGATATTTATCATTCTTAATGCCCAAGTGTACCTAATTAGCATAAATAAAAATTCTACTACTTTTTTTGCGGTTCATACTATATGCCTGAGGAACACATCTATGTTATAAACTTGGAATTGCACCATTGACTATTATATTTTTTAACATATTCAACATTTTAAATTTTTTATGTTCTTAATTTGCTAGCATAAGTTAAAATTCTAAAACCCGGGTTTGTGGTTCTTTGGATCTACATACAGCACACATCTATGAATTGAAGTTGGAAAGGCACCTCTACCTGTGACCTTACTCCACATATTCAAAGTTTAAATTTTTAAATGCCCCTAAGTGCCAAAAATTAAAATTCTATTTTTGTTTGTGGTTCATTGAATGTGCCTTAAGCACCCATTGGATGCATCTATAGCACCAACCTATGAATTAAAGTTGGAATGGCAACTCCAATAGTTTTGACGATGTTCAACATTTCAACTTTTTGAATGCCCCTGACTAGCGTAAATTAAAATTCTACAATTTTGTTTGTAGTTTATTAGATGTGCCTGTAACAAAAACCTGCACATTGAACTTAAAATGCCACATCTAGCCACAACAGCTTTGAGGATATGGAAGTTTTCAAAGTTTAATACCAGTTAACTTGCCTCATTTTGAACATGTTGACTATTCCAAACCTAGTGCACAATTCCACTGCTGCATCACCTGTTGAGGTGAATGTAGAATTTCTCGGTGCTACTCTGCAGGGCTTGACATGAAGGCAAGCCCTAATGTCCAGGACAAGTACTTTTATGATGAAACCAAAATTTTGAGCTTGATAGAGATTTAACCAATTATTTGTCAAAATTTTAGACAAAAATGTCATGGGACAAGTGGCAAAAATTCTTAATGTCAAGCCTGGCTGTGTCTGAGAAAAACTCCAAACAAAATATAGGAGGGAGGGAAGGAAGGATAACAGGTCTGTTCAGTCTACAAGCCAGCAGTATTAACAAAAATGTAGTTTTGCACACAACAAAATATACCATATTCATTCCAATAGTAGCACAATGTGCTAATGCAAAGAATTCTTGGAGCATACATGGTTTTTGTGGAGTTTTGTGACAATGATATATGACTTCACTTAAAATACCACAAGCAGTTGCACTTATTATATAATCCATAAAGCATAACAACAAGGAACCCTCTTCTTTCATCAGCAGCAGCTCATTTTTAAAAATATTGAAAAATACTGAATTCTTAATAAAAACCCCACAATTTAAAAGTAGGGGGTGTGCTTCTATTAAAGCATGTGTTACAACTGGAATGAATACAGTATGCAAGTACATGTAGTTACCTGCTGGTGTAGAAAGAGTACTCAGATGATCTGCAACAAAACAAAAGTATACCTTAATCTATTGTCACATAACACTAATGCACAAGTTTTCACAAACACACAAGCAAGCCCTCGCATTTTACAGTGGTATATGTTCTCCCAACTTACTTCAATCATACAATCCATCAATACACAAGATAGTGAAACTCTGTGACTTCCGCCATTTTTTCTCTCAATGTTGAGCCTGCCCAGCCCTACATGCAGACAATCTGGGATTGAACGCTTACTGAAATCAAGATTGTGTCTTGAACTAGAGTGGCCAACTGCTTCCACTACACATGAAGTATCATAAAAAAGATCAGCCAGTCCTTGTGCAAAAAAAAATAAGACTATAAACACTTGTTTGTTGCTCAAGGGTTAAAACACACAAAACATAAGCACATTTATAAACGTAATAGTGTAAACCTACTGCACATTATTATGTGTTTTTTTTTTAACATAGGTCATTACCATGACTGTCTATTCATATTTTAGGCTAAATTTACTAGACAGTAAATACATGCATTTTTGTTTGTGCCTTAGACTTTTGAACTCAAGAAGAAACTGCTCCAAAGCACTTTACATATACATGTACATGTTGATACATGTATAAACTTAAACCTCTAATTCTTTTAGATAATATGGCACAATTTTCTGTTTTTATCACAGTGTTTGGAAAAATGCCTGTCTGAAGGTTAGTCTATTCTGTAAGAAATCTATACTCATGAAAATACTCAAGATCATCTATTTGTATGAAAGATGAAATGGTTATCATTCACAAATAAGTAATCAGTCTAAATGATTTCGCCACTGTGGAGGTAAAAATATCTTTGCACTGAATTTCAAGTTGATGAATACTACATGTTGTACATTTAAATACATATACATAAATATGTATTTGCTACTGTCTCTATCTATATCTGGCTACTCACACCCACAATCCACAGGGCTTTTCATCCATTAAATTTTCATCTGGCCACTTTAAAGTGGCTTTGCTACCTAAGGCTGGCAGAATTCTGAATGAAAGGGTCTTCACATCGATAACGCCCGATTCATTAATAATCGACCCCATCCCCTCCAGCATGCTCAACATGCTACTCGCATTGAGAGCTCAATCAATATTCACCAGTAGCAGGATCCACCACAGACTGTGTTCCCATTGTATTTGTAGCCTGTTGTCTGCATCACAGGGCAGGTAACTAAGCTCTGCCAAATCAATACCACAAGCCATTTTCTACCTTTTCTACTTGTGTTACCAAGCCCTCCAGCTTCCAGGCACACACATACAGGCCATGCCATGTTACGTACTCAATCTACATTTTGGCTGTCCACAGTAGTACCAGAAGAACTGATAGGTTATCTACTGAGATTGTTGTACCAGGAGGATGCCTGGTTTAGCCACCTGACCATACAATGTAATGTACACCAGGAAATAGGCAAACTGCCTCCAAGACACTTACACCTTAACCCTTTGTCCCTTGAACCTCCCAAAACTGAACGGTGACCAAGTGCTGCCTGCTTCAATGTTTTTGACTGATTTTAATGGTAATGAAATATATTTTGAATGAGATTGTTGATGAGACCTATAAAATTCATAAGCCTCTGGTCAACAGCGTTAAACACCTAACCCCTGGCAAGGAAAGCTGTCCACTCAGTTTAAGTTCAATGCAGAGATGGTTAAATATCCCACTCAAATCACCCAAAAGCACCCAGATGTCATCGGCCTACATGTTTTTACTTAAATTTATTGTTTCAAAGTACATTGTAAATAGAAAAGAAAACATCAAAATAGTTATTCCCTCAGGTTTATTCTGTGATTTTTTTTTGGTTGAGTGTTGAAAAATACAGTATCTGTCTCTCCATATTAATGTGAGTGTGTTTCTGATTGAAATTGTCTTCCAAATAAGCCTCAAAGCAGACACCAAAGCCACAAATGATACTTTTAGATGGAGTTTATTTCATCTCTTTTTTCATCTTTACCCCCTGAAACTGGTTGAATTGCTCACCTATCAAACAGTGCCTCAAGAAAGTGAATATTTTTTTACATTGTCACTTGTGAGAACCAGGTGACAGTAAAATGAGACCTGTCAGAATAGCCTACATCAGGTCCCAGTAAAATGAGACCTGTCAGAATAGCCTACATCAGGTCCCAGTAAAATGAGACCTGTCAGAATAGCCTGCATCAGGTCCCAGTAAAATGAGACCTGTCAGAATAGCCTGCATCAGGTCCCAGTAAAATAAAACCTGTCAGAATAGCCTGCATCAGGTCCCAGTAAAATGAGACCTGTCAGAATAGCCTGCATCAGGTCCCAGTAAAATGAGACCTGTCAGAATAGCCTGCATCAGGTCCCAGTAAAATAAAACCTGTCAGAATAGCCTGCATCAGGTCCACAACTTTTACTGATATTCCCTACCTGCACTAAGCTACATGTAGAAGCAAAAAGGTTTCATTTTGTACCTTTGCAGAGTGTTTTGACTGTAATTATTAGAATATGCTGCCTGGGATTATGCCTGGATCCATGCCCCCCTCACCTTATTTATAACCTTGCTAATTACAGGTCTCATTTTGGAATGAATGTAGTTAATATAAATAGGGTATCAGCGTGACCCAGATGCTTGACATAGTGAGCTACTTTTATGCATGACACTCTTGTATCTAGAAACACAGGTGTGTAAAGTTTCCTGATTCTTAGCCAAAGGGCAACAGAATTACAGCCTCAACATGAAATGCAATGTAGTTTTACATGAATATATTTACATTCTGAGTTTTTGTAAGCATTGAAAGAACAGGGACAAATTTTGTTTTCATCAGTCGATGGTAACATCATGTACAGCACGGCACGTGCCAGTGCTTACTTTGCTATGTAACAAGTGGCTGGCGACACCCACAGCTCCTCCCACTGATACACAAAAGGTCACGGTCCTACGCAGTGGCTGTCAAAACTTTTACACACAAATATTCATGACTAATTTAATTCTAGTATTAATGTTAATATGAATATAAATATAAAAAATGAAGTCTGTCTCTGTTGTTTTCATTGGTATGTAACAGCGCGGTTGTTGGTAGGCATTTTTTCATGACGTCGCGATAGCGATGTCATGAAAAATGCCTACCAACAACCGCGCTGTCAGATGCCAATGACAACAACAGAGACAGACTTCATTTTTATAGTATCCCCGTGACCTCGATCCTTGACCTAGTGACCTACTTTTGTTTCATGACACACCTTTAAGTCCAGATGTCTGTGTCAAGTTTCATGAAACTAAGTGATACAGTTAAGGGATTATCAACCAGACACTAGTTTACAAGAATATGTCACTGTGAGCCAGTACTTGACTGGTGACCTACTTTGGTACATGAAACACCCTTATGTATAGATACATCTGTGTTTAAAGTTTTATTAATCTAAGCTACATAGAAAAGGAATTATAGCCCAGACATGATTTTACAAGAATATCACTGTCACAGATACACCCTTATGTCCAGATGCATCTGTGTGTAAAGTTTCATTAATCTAAGTTGAAGGACAAGTGAATTATAGCCTGGACACGAATACGGCGACCCAGGTACTTGATCTAGTGACCTACCTTTGTTTCATGACACACCTTTAGGTCAAGATATATGTGTATGTCAAGTTTCATGAAACTAAGTTAAATATGAAAGGATTTATAGCCCAGACATGATTATACAAAGATATGTCACTGTGACCCAGATACTTGACCTAGCGACCCACTTTTCGCTCATGACACACCATTATGTCTAAATGCACCTGTGTGTAAAGTTTCATATATCTAACTTATAGGACAACAGAATTACAGCCCGGACATCAAATGTAATATAGTTTTACATGATTGTATCACCATGACCCAGATACTTGACGTAATGACCTACCTTTGTTTCATGAAACACATTAAGGTCAATATATATGTGTGTGTGAAGTTTCATGAAACTAAAATAAATTATAGGCGACACGATTTTAAAAGGATGTCACTATGACCCAGATACTTGACCTGGTGACCAATTTTGTACATCACACACCCTTATATATATATATATATGCATCTGTGTGTCCAGTTTCATTGATCCAAGTTATACAGTAAAGGAGTTATAGTCCGAACACGATTTAACAAGAATATGTCACTGTGACCCAGATACATGAGGTAGTGACCTATTTTTGGTACATGACACACTCTTATGTCAAGACACACCTGTGTGTAAAGTTTCATCAATCTAAGTTGAAAGACAAGTGAATTATAGCCCAGACACGAAAAGCAGGTGAACAGAGGGGCACATGGATGCACGGAAAAAGCGATTGCTGTATGGCCCTCCTTCGGTACGAGAGGGGAAATATCATAATGACACGAATTTCTAAGACAATGGGTTTTTTCTTTCACTTCCATCTCAAAACAAGCAATTTTGGCTGAGAAGTACATGCACTTCCATGTACAGGAATCTATCTGCTGGAATGTTTTAGAGAACCTTGAACACGTGAATACATTTTGTAAAATTGTGAATTTAATCCAACAATTCTTCATCCCAATCAAAATACCAGACAATGTCTTCATGGCAAGAGCACCACCAGTAGGCTACTGTGACAAGCGTGAAATTATATAAAATGACTTGTTTTGTGTATAGCATGATAAATCTTTAAAAGAATTGCGACCATCTTTAACATTCTGTCTCCTACCTACATTTATGTTACAACCCCCAAAAACTGTATGATGGTAATCAATTGTACTGTCGTAATGAATTGGACTGAAAATAAATCAATACTTCTTGCTTGGGGTTCTCTGGGATGCCAACAGCATTGATTTATTTTAACCCTTTCTTTATCCCTACCTTGTGCATTTGAAGCAAATCTTTTCAAGCAGTTAAGTGCAGACATTAAGCAAACACACTGTTTGCTTACTTGGTTCCAACATTGAGCATAACAAAGTTTTACCTGTCAGTTCACCATACATGAATTAATGATTTTTTTATGGGTCACTAGGTAAGCACATACATACCTTATTATACCAAAAGTATGTAGTTTTTAGATTTCATATATTGCTGAAGCTTCAACTTCATGCTTTGTTTCCTCCTAGAACTAAATCTTTGCTAGAATACTTTTTCACTGTTAAAATTATCTTCATGGTTCTATGCTATCAACAAAATGTATAAAATTAAACAGTAAGTAACATAAAAAAAACCTTTTCAATAAGGTAAATACAGTCTAAAAAGTGAACTATCTCAAATACATGTACATGCATCATGGTACCATAAAAGCATTATTACTTTCTCTGATTTATATTCATATCATTGAACATGTAGCCAAGAAAACAGGCCACAATTTTATTTCCATACTGCCTCACTAAGCAACCTACAAACCAGAAAATAGAATCACACAACTGACTCAACTGACTACAATGTGCCATAAAGACTGAACAACCAATATTGCTTGGCCTTTGTCTTGTACACATGCTATGTACTTATGCAGTATTATAATTAAGCTTTCATAACGAGCAGTTGTGATTGTTCAGTTGCATGCCTACTAAAATTGTTGATAAATAATGTTTACTCTATGTTACATTTTGTGGTTAAAAATAAATATATTTTGGAACTGGCATTTCCCTCATCATTTAACCCTTTCCCCCTTAAGCCAGCCAAAACCTGCTGGTGGTCAAATGTTTTCTACTTCAGTGTTTTTTAACTAATTTCAACAATGAACTATAAGCCAATCAGTGACCGAAAACCCCTCAGCCAGGACGAACAGACAGACAGACAGACGCATATAGGTGACAACAATACCCTTTGGTAGGTCTAGGTTACTTCTGTTTGACCTAATGACAAAGCTTTGGTGCAAATGTAATGAGCAGAGATATCATGGCAAGGCCATTTTTCTTCAATGCAGAACTGTGACCTAAATATGTGACCCAGTGACCTAGTTTTCATTAGATGTCTGAGGCATCCTTAGGACCAACTGTCATAAATAATTTGTGCAGCTACAATGAGAAATTAAGATTTGAAGATATCATGGTACCCCCATTTTTCTTCAATGCAGCACTGTGACCCAAATATGTGACCCAGCGACCTAGTTTTCCATAAACTTCTGAGGCATCCTTAGGACCAACTGTCAAAAATAATTGATGAAGCTACATTCAAAATTTTTTTAGAAATTGTGTTAACACTGTTTTTTTCTTTGATGCAGTACTGTAAACTAAATATGTGACCTAGTGACCTACTTTTCGATAGTAAACTAAATATGTGACCTAGTAACCTACTTTTCAATAGGCACCTGAAGCACCTCAATGGCCCCCTGTGATAAAAATTCAGTCTCTGTAAAGTGAGTATTTTTGGAGATATGGCATTAACAAGGCATGGACGGATGGGTAGATACGTAGAAGACGACAATACTACTCCGGCTTAGAAGGCCGAGGGGTAAAAACAATATGACTGAGAATTGTAGATACGACCTATCAAAATAACATTCCCCAGGTCAAGAGCTTCCCTGGGCATGGGTGAGGCATTAAGTGGCCCACACATGCCAAAGAAAGCTGCTGGCTCATTCTGAATTCAAGGGGAAAAGGGTTAATATGTGGTCAGTTCCATGTACAGTGGTACCTGCTGTATGTGACCACTGCCATGACAGACCACTGGCTGTTTGCAGCCACCTTTCTCATGCTGCAGTAGTCAATTTCTTTTTATCCCCCCCCCCCCAACTCATGTCGGTCAGTCGATAGAGACGATGTGGTTTCTGCACCATAACTCACGAAGTTTTTGATATAGGACTTTGATAGTGCCCAGGTATATACTCCTATATCACAGCTATAGGTGGAGTATGAAGGTGGTTGACCTTGACCCTATTTCCATGGTCACAGAGGTATTTTGCTTTATGCATGACAACTACAAAGTTTTTATGATGGGACCTGTATATTGCACAGGATTCCAAACTTGTTACCCTAACAACCACATTTTAAGGCCTCCAAACTCCAGATTCAAGTTCAGATTCATGATGACAAGTTTAGAATTGAAATAATGGAGTCTTTGGTGCGTCTGCTGCAGTAATGCCCTCGCATTACTTGACACAGACGCACCGTAACCTATCCATTATTCTGCAATTATTATTGTAATTGCTTAACTAGCCCTGGGTCAAGTTCGAAGATAGGTAACCTTGACCTAAATCCAAAGGTTCCAAGGTCACTTTTGTGAACTTGGTTTCTGCATTGTAACTTAGAATTAAGTTATGACTTCAATATAGCACATGGTAATGGTCCTCAATTAGGGCTTAGTCAGCTTAAAACATGGACGACTTGGACCAAATTCCCAATGTCACCACCTGGAGTCCTATCAGTGAACTTAGTTTTTGCATGATAACTAAAGACATTTTTGACCTAGGGCTTTCATATTGCACAGAAATACAGCCTTCTATAAGAGCTAGGACAAGTTCTGAAATGGGTGACCTGAAGTCAATTCTGAAGGTCACAGTGCCCTATTACTGAATTTGGTTTCTGCTTAATAACTGCAGAAGTTTTTGAGCCAGAGCTTTTATTTTATACCTGTTTAGAGTCTTCTCTTAGGGCTACATCAGCTTCAAAGAAGGGTCACCTCGACCAAATTTCCAATGTAACAAGGCCATTTTAGTGAATTTGGTTTCTGCATCCTATCAGAATTTAACCTAGGATATCAATATTGCACATGATACTACTCCTCTATAAGGGCTTGATAAAGTTAAAACATAGACAACCTTGACCTAATTCTCGAAGTCACCACACAGGTAGGTAGACTGTAGTTTCTGCACCATAGCTCAACAATATTTTGAGATAGGACTTTGATACTGCCCAAGTATATACTCCTTTATAAGGGCTCAGTGAAATTTGGAGACGGTTGACCTTGACCTTATTTTCAAGGTCACTGAGGTACTATAATGACTACTAGGAAGTGGTTCTGGACAAAAAGACACAAATACAATAATAAGTTTTGGTTTCTGCTAACTAAAAAGGTTTTTATGATAGGACCTACACATGTATATTGCACAAGATGATAGTCCTTATCCAGGGCTTAGTCAGGTTTGAAGATGGGTGACCTTGACCCAATTTCCAAGTCACAAGGTGATTGCAGGGAATTTGGTTTTTGTATCCTAACTCAGAATTTAACTAAGGACTTCAATATTTGCACCATTACAGTCCTCTATCAGGACTACTTGTATCAAGAGGGTAGCGAGTGTGAACATATGATGATGGTAGGGGGGCATCTATATTTTACAAACATGTCTTGTTCAATTTACCTGTGGTGAAAGAACACCTGCTGTATATGACCACTTTTTCTTTGGTAGAATAGGTGGTCACATACAGCTGGTACTACTGTACAAGATAAATATGGTGATATTAATTAATATGTAATATACCATGTACAAAATGCAGTGACCATGGTTGATCATAGCCCCATGTGGTGGTCCAGGGCTATAAACATACCATGATAAAACCAAGGAATATGTGCATCTTGTCCATCAGCTTACTACAGTAGAACTACACAATGTGTCCATTTTATCCATTAACTTACTTCAGTAGAAATAAAGAATGTGCCTGCTTTGTCCGTACGCTTCCCACAGTAACAATGTGTCTGTTAATAAACTGACCACAACATAACTGCAGAGCACTTGTTTTGTACCTAAACGCTTTCCATGATATACCCAGAGAATGTATTTATTTGGTCTTTTAACTTACCACGATAGAACTGGAGGATGTGTCCATTTTGTCTGTCTGTGTAATAAGCCACAAACTGAAGGACACAAGTCACCAAGATGAGCACCAGACCCACCAGACAGGACACCATGGTAGCTATGAAATATCTGCAAGTAGAAGGGCCATGCAGAAAATTCACTGGTACGTGATTCTAATCAGGATCACTTCAGAAAACCCAGTTGTTGCAGTTTGTATGCAGAGGAAAAAATATGCCAGTGTCCAACAATAATGGTTTCCCTTAGGAACATTTGTTGCTGACACAAAAACTTGTCTAAATATTTATTATAAATATGTTCCTCTACAAAGAGTATTCTGGATTTGTTTTCGTTGTTATAAGATAAGGCGTTATGATACATCAGTCAAGAATCGTGCGTGTAAATGCATTCAATATACCAGTAGTATTGAGAACAAACAAATTAACATTATCATTGCTACATGCAAATTTCTTTTCCTTTTTAGTTTCATGCAGTAAAATTGAAATTTTGGCTTCAAAATACTGTTATTCATGAAAATGTGACATGCATTATATGTACTCTAGACAAAGGAATCTATATTCTCACATTAACTTGACATTGTGGGGAATAAATATTTGCTGAGTATCAATTTCTTCTTGTGACAGTTGCCAAGTAGAATTTCTACCTCCATAGTAGTCTTTTTGATGAAGATTAGACATGTTAAGATATGAAAACCTGGTTTGAGAAAAAACCTGCAATGATCCTTCGTTAAAGGTTTCACTGTATACCCCATGTAAGTTGTAAACATTTACTTGCATGAATTAGTAAGGAAATTATCAAGCAATATGTTACACAATCAGACAGTGTCCACACAGAAAAAATGAGAGCTTCATGAGAAATTGAATGTAATTGTACATTTACGGCAGAATTGGAGAGTCACAATTAGCAATTTTATGTGTATTTAGCTAAATCCACAACCCATCACACGAAATTCCTGTGGGCTAGAGGTGTGTTTTCTGTTAAAATTTTATGTTAAAGTAACATTCAATACGTTGCATAGAGTGGCAGCAAAAGTCAACTTTACGGCAGTATTTTAACTGTGTACACCCATCTACTACCAGAAATTTGGTGTTTCTAAGTAGAGCAGTTTTCAATCTATATGCATGTATAGGCACAAATTTGCAAATTACAATGGGAATTCATAGAACTATACATGCCCCTACCCCGCCTGCCTACAGAGCTCTCTACTGAGAACCCACATGGACCAGTTGAGCTTGACCTTACCAATTGTTCACCATACATGTATATATTTCCCTCAGTCTAATACAGTAGTGAAAATAGGACATTTAGCTTTACACGACGATATTATGAGTCACTGAACTTGTATACAAATTAAAGCAAAGGGAGCTACTATTGAGCAAATATTTAGATCCCCTTGAATGGAAAAACAAATGTCAATAGATACAAGTATTCAAGGCTGGTAGCTGTGAGGTCTGACAAGTGTGTGATAAATAGTCTTCATGAAGGGGTCAAAAGCCTGGAAGTCTGTGAGGCAGATAACAAAAGATACAGAACCATGAAATATCAGGCTAACCCTTTGATCCCCACAAGTTTACACCATAAATCAACCTGTCTTCATTTTAATCCCTTGAGCTAGTTCTAGACTAAATCAAGAGCTTTCCTTGGTGCATTTTGGGTGCAGAGTCAGCTGGGGAAAGTGCTAACCTAGTCCACTTGCTTTCTCCTGAACCGTGAAATATTGATCAGACGTGCACCAGCACGTATTTCAATGAGAAGCCTCTGCATGAGGAATTTGAGGGTGGAATCATTCAAATACCTCCGATGAGATCTGTACAACTGTTCCCACTGTCATGATTAGCATTTAAGGCATCAAGCCAGGACGGGATCAATGAGGTCAGGCTCAACACAACTGTGCATATATTACTATGTCATATGGTGAGTTTCTTTACCTGCCACATGTAACCTTGATGCATGACTTTAACTCATTCCATACCAGTCCCTGATTTTCCATATATCTACCTAGATTTAAGACAAAAATTGCATATTTATATTCTTCATGAAAAGAGCTTTCGTTAAAGTGCCAACATGCCTATAGTCTTAAGTCAGTGGTTCTGGCACTGCCTGGCAAGTCACCATAGTATGGAATGAGTTAAACTCAGGCCAGACTAGATCATACAAACCAGCTACCATATCATTACAGTCTACTGTTACATATGACTAGATTTTATCTAAACCAAAGTTCCTCCTCTGATTCCCCCCCCCCCCCCCCCCCCGTACAGTTGCAGGCCAACAAGACCACATTTTTAGTGCAATTAGGGTGGTCATATAAGACAGGTATCACTGTGATATCAAAGAACACTCTTGGCCCAACCTTAGAAAACACGGGATCACTCAACACTTTGCAAATTACTGGTTATATATGTGCATGTACTAATATTAAAGAACTAACGATATCACTCCATGAGTTTTTCAAGCTATTTACACTATGACGAGCAACAATATATATATATATTTTTTTAATTTGTTTGTGTTTTAACATTATGACCCTGTGATTCCTCATAATCTCTCCATACGTTTTTTCCCAGCCTAATAATCCAAAATGGCCCCTGGCCTCACTCATTAAATAACATAAATCTAACTCATTTTGTACCGAGGGGAAAAACTGTCAGACGAGACCATAACAGTCAAGTCCGGATGTATCAATGAGTTTGTGGTCCCTACTTACTAATGGGTGCTTTCGGTTTTTTACACAGTTAAACAAATGGATTCATGTTACATGTGCATGTATTGCATTCAATCTAGTTTCTTTCTTTGACCACAAAATGGCCAGGTCTGGAGGAATATTCCAAGTACACTGTAACATCCAACCAAACAAGATTTAAGAGGATAAACCTGTTTTTTTATATATACATGTGGGTGCTTATTCCATGTTCATTTATACAGCATATACATGTACCTGTACTTGCTTTTTTCTTTTTCTTTTCTTTTTTTTAGGGGGGGGGATGTAAGGCAAAGTCATGTTAAAAGATTGCAGAAAAAATGAATATTATTAAATCAAATCCCCGATGCAATATTTTTTTGTTTTCCGAACAAATTTTTTATATACATACACATCGCTACAGGCCCTTTGAATTATCTTTTTTTTTTTTTTTTTTTTTTAAATACACATGCCTACAGCCCCTTGACCCTATCAGGCAGGGTCGTATTGCTGCTGTTTGTGACAGTCACAGTTGTACTCACCTGTAATTCCTGCCACCTACACAGTTGTTGAGCCATTTACAGTGGTGATCAAATGTATCCACACATTTATTACAGGCTGAGCAGTGCTTGGATCTGGGCCCCCTGTAAGCAACAACACAGTGGTGTCAACATTCACGTCATATTGCAAGCCATGAAAACAATGAAAATGCTACTATCAATAGCTTTATTTTCATGCTTTTAAATTTTCACTGTTTTTGCAGTTTTGACATTTTACTATGTATAGTTTTAATTTCACTAAATTTTGAACCTAATTCCTATTCAAACAATGTTTAAATACTACTTCACTGTATTTTTATTTTCACAGTTTTTGTGCCATCAGCAAAATAAGAATACAGTGCAAGGGAAGTAATGGACAGTACATGTGTATCAATTGTATGTTTTACACGCATTGGTCAACCTGGGACTTGGAATAAGAATGGATATACATTGACAGCAGGTATCAGTTTGTGCTCAAGTAAGCATGACAACCAGAAAGGAAGATGACGCACAAGCATAGGCCTCATCACTCTGCTCAACTCAGCATGTTCCATCTAGGTTGATAATGGTGGTTATGTAGTCTTCAACCACACCCAAAGATCTTCTTTATTTTTTTTTTTTTAATTCTATACACCCTGATATATATATGTACAGAATTCTGGTCACATGCACAGGTGATTTGATAATTTGAATTTTGGAGAGTGGATCACAGTGATGCAACATTCAACAAAATACCACTATCTGATTTGTTATTGTAAATTTTATTTGCAAATTTTATACAAACAAATCGAGCAATTCTCTTGTAGCCACATATCTCTGTAATATTTGTATTTGTTGTGAAAGTCTGTTGAGCAATACCAGTGTTTACGGTGCCACCTGGTTTAAGCATATTATATTGACAATACAACTGGAGAGAAGGCAATGCCTATATGTACTCCTCTGGCAAAAAAAAAAAAAAAAAAATTAAAATAGAAAATAAAATAAAATAAATAAGAGAAAATAAGTAAAAAGTAGATACATAAAAGGTAAATATACACATAAATATATAAATAAAACACTGTGTCATTGAATGTTATCAAAAGTAATTTAGATATGAAAATACAGGACTTGCACATTTACTTTCAGCTACATCTGAGAGCCTTTCTGAGCCTTTCCACAGGCAACAGTGACAATCAGCTGTTATGACACAGGCAAGCTCATGGAAAACCAAGGGTGCCACTAACATTTGTGTGAATAAAGAATACTTAGGGATGGTTCAACATTTCCATCATTTTTTAATTAGTACTTACAGTATGCAAGGGGAGAGGGGGTTAAGTGGGTCTGTTCACACTTGCACAGAATATGGGAAATGATGGTCAATTTTAAATTTTTGGACTGTTTTGTGCAATTTTGCTTTGATTTTTGGGGAAAATCATTTTAAAAGTAATAATTTGGGGGGGAGGGAGGGGGTTATGAAATTTAGTACCCTAAGTACTAATTCAAAAATGATGATAATGTTGAACCATCCCTTATAATTCCACCCATAACATGATGCACTCCTTCTTACACATTGTATCAAGCTCAATGTGTGCTTGAAGAACATGACTAAAACTTTTGAAACAGTTAATTTTATCCACATTGCTAGTTTGGCAAGACGAACATATTTTACCATGTTGAATACAGGGCTGATACAAACCAAAGTAGCACTACAGCAATATGAACGACACATATTTGTTATTTCTGCCACAATGTGTATGCGTGTACATTGGGACAGATGCAATCCTTTTGTTGTTTGTTTACTTCCCAACATAAGTGGGTTCTTGTCAGTCCATGACCATGATGACAGCTGGCTGTGTCTTCAGGTATTTCCCTCATTGTGTTTGCGCATAATGCTCTTTCCACCCTTTCCCGCCTCCCCAAAAAGGGGAAAAATTTAACTGCAACATACTATTCTCTTTCTGTTCAGCATGTTCAACTGTTTAATAATGCTAACAAATTCATGATTATTTACAGGCGAAAAGACTCCCTTAAAGAATGGTTATCAATGCCTACTTCCCAACTATCATGAATTTAACCCTTTCCCACTCAATTTGCCTAAAGGTGTTCGAATGTTAATTATCTGCTTCCTTAATGTTTTTACATAAATTTTTTGTTAAGACTTCTTTTTGCTGATCATTACAGATAAGGCTAACATGATGGCATGTCCCAGCTAGGTCAATAGGATTCCTTATTATGGGTTGGGTGCAGTGCACCAAAACCATACCAAGGAAAGCTACTGACTGAATCTTAGTCTGACCAGTAAAGGGTTAATGTCATTACAAGCCGTGTGCAATGGTATCCTTTATTTGGCCTTACAGTTCTACGTGTTCTGGGTTCACTGGTTATCTTTCCTGGCCACTAGGTTTATCACACACACATCTTTTCCCAGGCAGTCTGCACTTCTGGCAATTCCAGTGCTCATGAAAACCAAACCAACCCAGACAGAACAATGGGACAGGGTTCCTTGTGCATGAACGTCCATTCTCATTCAACGTCTCTTCATTGACTAATAATATTTATACACATTTTTTTTATTGGGCAACATCTGTACATACATCTATGGGTTACATACATCTATGGGTTACATACATCTATGAGTTTATTCCAGCCAGGTTTACTCCTATCTCAACCTGTTTATTTATCAGTACCCCTGTACAACTGGTTGTTGGCATTACATGTACAATAAAAAAACAAACATGTTTGTCTTATTCATGCAAATTTAAACATAAGACTATGAAGCTACACCAAGGCATGATACGTGTATAAGGGTACGTGTATAAGGGTACGTCAATATAACTGACAGTCATCAGCCTAATATACTTCTGACATTTGTGACAAAAGTAGGTGATGTACTCAAACTCTGTGTTGTTACATCATTTGTCATACTTTGTAGTTCGGAGTTACTATTCTGCTCAAAAATAGAAAACAGACAGGAATGCCAGTACATCCTGTTGTTCAGTGTTACATAAACCTAATATTGTCCTTTGATGATGACATGAGACCCATGCACTCATGTTACTAGTTTATCTAAACCTAGATGATGAGTGGGTCATAAATGTATGGCTTGAATATTGCAGTCTTACTGTTGCATGTACATCTAGCCATATTAGTCCATACACTTGTATGCTACACTATTTAAAGGCTAACATACTTGCAAGTCTACCTGAACTCTGCTGGCACACATTGATGTAAACCACCTTGTTCTTCTACTGTATACCTCATGAAGATCTCACTGAGGTTACACTTACACTGTCCCAGAAATCTGATCAGTTCATATTTGCCTTAAACATGTACATGTTTGTATATGTTTTTTTCAGATACCTGTGTGCCAAATTTGAGCAAAATCTGTCCCAGCATTTTTGAGATATTAAATTAGATGAGATTACAAACTTGACTTGGTAAACGTATAGACAACCCCAAAACATATTGTACCACTCCTGTGGGAAATATGAAAATGTGGTACATTGTAAAAAATTGTTTTATCAACCCATATACATGTACAATAATTAATGTTTACTTATTTCTGCTGGTCAAAATTAATATCAGTTGGTTCTGACACAAAAAGAAGATCCCTAAGTAAAGTTACTGCATGGCCTAGGACATGAATGGCCGTGCAAAGGATCATGAAGATAGTGTTTTCTGGATACAGTTAACTATTCTACGGGCCCAGCCTGGAAGGGATGACCTAGGAGATCACCTACAATCCATAATGTCAGATAATCATATGCTTCTGTGAATTCTGGTCAGGCTACTGGTCAATTTTGACACTATGGTGTAAAGATCCACACTGTTTATTTTACATGTATATATGTGTATATTTAAATCTCAACCCCCCCCCCCCCCCATATAAGGCTGGTGGAAAATGGCTGTGTGTACACTTGCCAGGCTCCCATCAATAATCAAAAAGGAGGTCCACTTTAGCAGGGGCTATTTTTGGGTGGGGGTGGGTGTCATATCTAGCAGTCATAGAATCAAGGGCATCCAGCTGGGACCCTCCATTCTAATGTCAGATTAACAGGAAATTCTTGTGTTGAAGGAACAAAAAGGTAACACATGAACTCACACATCGACATCACACAGGTAGCAGTGGTGGTTTTCTATGACGTGTTTGTGCTGGTCCCTGTCAAAGCGGCCCACCTCCAGGGGACCCTTCTGCATCTTTCTGAGCACACTGACATCTGCAGGGTTGATGGTACATGAGGCCAGATGAACCACAACGTGAATACAGTACGAAACACCCATGAACTGTTACCTTTGTCAAGGAATTCTAATAAGAATGTGTCAAACGTGCCTGCACTTAGGTAGCAAGGCGCAAGTCACATTTTCAAAAAGATGAGCATTTTACATTTTAACTCTTTCAGTGCCAATCACAACTTAAATTGATCTACTTTAAAAGTCAAACTAGTCTCAATTATCATTAGGATCCCAGATTCATATTCCCCGTAAAGAGACCTTTCATGCAAGTACCAGTATGCCTATAGTTCCAGAGAGAATATCCCAGCTTAACAGCTTTTCTTGGCACGCATAATTGGGTGTATAGCACCCAATGCACACTGAGAAAAGCTACTGACTCAGTCAAAAATTTTTGTCACTGAAAGAGTTAACAGGCGCAACTTGATCATGTAGTCATACATTCAAATTACTCCAAGCTAATTGGTAACCTCTTCATTTTGATTGTCAAAAAGCTCAGAGAACCCATGTAGTTATCGTTTGCCTTACATTGCAATCCACCACTAGAACTGATCTCAACCATCAAGGGACATATTAGATTTTGACATCAACAGTGCTCATCTCTGGTGATGATACAAAATGAAAATTGCTTTACCATTTTATCTCGTTACTATATTTGCTGCTGTGAGATGTCCCAATAGTTAAATCAACATTTTCTCAATATATGGTGGGAAGGGGAAATGGAACCTTTTTACACAGTATCATCAACACACAATGCCTGAGTGAGTGAGCTTCATCAATGTGTAAAGACATCAGCATTACGCCAACAGTCCATGCCCCTCCCTTCCACTCATTCAATATAGGCACAGATTGGTTATGCCATTTATCTACATGCAGATATATTAAGTTTGATTCATAACATGAGATTCAGAGTCTAACTGTCCATAAAAACCATCATAAGTTTACTGCAGGTTTCATCCAGCAGGCACAGTAACATTCTATACTTTTTCCAGCTCTTCCCAAACCATTTTATCCAAAATTGCAAACTAAGCCATGTATGGTTTTAGGTATTGAAGTACATTATATATTGCGAGAAGCAGAAAGCCCCCCCCCCCCCCACCACCAATGACATTTTGCTCTGTGGAGAACCTCACAAACTCTCTTTTTAGCAATGAAATGAAAATAAGATGATACATGTAAGTATCACAATAAATCTGAAAATGAAAAGCCTAGAACAGGCTGTATTAAAATTTCCTACTTTTCAAGCTTTCTCAAGCTCTGTATGAACTCTGTAATGGTCCAGGTGGCAACTTCTTTTCAAAATAATTTATACTCTAGCATCCCATAACAATAAAAAAAGATTACACTCTGATCAATTATAAACCAGTCATCATATGTGTGTAATTGTGTGTGTATACATGAGCTATCAGCATGCAGCTTCAGTTCTTTCAATCCAAGAGTGGTATTCATGAAGTAATAATTTGAACTTATCTGAAATTTTTAATCTTGGAATCAAGTTTGACAACAATGGTTAAGGTGGATTTTTGAACTTAAGTTCATACCATAAATTTCTGAACACAACACATTCAGCTAATATCCAATGATCATGAATTTACGCAGACAACAAAAAAACATACATGTATTCACCATGATCATGTTCATGATCTATGAACAAACGTGAGCATATCATGTACTATATGCACGGCAACTTGTACGCTATTTACGATCTTATACTTCCAGCATATATTGCACCTGAACACATAGCACTGCAGCCTGTGTGTTACAGAGTGATGCCATGCCCTCTGAACAATGACCGCATCACATCAGGTCAACAGTGGCAGCAAGGACCACTTATCTCATGACATGATCATCGCAAATTATGGTCCGCACTCATGACATCTATCAAGCCCTCAGGGAAGCTACCTTTTATTTCCGATAATTCAAGATGTCCAATGTATATGCATGTCCTGACACAACTGGTTGTATTATAAAGTCTTCTCTTTTAACGTTTTCTCCTTTGAGTGACTACAGATTTGTCAACAGCTTTCCTGTGAGTAGATTAACTGGACACTGAATGTCCCACCCATACCAGGGAAAGCTATTAACCTGAAGCATGTGCGTGATCCTGATATGAAGATCCAATTTACAATTCCCATTCTCATTGTTCTTGTCAAATGATGAAATTATATAAAAGACAGTAGCACTTCAGCTGCTCTTGGTCTGAAAGCAAAGGCGTAAAATTAACCCTCTTGGTTCTGATCATCATGAAACTTATCAGGGTTCATACAGTATAGCAAAGCCAAAATTCCATACTTTTCAAGTACTTTCCAAACCATTTTTTCCAAAATTCCAAACTCAATTATCCGTGGTTTTATGGGTATGTGTGTATGTATATATATATATATATATATATATATACAGTGGTTCCCCTCTTATAAGGCCACCCCAAATGTTTCCTTATTACGAGAGGTGGTCTCTCTTCAGGGGGAAAATATAATGAAAATACCATACTTGCTGCGCAGCAAAGTAGCCTTTGCAGAGGGAGTGGCATCTCTTTGGGGTTGGCTTACGAGCGGGGGACCAATGTATACAATTTATATATTGAACAAAAAAAACAACAACTTCTTGTTTGATACTAGCAAGCGCTGCTTCCCCCATATTTTTCAAGTGCACATTACTTGCACACACCTTGCATCTTGCGCTGTATTTGTCCTGTTTTACAGGCAAAACCCAGTCCTTTTATTTGGGGTTTCCAAGCCAAAGTTCATTATATGTACAGCCTACCATTGTTGTTGCGGCTTGGTGCACAATTTATGCATGCGGCAAACATTTACGGTCATTTATCCATAATACAGGGCTCGACAATTTTTTAAAAAATCACTTGTCCGCAACTGCACACCAACAGCTGCTTTGGCCAAGTGGCCTGACGCACAACACATCACCCGATTGCTCAATTGAGTCACATGCAAAAATGAGCCAATCACGGCTCGTGCTGCAATGTTTTCATCATGGCTTCCGCCCTGTGAACATGTGTGAATCTGCCGTAATTCACGGAGGGAACACACAAACGGGAAGCTTCTTTTTTTTTAATTGCAGCATGCGAAAATAAAGATTCCAGTGTTTATAGCAACAATTATTTGGAGTCACAGGCAAATACGCAAAGGTAGGGGGATAGAGAAAAATGCCAAATGTGTGACAGATCAGTCAGCATGATGCTCCGTTCACCATAGATTACTCCACGCGGTCACTTGCGTGTGACTGGCAGATGTGTGTTTTGTTTGGCCGGGAAGTCAACTTGCGACACCATTACATGATCTCTCCAACACTTTTAGAGCCCACCGATCAATTGTCTTTGATGCTAATTTGCTCAAGAATTCGCCATGCAAGTTTTAAAATTTTTTGGTGTTCCTTTGTCATCGTTCGGGCAGATAAGACTGACGGTGAGGTGCTGTGACCTTGCCCCGATACAGGCGAAAGCCAATACGCCCCAATGCATGACTGCTGGTACCTTTGATCTCGTCGTCGTATGCACGCAACGGTCAAAATACCTGCTTGTTTTGACAGAAATCAAGTTGGTGGTCAAGTCCTGTTGAATACACCTGCTGACCATGTAACTGTTTAAACCTGGATTGTTTACTTTAGGCCAGGGGATTATCATCACCTATTGCGCATTGGCGTCCCCACGCACATGCTTGCATTGGTGTTCATGTTCTGTTCACACGGACCACAGTAATTGCCAACACACACAGATTCGCGAAGGCTCTGACTGCTCATCATTATGTTGCCGTGCATGCAAACAGACGTAATTTCAGTCCAGTTGAAAAAATTAGCTTGTCCGCAGGACAAGTTGAATTTGAAAGTCACTTGTCCGAGAAGAGCTTTAGCTTGTCCCGGAACGTCGGATCATAGGAATTTTCGAACCCTGACTGATGGGATGCATATCGTTTGCGTACCTACCATGAATGCTATCAGTACATCGTAGTAAATTTGCGTATACAGGATTGGCAAGTTCCTCGCAATAAACGGTATTCTTAAATCAAATTCAAACGAAAATTTTAATAATTCAAATCAGAAATGGAGCGTGCGCACCGTCAACATCTTGCCTGCAACTGTACACAAACAGCTGCTTTGGCCATGTGGTCTGACGCACAACACATCACCCGATTGGTCAATTGAGTCACATGCAAAAATGAGCCAATCACGGCTCGTGCTACTGTGTTTTCATCATGGTTTCCGCCCAGTGAACATGTGTGAATTTACGGAGGGAACACATAAACGGGAAGCTTTGTTTTTGTTGCAGCATACGAAAATAAAGATTCCGGTGTTGATTGCAATAATTATTTGGAGTCACAGGCAAATACGCAAAGGTATGGGACAGCGGGAATTGAGGAATGTGTCCCAAATCAGTCCGTGAGACTCCATCAGTTCACCGCAGATCTAATCCAGTGTCCATGCTGTCACTTGCGTGTGACTGGCAGTTGTGTGCTGTTTTTGCCCGGGAAGTCATCTCACGGCACGTATTTTTTTCTAACACTGTTTGAACCCACCGATAAATAGCATTTGATGTTAATTTGCAGATGAATTTGCCCTGCAAAATATTATTATTTTTTGACGGATTTTACTGGTAAAAAATTCCAACTAGCCCACAGGGATAGCACTTTTTTATTTCCAACAGCCCGAGCCCAATTCTGACAAGCCCGAGCTTTCGGACATGCGAATTGTCGAGCCCTGAATTCATGATGGACCATCACTCGTAATCAAAATGACACATGCTTGTTTTTCTAATCTTGCAAGGAATCCCGTTGCATTGCGAGTTGAAAAAGGTGCCTCCCATGATGCTGTGCAATGCAGAAAACCCCATAGATGCTATATTTAGCAATGAAAATAAACTACGATCGTAGGTATTGCAACAAACATTAAAATAAAGTCACACAAATAGATTTTTTTCATTCTGTTTGTTTTTGTTTAACCCGGAAAATCGATTTTCCATACTTTTCAAGACTTCTTTATGAAATTCCATACTTTTCAAGGCCTGGAACAGAGGGCATTCAAATTCCATACTTTTCAAGCCTTTTCAAGCTCTGTGCGAACCCTGCTTATGCTAAGCCAAATTTTCACACTGATTTTAGAAACAACTTCTTGTAAAAAGACCTTTCAATCAAGTACCAATCCAATATAGTGTTTCCACAGAGAAAGGGAAGAGGCCAAGTCAACAACTTTAACCCTTTCCCCCTTGAATTACGACTGAGTCAACAGCTTTCCTTGGTATGGGTTGGGCACTTAGTGCCCAACCCATACCAAGGAAAGCTTTTGACCTGGGGCATGTGATCTTGATAAGTCTCATGTACATTTCTCAGTCAAACTATTTTTCACAACTGTTCAAATTAGTTGAAAACACTGAAGCAGACGACATTTGACCACCAGCCGGTTTTGGCCGGTTTAAGGGGGAAAGGGTTAATGATGCTTCCGGCACACTGAAAGCAGCCAGGAAAGCTACTGACTCAACCTTCCATTCCAGCACTAAAAGGATAAATAATTGTGTTTCCTGGGTGCAATTAGCAGCATGCATAAAAACATCAATTGGGGTCATGTAAAATGCATCTGATGTCAATATTTTCATGCAATCCATGAAGCAGGTTCTGTACATTCATTTTCATGATAAAAATCGTCTGCAAAACAGCACAATTTTACCTTCTCAATGTTCACAGGAATTCACTTTGAAGGTAAATATCTCAACAAAACTGAATAATTTCAATATCTCGATGTTAAAAGGAGTTCATCTAAGAGCTGGGTCTACTATTTTAATGTGACAATTATCAAATGCAATGGGAGTATGCCGAGTGTTTGCTGGATGGGTGGAGCTCAGTACAGTGTGTTACATCACATCCACTCAAGCTGACCTTATGGCCTTATTGAACTTTAGGAGACCTGAGCATAGCTATAGGACAACTCTTATAAAACCTTAAGATATGATATAAAACATAAGCAGCAGCAGAAATCACTTCTGTAAGATTTCTTCATACCTATCCTAATATGTAAATTAAGCATCTGCGTTTATGCTGAAGATCCAACATGGCTGTAAGTGGTAAAAGGGACCATATCAAAAATATATTTTTTTTGGAAAATTTGTAATTATTTTAAAACAGAATGCTAAAATACTGTATTAATGGGGAACAAAACCCATTAAACCATTTCTATTCCAATGTTTGCACTGGTAACAAGTGCACTGATTGTAAATTATACAATAGAAATGCCTTCACACTGAGATGAAACAAACCCTAGAATTATCATGAACATATTTATTTGAACCAGATCACATGAGGGTTTAAAAACTAACATGGAGGCTCCTCACCGCAAATAAACGCACACAGAAAAATCAGACTAGTCAAATTAGATACAGCTCCTCTTATGAGCCAACCCCATCCCCCTAAAAGAGACCACCCCCTCTCTGCAGGACACTTCTACATCATTTCTGGACAGCCAACCTTTTAGTATCTTGATGTACTATTAGGCACTCTAAGATAAATAAATATTATGTTTAAAAACTTAAATACATGCACGAAGTTATGTATTTTCAAATGCACAGAACCACACACGATGATACAAACTGACACCTCAACACACCATAAGTTATGATTATTCAACCATTCCCTGTTCAAATGATGACAGAAGCCAACACATTTTTGAAAGCATGCTGCCAATTCACATATTCTAAAATGTGTGTACTGGTAGACCTGAATAAAGTAAAATTGTAGAATGCTTGATCACAGACTTATCTACTATAAGGCTGATATGTACCACATATGTACCTACCATGATTCAAAAAATTTCATTCTTAACTTTTCACATTAGCAACATATGTCATGTATTGTATATTCCAACTTGCTTTGACATGAAAACTGCAGATTCCAATTCCATATCAACACAACTTTCATTCTAGTGCCAATAAACCATACCATAATTCTGTAAATAAAGTTATAGCATTACCTGGCTTTTGCTCATTTTGAGAATGAAAGGGCCAAGTATGCGAACTCTGCATTTATGAGCTTAAATGCAATTATACTTTTGTACACCTTGCAGAGACCAGATGCCAACAAAGACCATTTCATGTTTTCAAGTGTTACGACAACCAAATCTGTTACAGAGCAGACAGCCACACAGCACCAAACGCACTTACAACACTGCAGACAGGCAGCGCTGCAATTCCAGGAAATACATGGCGGGGGGAGGGAGGCTAAAGGGGTTTTCATGCAGTACTGCTGTACTGGGCACTTTAATTTACCATACTCATATATTTTCTGTGCTTAGTACCTGCCATCATTTCTAAATTTTCTAATTTTTCATACCTTGTACTATTGAAAAATTACTACTTAACTATTTCAGTGCAAATCACGACTAAAGTCAATCTACTAAAGTCAGACTAGTTTGCATTATCATCAGGATCCCAAATTTGTGTTCCTTGCAAAAAGACCTTTCATTCAAGTACCAGTATGCCTATAGTCCCAGGGAGAATATACCAGGTCAACAGTTTTTCTCGGTGCCCAATGCGCGGTGAGAAAAGTTGTTGGTTCGACCAAAATTTAGCACTGAAAGAGTTAAATCAGCATTGTAGGAGCCAGCCACTGCCAACATAACACAACACACAGACCCAGTACATCTACGCAATGGTCACAACTGTCCACAATGATGAATACATGTTTACTTCAACAGCAAACAAATGCTGGTGTTTTGAGGGTGAAACTATGCATTTTTATCATGGCCATAGTATTCATACTGATGAATAAATTTTCATTGTTTGCATTTTATAAAACCAACTTCAAAAGGTCATGACATAACTCAAAGTGTATGTTTGTTTTGTTCCCATGAGCTGGTTTGAGAAAGGAGTTTCATGCAGATCTAGATGACACATCCAAAACCTTGCCGTTAACTGTTGTTATAGGGAGAATGTTTAGGTTTTATCATAAAAATGAAGTCTGTCTCTGTTGTTGTCATTGGCATGTAACAGCGCGGCTGTTGGTAGGCATTTTTCATGACATAGCGATAGCGACGTCATGAAAAAAATGCCTCGCAACAACAGCACTGTTACATGCCAATGACAACAACAGAGACAGACTTCATTTTTTATATTTATATTCACATTAACATTAATACTAGAATTAAATTTGCCATGAATATTTGTGCGCGAAAGTTTTGATAGCCACTGCGAAGGACCTTTTGTTTATCAGTGGGAGGATCTATGGGTGTGGCCAGCCACTTGTTACGTAGCAAAGTAGGCACTGGCACGTTCCGTGCTGTACATGATGTTACCATCGACTGATGACAACAAACTTTGTCCCTATTCTTTCAATGCTAACAAAAACTCTGAATGTAAATATTATCAACACACACACACACGTACCGTAGGATCAGTTTTGGAAAAGATTTACAGAATTTGTATAGCATGGAAAAGATGTTTCCCTGCTAAAGCTACATGCAGTACAAGTAACCCCAACAGACACAGCCTCCTGGCAACTCGGACATTATGTGTTGTGCAACACATTAATGGCTTCTAGGCTAGCATTAGCTGGGTAATGAGAAAAAAATACTAAACAGAGAAATTAACCTACAGCTCCCAGCATCTTGATATACAGTTTCGCATCATATTAACTCTGAACTCCAAATATGTAACATAACAACTCTTGAACTGTACAGCAACTGCAGACAGTGAAAAGAATTTGCATCCATGGATTGATTTTCAGTGTTCACAATGTCAATATATACACTGTGTAAAAATCAAACATGCGAACACTTCTGAATCAGCTGGTTTTAAGATGTTTTTTCATAATACAGTGTAAAGACAAGCCTTACAGTTAACAATTATGGGGGTGGGTGTGTGTGTCTCCAGTCTGATTGACAAAGGGCACTTTAGCTAAAACAGGAGAGAATTTAGACTAACTTTATTATTTTGAAGTCCTGATATAGGATAAACAAGATTTAACATAAAAACAAAGTCAATGTTTGACGTGGAAGAGATATCATAGGAGCATGTTCGTATGTACATGTACATTGTGTGCCCCTGGGTCAACATTATCTTAATATCATTTTTACATAATTAATGGCCCAAATTTCAGATTCAAGTACTTACATTATTTATGCATTTTCTGAGTAAGTAAGTGGGAAGGGCAGGGGTGGGGGGAGGGCACCCTATATCAGGATTGTAATCACACTATTTGTCAATATCAATAAAAGCTCAAGAAACAATTCACTATTCACGAAACAGATTTTCAACTTCTCAGTGCCCATGCACATTCAATATTATCTGCATACTGTGGTTATAGCCATACCACCCAGGCCTACAGCCAGTGCAAGGAAATGGCAACCATGTCTAGTTCTGTTATGTAAGATTACATAGCCAACTGAGGTTGTGCATGTTCCCATGTTGAAGACTAAGCCATTCCAATTACAGTGCTCCCCCATTATAATGCTGATGATGGGGTCCATACTGTAGACTGTGTTATAGTAAAACCACCTGATAAAGAGGGGAAATTTAACAAGTAACAGTAAAAGTGTCTCAGTGCGAGCCAAGGAACCCACCATGTTATAATGTACCTTCTGATGAGGGGCCTGATATGAAGAGGAACCACTCTACTTCTCTGACACTACTTCTTCTTATGTATTGGTACTGTTTTATCAATGCTCTCACCCCACTTGCCTCCTACGCATCCCCCAGACTCGCTATTGCTTTCTTATGTGGGCGCCCGACGAGCGCCCACATAAGAAAGCAATAGCGAGTCTGGGGGATGCTTAGGAGGCAATCACCCCACAAGCATTTACTGAAATCCCATGCCATGTAGGGTTTTTGTGATACATACATGAATCACATATCAATGTGTGTATCAAGGACTGTGTTTCCTGTAGTGCGTTGATAAATCATTTAATCTACCTTATGTGCATCAAATCAATTTTCAAACTAAACCATTTATAAAGCATTGCAGAATGCTGACATCACTGGTACAACATAAATTGATACAAAATCTAGCTATCATTTTAACTCAGTTATATTCGGTTAAGCCAGTTAAATCATTTACATGATACACTATACTACAGCTACAACCAGCAACAGCGTGTAACTTTACCAACAGCCATTAGTCCCTGCTGTATCAATCAATTTCTTTTAGTCCATTGATCATCTATTAAAGTCAGGATATAGGTGACCTGGCTGCACCACCCCTGGGGGCAAACAGTTCTTAGTACCAATGTGAAGCCAAGGACCTGCTGAATCAGAATCTGCTTGTTACCAAGCTGAAAGAGTGTCCAAAGGCAGTGGTTACACCTGTTACATGTAATTACCCCGTCGCTTAAAAACTAAAAACCCCATATTTAGCAATTCTGTGAATAAATCTGTACTCAATGCTATGTAAATGACTGTACTTTGCTTTGTTTCAACTCCCGAGACATGGACAACATCTGAACACAATATATCTCCTCTATGTTGAATTTCTAGCACATAGACTGTCTACCAATATGAATATTCATGAACATACCCTTGAACCTATATAGTATTACGTTGTGAGTCACCATTTTGACAGCCATATTGTACTTATGGTAGTTATCCCCAAATGTTACAGTAACAATGTCATCAGATGGATAACATTCATATTTTGTTTGATAAAACTAGCAACATATCTCATTCTAAACTGTTATATACGATTAAGTGGTAAAAATAAAAAAAGTTGAAAAAAGCACATTATGGGGTAGATGTGACTTTCATTGACTACAGCTGTGTAAATTTTGAAGGAAAGGAGCAGAAAGATCAACCACTCATTATTCAAAGAAATAATCAAGGGAAAATTTTGGTCAAATATGATGTCTTTATCTTCTAATTTGAGTGATCTAGATGTGACCGCATTTACAACCACTTCAGAAATTCAAAGCAATTTTTTACCAAATCAAGCTAATAATGGCCTAGCTGTGCTAGAAATGTAATGTAATGGAGACATTGCATCCAGATATTGTTGTTCATGACTTGGAGAAGAAATTATGCAAAACAAAATAATTTATAGCATCAGATATATATTTATTAATATAGTTGTTAAAGATGGGATTTTAGCTTTTGATGAACAGGGTAATAACAAAGAACACTCCTTCAGCTTAGTAACAAACAGATTCTGATTTAGTAGGTTCTAGGCTGCAAAATGGTAGCAAGAAACATTTGGCTGCAATACATGTATACATGTGAAGTGGCTGCACCTGCCCAAAACTGCTCGGGAACAGTGTCCCACTGGGGGAACCGTGACTTAATCACAGGTAGGAACTGTCACATCAGATACATGTACCTAGATTGTTATCATTGTAGCCCTGTCAGGCTGTATGAACCATCTGGTCTTTTTGGGTGGCATATATGTATTTACAACTTATAATCAGTTGGGACTGGTGAGAAGAAACAGGGAGCTTGTACAATCTAGGGAGTTAAAAATCTCTTTAATTATACTGGGACAATTACACTGCTGTGAACACACAGCCACAAGTAAAAGGTGTGCACATAACAATGATGCTGAGTTATGACTTCCATTATCTACTTGCCTCATCTTATTTTACCTTATTGATAAACACTAGGGCTCCACAATTGACTTCAAGTTCACTTGTCTGGAGACAAATACCCTTATCTGTTACAAGCTACTTCTTTTAAATTTTACTTGCCCCGCATTAATTCTTACTTGTCCCGTACAACATGACAGGCAAATTACAGAGCCCTGAAACACTTAGTTTTTCCTTCTCTTTGGCAATCATCAAAGCCCACTGATGGATAAATTATTAGTATATAAATACATATTTTTCACACTTACCTGGGCACTGTGTGATTTGCTAATTGTGATTTTGTCTCCTGCCAACAGTACATCTGATTTTTTTTTTTTTCATTTAAGTTTAATCATGCACTTCTTAACATTTTGCTCTTTGGAGGCCCCTGTTACTTTTCTATGTATAGTGAGAATTCAAACTTTTACATCCGTTTACCATCAACACCGTGATAGTCTTTGCTTCTTATTGCTGTCCCCATTATATTTTGCTAAAACCTCTAGGGAGTACACTGTGATATTAGCCCAGGGGTCTGGACAACCTGTCAAACATTTGAGATGTCATAACATTTTAATTTGTTGTAAATATCAGACAGCCAGTCTACAGCAGTGTTGAAGCACAGTTAATTAGCACCAACATGACAGTTTTAGCCACAAATTTTGACAGGTAATGTGATGTATGTGCACTGAGGATACATATAAGATGAAACTAAAAGTACATCAGGGGATATGAAGGTCTCATCTGGTGGCTTACTGTAAAGCTACATCATCAAATACCCACCTGCAGTAATCAACCATACATTAAAAACTCAGCTGAACCCAGCATAACAAGAGAGCACATTTCTCAATGAGAATTTGATACCATTCACGATTTAATGAAAACAAGTATCCTTTAATAAAGAAACTGACATAAAGGAAACCAAAACATGCCCCAGGCATACTGTACTTGGTGATTCTGCAAAACTAGCTGACTACTGAGGCAAGCTGCCTGGGCTGTGTGCCAACACATGTATGTGGGGATTCACTGAAGGATATACTGGCCAAGCCATTATGATTTTTGGCACTTGGGTGACCATGCACACCATAAGATTGGGAGTGCATAACAATTATTAACATTTTGACACCACTGGATACATCCTAAAAAAAATTATCCGATACATTCACACAAACTAATGGTAAAACAGACATTACCTGCAAGTAGTTTTTTTCTTTTGTGTATGTAGAAGTATGATAAAAAACCAACATTGTTTTACACCCTTTCCTGCCAACAGATACCAAAAGCACTTGGTTTCAAGTATAAATTTATTTCGATCATTCCATTTCTCTTATGAACAGAAAACCACTTATAACCATGAAAACTAAATCCACATAAGACTTTGATATCTGGACAGCAGCCCCCAGATAAGTACCTTCCCTTAAGCTTGGTATAGATTTTAACTCTTTCAGTGCCAATCACGTCTAAAGTTAGACTAGTCTGAATTATAATCAGGATCTGAGATTCGTATTCCTTGTAAAAAGAGCTTCCTTTCAAGTACCAACATGTCTATAGTTTCAGAGAATATATCCCAAGTCAACAGCTTCAATGGACGCATTGCACCCAATGTGCACTGAGAAAAGCTGCTGACTCATTCCAAAATTGACACTTAAAGAGTTAAGCCCTTAGCACTAGTGCTGACCCATGAACTCAGTCATCACTCTTAAAGATTATTCAAATAAATGAATCTTAAATCTGGTTGAGTTTCAGATTGTATTTTTTCAAATTTTTTCTACACAAAATGTGACCTTTTCACATGGGCCCTGCATGCCACACAGTGACAGCTTGGAGGAACAAAACAATTGCGCCCACGTATAGCCAATCTCAGAGCACAGGTTACAATGCCACACATGTTGGTTTCATTTCTCAGTTCACTAAGAAGTCTTTCTTCTTGCAAATGGTACTTTAATCATATGGTCTCAGTTCCTGCAATAACCACATAACAGAAAGATGTTTTGTTTTTTAATGTCTTACAAATCTACCAGATCAGTTACTCTACACAATAAAGTTTCATTGCATTTTAATTACTGTGGAGAGATTGCTGTTCAGTCCCTGGAAAGTGATGCCATGTGTTATCAAAATTGTGACTCCATCAGCACATTTTTGCTGGTATCTGATAACTGCCTCTGCACTGAAAATGCATAATTTTGTTTTCTGTAAACTGCTTTATTCTGACGTGTTTAGAATTTCACATCTTTTTGTATTTTTTTTGACATTCACTATTTTGGACATAATTCCTATTCAAACAATGTTAACACCTTATTTCACTGTGCTGTACAAATTTCACTATTTTGCAGTGCCAGCAGACAACAGGAGCAACTCATTAGTTCACCTTTGGGGCCTGGGTTTAAAACTGGGCAAGTTCCAGCCCTACTTGGCATCCATCAGGTGCCAATGACAGCTACGGACTCAGTTTTAAAGAGAAAACATGATCTCTATTCAAAATTTACAAGGTGACAGGTAAGAAATATAATCAAGAAACATAAACGGTATTAAAAAGCTTAGAAAGAGAAAATAACAGGGAATCATACATGTCATACTCTGAGGCCAGGGATTGCGCAAGCTACCTTTTTTAGTGTAGATTTATGACCCATAACAATTTAACTATCGAAAGACAGAATGAGGCACAGCACTTGAATTCTTTCCACACGTCATGTAAGATTCCATTTCTTATCCTTCTCTCCTTTTGGTACAGTGATCTGGCATCCAATATAGCTGAAGTGACAATACCACCAGTCTGGGTCTCAAATATTTTAAATTGGAATATTTACTAACAGTAGACAGCCATTGAAGAAAAATAGCCATCAGTCACTTTGGCAAAGATCTACAGACTTAAAAATGTATTTTTGTTCTTGATTACTATTTACTTTGATATTTAAAAGATCCATATACTAATGCACATAATATATTTTCTGGATTTTTTCATTAGAAAATAGAAGAAAAAAAAACAAAAAAAACAACAATAATTTAATATAGCTACAGGTGGCTCAGGCACTACTTAGGTGCTTACCACAATCAGTTAGCATAATAAACTGTTCATAATGCATCTGATTTAGCTTCCCAGATGTTGAACTCTTGACCTACACGTACACACAAGGTAAGTTTACAGGATTTCTGTGACATGATATGTGCAACTGTCCAATGCTACAAAAATGGTAAATTAGAGCCCTAACCCAGCTCTAACTCAAAATGGCCACGGGGAGATTAATTCTAATGTTCCAATTTCCGTTGTACACCAGCCTCAGAAACATTAACACCATCAAGTTTTCATACTCAGACTCATCAATGTCAAGTCCATTTTCTCCACTGAAAACAATTAAAAGTGATAATACAGATACCATATTCATATTCATCCTGCCTGGTGCCCCTCAAGTTTTCTGGCCCACAGGGACATATCAGAATTATGAGAAGATATTAAATCTAATTCATGCCATATTCCAATTAATATTACATGTCTAAAGATACCATGTAAAAACAATAAATAAAAAAAAAAAAAACCTGAAATTTAATTTACTCAGTATCATGGACAGTGTGAGGAATTGTATTTTGTACTTTGAAAGCAAAGATGACACTAGGCTCAGCATACATGGTAGATGTGGTGTGGTATGGCCTTGGAGATAGGTCTTCCCATCTCCCTCTTGTCGTCAGGCATCATCCACAGACAAGTATTTCAACTTGTCCCTTCAGATTGGTTGCAGGGATTCCTCTGGCAATTTTAATTTTGTTGCCAAAATTGTGAATATTTTTGAAACACCTGTGAAACTGGTCATTTATCTTATGCATCTTATCTTAAATAATTATACCTGTTGAGGAAGGCTTGCAGTTGTAGCTATAATATTAAAGGATACAATGTAGCCTGCTGGCTGCCATTCCACTGGGAGGCCAGGTACAATCACCAGAAAGTAGATGAGTGCAAAATACAGCAGAAACCCCCACGCAACAAACTGTAGTGCATTTGGGGGAAGCGACCAACCATTCCTTCGACTGCGGCTGCGATAAACCACAGTCGAATCTGTCCCCATTTGTTATGCTGAAAATAAAACGACCAATACAAAAACGTCAGTGAGTCATGAGACACAATATGATATAACACATACACAACATCCCTACAAGGACTCTCGCAATAGTTCAATCATTGTACTCTGAAGTTTTACCAGTGTCCCATGATTTGCAGAATAAAATGTTGACTGTGGTTGTTTTATTTACTGATCCTAGTACTGCATGATCTCAGCACTGGTTTCGATGTTATTTTTACTCTATTTGATGTTTATGCCTCTATGATTTTCCTCTCCGAGTGGACTTTGGTAACTTATATTGGCTAATGACAGTAATGTATGTGTAGGTCGATGGCTAAACGGAATTAAGCATCATTTTTATAAGATTTAAATTTAAATTGTGAGTTAGAGACTTAGAAGAGCATGTGAAACACAGGATTTGGGGGGGGGGCATAAAAGCTGGCTGCTGACTCCCTGTTTGGAATTTTGAGTTGAAAAAACACACACACAAAAAAACATGAATTTATTATCAATATTTGAACGAAGCCATGCACAGTTCACAATCACAACCAAGCCAAGGGCAAGGCGATGGCAACACTGCCAACAGAAACAATATGATATCCTGAACCGGGCTTTCCTCATTTTAAGAACCTGGACAGATATAAACTAACACTAATCAGTTTGAACATAAACATATGTTCCCAAAATATATAAATTGCACACATAAACACATGGCACTGCATAACAACAATTCCCTGGTAAAAGATGACAACTCACTTGGGACAGCTGCCGTCAACATCGGGTCGCTGGCAATGTCAACAGCATGTCTGTTCCTCGTCTGGGCAAGGATCTACGGACATTTAATCCTTCTTGCAAGATCACGGTTTGATCGATGAATGACAGCTGAAATATATGTTACTCTTCAGTATAAACCAGGTCTTGCCTACGTCACTGAAGCATTTTGGATGCCGTAATCAAACGTTATATCGGAGAAAATCGAGCCCTAGCCCTTTCCGCATCCATTTCAACATTTCTATGTTACCAAACGATGCCTACAATGGGCGGATGCCATTACGCTAAAAATATAGTTTGCGTTTATAATGGCACCATGCTCAATTTTGTTCTATATTTTGCATTTATTTTTGTATTATATTATTCTCATAAGCTTATAAAAGTGTATCTGATTGTAATGGTTACATACAAGAGATGAGTTTTCTGGCACTTAGCTTCACAGGTTTCGGTGATTTGACAATAGTTTGAAATTCATACGCAAAACAGCCATGGACACCAAAGTGACATTCAACGACATCTGACGGAAAAGCATGTTACTCTAAAAGGGCTACAATTTCTCGCAAAAAATGTCTATTTTGAATGACGAACAAAAACCCGAAAAGAGACAGGTTTTGTCGGGCCTTGCAAATTTCAAAAAAAATCATCAGTTATACTTACACATATTTTGTCTTGGTTTTCTGTTTTTGTGGCGTAAGACCGGTTACAACGAAGTTGCAACAAATTATGACTTCAACTTCAAGCCTTTCTTGATTATGTCTGTGTGCCAACAGCAACACATTCTTTCTTTCTTTCTTTCTTTCTTTCTTTCTTTCTTTCTTTCTTTCTTTCTTTCTTTCTTTCTTTCTTTCTTTCTTTCTTTACAGAAAAATTTGTCCTACGTTTCATTTGAAAAGTATTACATGCAGAAACTCCAAACTTGGCACAACGATACTTCTATAGATGAAGTCTTGCCTTTTTTAGTTTTTATAATGAGGTCATGCTTTTCAAAATTATGCAAATGAGGACTAATTAAAGGTTTAAATCTTCAATATCTTATATACTATTGTAAATGTGGTTCCAAGTGTATAGGAGTTCGATCACACCAAGGTAAAGGTCATCTCAAATGTCAAGGTCATGTCAAGGTCAAAGGTCAATTATAGGTGAAAATGTCATTTTAAAGGTCGTGGTTCACTTCAGGTAGAGGTCATCTCAAGGTCAAAGGTCATTTCAAGATCAAAGGTCACTTTCGATGGTGTCTTTCTTCTAGCCATAACTTGGTCCATTTATATCCAATTTCGATCATGTTGGGCTCAAATTGTAGCTACTGCAACACTGCACATTTTTAAACCTAAATATGACCTCTAAAGGTCAAAGGCTATTTAAAGTCATTTGGACCTTTGCAAGTTTCATCCATCCACAACTTGGCCAATTTCCATCCAATTCTAATCATGTTGGACTCAAATTATAGGTTTTCGACACTTCATATATTTGTAAGAACATGAAACCTCTAAAGGGCAAAGGTAAAGGTCACTGGCCCTTTGAAAGTTTCATCTTGCCATAACTTAGTCAATTTTCATCTGATTTGGTTCATGTTGGGTTTAAATTGAGGGTATTGTAACACTGTACATTTTTGCAATTTGAATGTGATGTAAACATCAAAGGTCAAGGTCATTTGGGCTTTGAAATTTTCATCCAGCCATAAGCTTAGTGGAATGTGAAGTGCCAAAGGACCAAATTTGTGGCATTTTATGTATTTACAGTTTTTGAAGGCACACAGAGAGATTTGCTTTGAAGCAAATCTTCTTTTCTAGTTTGATTTGATTTTATTCAGTGCAAGCCATACATTAAATAAGTACATACATTGAAATGAGCACACAATAGGCAAAATCACAATACACTGAAAGTAAAAGGAGTACAGGACAACATATGAACAGTGAAATAAAGTACCTATAGATGTTATCAACAATATAGGCAGGTAAATTAATTATAAACAAATACAATAACTCAATAAAATAAATAAATACATAAATAATTAAAGTTGGATAAAAGGAATTATGACTAGCACCAAGAATAAGCCAAGAAAGCAGGCGTCAGCCTGCTTATGTCAATTGGGGTCCTTTTACTATTGCAGATACATACATACATACATACATACATACATACATACATACATACATGCATGCATACATACATACATACATAGATACATACATACATACATACATACATACATACAAACATATATACATATATATATATATATATATATATATATATATACATATATATTATATATACATCTTTTAAAATTAAAAGCGAAGTAGGTTTGAATTTAATTCTTTCTTTCAGACCCAATATGTTATCTCCTTCATGTAAAAAGATTTGATACAGCAGAAGTATCACATTCAGAATACTTAAATTAAGATATGTTCTGTTCTGATTTCAGGGCCTCAATCACCGTATATTTTTGTATTTCTTGCTTAAAACTAGTTCTGTTGCTTATTAATTTTATGTGAGAGGGTATTTTATTCCATTCTGTAACTCCGGTACAATACAAACATATTTTTCCGGATTTTTTTATATACTCGGGAAGCAAAAATTATGAGAGTTATTTTTTACTGGGTAGTTGTGACTGTCTGAAATTTGGTTGAATTTGCAGGTCATATAAGCTGGGGCTGTACTATTAGAAATTTTGTGGACGTGATTCAGTTTTAGTCGTTTTACTCTAGCCTCGACCCTGAGCGAGCCTATGCGGTTGATATCATCTTGACCTATGTGTTCCCTGTGACCTTTGTATAAAATAAATGTAGTTATTTTATTCTGCATAATTTGCCCTTTTTTCTTTAAATTTTGGTTGAGTCCAGAATACCATGATGAAGAAGAGTAATCGAAATGACCTTGAACTAAATGGCTTAAGTTTTTCGTGCTTTTTGAGAGATTTGGCATGTCTATATATAATAATTCTAGACTAAAGTTTGACTTCCTAATAATATTGTTTACTGTTGTTTCTCCTGAAAGTGTTTCATCCAAAGATAAGCGTAAATAAGTTATTTGATTTTGTTTGTTTATTTCAATATTGTTACATGTAACATAAAAATTTTGGACCTTTTTGATTTTTTTTTTTTTTTTTTTTTTTAAGAGCCCAACAGCATAGACTCAGTCTTTCCAAGGCAGAAAGATAGTTTGCTATCTATTAGCCATTGATGACACGAGTTTAATTCTGCTGCTAAGTTCTGAGTTATCGCACAGGGATATTTTCCTGGTATGAGAAGTGCGCTGACACCTGCGTAAAGGTTTAAAAGTTTACAGTTCACAATGATAGGCATATCATTGACATAACATGAAAATAAAAGCGGGCACAAGATGCTGCCTCGGGGTACGCCGCAGTTGATTGTTAGAGGCCCGGCAATGATATGGAATCATCTTTATTGACAGGAACTGCTATGCATCTCCTGTACAGTGTAGTTTAAAAAAAAACACACACACACAAAACAAAAAACAAAAACAAAACAAAAAACAAAAACAAAAAAACAAAACAAAACAAAACAAAAAAAACAAAAATCAAAACAAAAAACAAAAAACAAAAAAAAAAACAAAAAAAAAAAAAAAAAAAAAAAAAACAAACAAACAAAAACAAACAAACAAACAATCAAACAAACAAACCACAGTAAGTCTGAGTGCTCCTCAACCCCGTAGATATATCAAATAAACAAATATACAGTCATTCAGGTATGACCCATAACATCGAACGTTTTTCAAAGGCATTTTTTTTTTTACAAAATTGAACACAGGTGTGCATATTGAGGTTTGACCAATTTAGCCAAGAGACATTATAAATTTAAATTTGTTTCATCTTGATAGATTTACAAACATGTGCAAACACTGACTGACAGTGACACTCTCTCTTTCTTCCTCCCGTCCTTCCTTCCTTTCTGACGTTCTGTTTCCCTTTTCTTTCTTTCCTTCATTCCTTTCTTCGTTTTGCTGTTTGGTGTTTTTCGCGGACAGCATGGAAGCGACAGATTTGATATTTTGTGGAAACACTGCACATGTGAAGTTTAGCACCTTACGGTACCTTCATCATCTTGATTACCAAGAAGTTCAAAACTGTGCCAATTTTAGAGTCATTTAAAAAAATTAAAGTTTCTTGTTTTCAAAACGTTTGGATGTAGAGAGAAATTTTCAAGTTGTGCATATGGTTTGTGACACCTGCATGCTAATTCAATGGGCCACGAAAAAAGTTGCAGGATTTAATATTATGCTAATTATTGGGCCCTTGGAAACCTTTAATGTTGAATATCTTCAAAACCATAATAGAGTTGCCAATCCAAGTACAGCTTATATGTTTATACCATTGGTGCATGCAATGAACTTTGAACAAACATTGTAATTAACCTGTTAAATTATGCAAATTAGTCAGATACACAAAATCCAAATCTCAAATATGTTTATACCATTGGTGCATGCAATGAACTTTGAACAAACATTGTAATTAACCTGTTAAATTATGCAAATTAGTCAGATACACAAAATCCAAATCTCAAATATGTTCGAAATTATTATAGATAGAGGTGCGAATCTAAACTTCAGTTAACGGTTTGTGCTATAGCCACATCCAATGAACCATAAACTAAAGTTGTCGCATACATGTTAGGCAAACACACACATTTAAATCGGGAATATCTTCAAAAATGATTGCAGGTACACGTGCCATTCCAGTGTCAATTTATAGATTTGTGATATAGGGACTTGCAATGAACAAAAGTAGCTTTTAATTTATTCAAATGAGGGGCGTGAACAAAATTTAAATCTAAGATATTTGCACCACTATTTTAGGTGGTCAACGTTGGCATTTCATCTTCTGATTTGTAGAAAAGAACACATTTCAACAATGAAAGCCTTTTGATATATAGCATGACAGATATAGATTCTACTTCAGTTATACACTGGCAGGCGGTTGGACTAAGGTGAACTGTCCAGCTAGAAAGGGTACATACTAGTTCAGGAGAAAGTTAATTTATTAAAGTGTGTGTGTCAACACACACTTTTCTTTTCTTTCTTTCTTTCTTTCTTTCTTTCTTTCTTTCTTTCTTTCTTTCTTTCTTTCTTTCTTTCTTTCTTTCTCTCTCTCTTTCTTTCTTTATTTCTTTCTTTCTCTCTCTCTATCCCTCTTTCTTTCTTTCCTTCTTTCTCTCTCTCTCTTTCTTTCTTTCTTTCTTTCTTTCTTTCTTTCTTTCTTTCTTTCTTTCTTTCTTTCTTTCTTTCTTTCTTTCTTTCTTTCTTTGCCAGCAAATTTGTCCGATATTTTTCTCGGACACTATAACACATTCAAACTCCAAACTTGACATGATTGCACATCCATACATGGAGTTTGAACGTTTTATACAAAGGAATGAAGATGTTTAAAATTATGCAAATTAGGGACATTTGAAATTTTAAAACGTGAATATCTTCAAAAGTATAATAGATACAGATGTCATTCCAACTTTTACTAGGGGGTTATTGACCATTGCGCATCCAATGAATCTAAAGCAAAGGTTGTAGCAATTTAAATTGTGCTAATTGGCAATATTTGAAATTTTGAAACTTGAATATCTTCAAAACTATTACAGATAGAGGTGTCATTCCAACTTCTACTAAGGGGTTGTTGACCATTGCACACGTAATGAATTAAAATAAAAGTTGTAGCAATTTTAATCATGCTAAATAGCACCATTAGAAATTTTAAAATCTTGAATAACGTCAAAGCTTTAATAGATAGAGATGCCATTCCAACTTCTACTCCTGTGTTATGGAATAGTTGTACATTGCCACACCAATACGCTTTGAGGACACACACACTGATTTGCTATGCAGCAAATCATCTTTCCTAGTTATTACCTGGATTTGTACTGTACAAATTTAGTAATTATATTTGTTTGATAGGTATTCTTTATTCATATTGAAGCTCTGCATTTATAAGCAAAGCTTTACCTATAGCTTATTTTATTAATAGCCACGTTCATATTTATTCCTGATAATGTAGGTTACCCGTGCTGTGTGTGTAGCTTAGACAAGGAGCCGCTACTCAGAAAGACATGTGCGGATACAGGCTCCTAAACATCTCTGAGTAGTTATCCGCTGAAGACCCTTTACTACATTTGTGCTAATACAGCCTATGTTAAAATTATACAGAAGAACATGGACAATACCGGGGGATTATATGTTCAATAGTACTTTCATATTTACATAGGTTGGACAGTGACAAGTTAGCTTATGGAGAGTATGGAGGTTGAACTACGGAATAGGGTAATGACGATAAGGAAGTGATTCTAGACGATAAGACTCATAGATGGCATTATGGTCAATGAATTGAATGATCAACGAACCGTTAGTCTGAAGACAGAGCAACAAAATTCATCAATATATGTACATATACATGGCCATAGCTATAACTATTGCCAACAACTATTTATGGAATATATACATATGTACCCCTCAAAAGGTGATAAATTGAAGGCAACTGTCTGCAGGGCTCAACAGTAAGCATGAACAAATAAACTACCTCCCGATAAAGAAGCAGTGATAACCTGCACGCAATTAACTCTTTCAGTTCCAAGGTATGGACTGAGTCACGAGCTGTCCTCGTTGCAGTATTTGAACGATGTATGCCAAGCGTGATGAGGAATGATGTTATCCTGGACAAAACCGAAACTATCACTTAGTATCTACGCTTGCTGGTGCTCGTAAAGTTCCTTGCATTAAGCATTTGAACAGCATATGTGGTTACAGCGATTAAATAATTGTGACTAGAGCTACTTATTGTGATGAAAGAGTACATGGGGGCATTGAGAGCACCCTAGGGTGACTTTTGGGAGTATTAACACTTCTATGTTAATTATCCATTTGTTTACACACACACACACACACACACACACACACACACACACACACACACACACACACACACACAGAGAGAGACACACACAGACACACACGTATACATACATACATACATACATTCATTCATATATATATATATATATATATATAAAGAGCCCTATTGTTTATTGAGTTACCACCAGTACTAAAAAATCTCTCAAATGTCAAATGAAACAGCCTGCTTATCCCAAGAGGATAAGGAAGCATTATTCGACAGTTGCATGCAGTGCTCCGGTATATTTGAAAAACAGTGCACATTATTCTGTAGTCAGATTGGAAATAGATGAAGTTCAATGCTGAAGGTTTCCTAATGTTTAATGGAATTAGAAGTGTTCTGCTGTGCAAATAAACATGCATGGATCTGTGTAAGGCATGATCACAACTAGGAAATCTTAAGCTTGGAAAACATACTTTTTTGGGAATGCTGGATGGGAGGGGAGGGGAGGGGCAGCTGGATGGAGTCAGTTTAGTGAGAAGTTTCCCGCCTACAGATGACAGGCAAAAAATGTAGCCATGTGAACACCATGCCAAAACACTCCAGTGCACCCAACTCTAACATGTCTGAAAAAGGAGGCATGTGCAAGTTTCCGTAAGTCTATACTTTGTGCTCAAAATGAATTATTGCCATCAAAAGAGAGGATGCACGGAGCATTATGAGATACAGCGCTTTTCAATGGGAACAAAATGATGGACAATTCTTATAAAGATAATAATCCTGTGACACTCTGCTTATTTGCCGTAGTTCTGTATCATATCTGATACAGGTGGCCGAAAAAACACAACTTTCTCTCTTAAACCATCCCCGCACCTAAGGCTCAGGCATTTTCTATGTCCTGTGCACACAGTCACGGGAGCCCTGACAAGGGCTGCCATCTTTCCCTTTCCTTCCAAAAACCTCTTTTGCATTCTATTTCTTATCTCCCAGTACCCTACCAGAAAGTCCTGTACAGTGCTGACCCCTTTCTTTCCTCCCTGTGTAGCAGCCTAAAAGTGATCCCGTTCATTTTTAGGCTAGCCTAAATTGACCCCCGTCATTTCTAGGCTAGCCTAAAATTGACCCTGTCACCTCTAGGCAAGCCTGCAAGTGACCAAGCAGCCTCAAAATGAACCCCATGCCATTAATTATTTTGGCACATTTTTAGCAATTCCTGCTAGATATTTATATGTAAAACTTTATCCTGTTGTTCACTTGACCCTAAATTTTTATAGCAAAGAAAATTTGGAGGCATTTCATCATTCTATCGCGTTATTTATCTGGGTCACTTGTGCCTTCAGTAATTTTTTCATGTGAATTGAACAAATACATGTACATTGTTTGAGTCATACGTGCAAAAGAGTAAACCGACATGAGATTAGTAACACTAGCAGCAAATGGAATAAGCCCATGAAATACTGGGGGTGACGGAAATTTGGTACAAGGCTCAAAAGGAGACCCCCACCTGATTCAAATGACAATTCTTCATTTTGATTTTGCTAATATATTATATAATTTAGAACAATGTAATACCAGAAACAATGTGCAGTTAAAATGTGTGGGGTGGGGTTGCTGGGGGAAGGGGGGGGGGGCTTTCGGGCTAGCCCTGAAATGACCCTTGACTTCATATCATATATATACTGTTGATTTCAAGTTTGAAGTTCTGCAAAATTCATCGTATAAAACCAATGAAAGACAAGACTGTGGAGGTGCGGGCAGTTCCAAGCTAGCCTAGATATGACCCTTGACTTAATCATATAAATGTTTGTACTTTTGATTTCTAGTTTCAAGTTTTGCAAAATTTTCCTTTCAAAAAGCAATGGAAGGTAAAATATAACACACAAAACTCCATTTTTCAACCCTTATGATAGTTTCCTTTTAGTTAAAATAGTTAAAGTGAGTGGCATTAGGCTAGAGAGGGGGGCACTTTCATGCTAGCATAGAAATAACCCTTGACTTCAATCATATATAGACTCATAATTTCTAGTTTGAAGTTTTGTAAAATTTACCATTTAAATTAATGGAAAACGAAGTTTAAAGCACAAAACTTTATTTCTTTAATACCTTTAAGACTGTTTCTTTTTAGTTATAATGGGTAGGATGGGGGGGGGGGGGGTACTTTTAGGCTAGCTTAAAGATCACCCATGACTTCAAACATATATGTACACTTGATTTTCAGTTTGAAGTTGTGCAAAATCTACCTTTGAAAAAACAAGGAAGGATTTTTTAAAACTTTTTATTGTTTAAATGTTAGGGATTCGGTTGGGAGAGGTGTTCACTTTCAGGCTAACCTAGAAATGACCCTCGACTTCAATCATGTATGTACCCTTGAATTTCAGTTTAGCTTTCCAAAAACAAGGAAAGATAAAATTTAAAACACAAAACGTTATTCTTTACGTTTGTAGCTGTTTCCTTGTACCCAGTTTAAATCCACACACAAGCTTAAACACACACATGAATATATACATGTTATACATCAGATTCACATTACAAGCTGAGTGGGGTCACTTTTGGGCTAGCCTTGAAGTTATACCTGCGAGCACATACATTGCTTAATACCCATATTTTTTCTCTTTCAATTTTTTACATTTACACCAAATAATACTTTTTCCTTTAACACTGTATTTTTCTGGAGATGATTCATAACATTTAGCAAAATATCAAGGGGGTCAAATTTGGCGGGGGGAGGGGGGGGGGGGGTCAGTTCAAGCCTAGCCTGTAACTGACCTGGGGTCACTTCTAGGCTAGCCTGGAAATGACGGGGGTCACTTCTAGGTCGGGGTCACTTTCAGGCTCCTGCACCGGTAAACCCCCTTCCAAACCTAAGTCCATGCCACACGCTCTTCTCCTGAACATTGAAGTCCCTCTATAAGCCCTTACAGTTATGATCCTCATTCTGCCATCTCCTTAACACGTTTTCCCTCGTCTCTCCATATGCATCATACCATACCAACCAACCAATGGTCCACAGTCTCATCTGCCTCTTGGGAACAAGCTCTACACTTGCCATTGCTACCTGCAGTCCATTTCTGTCATCTGTTTATTAAATTGATAACTCTCGCCGTACTCTGAAACAAAAGTTTGGATCCCTTCCCTCCATCCCAGCATGTATTTTTCTTCGGCTTCTCTAAAACCTTGTATGCCTGAAGTGTGCTTTCTTTTCTTACTCCTTTTTCCCAGTGTTTGTTCCAACTTTCTGTCACTACCTTCAATACACATGTTCTCCCATCCTCAATCTCATCATAACCTTTCAATTAATACCTTTCTGCTAATTTATCTTTGTCTTTGACCTACCTTGTCTGTTCTGTAACAACTTCACTGTACATTTTCCTGCACCACCTGCCATCGCTTACTGTATTGTTAATACCCCCAGGAGTTCAACGTGGCTTTGTCAATTCTGTCTGTTATGCGATTCCATCCTAACTCCCACAAGGGTGCTTCTGTTGCAAGGTGGTGCTCCCAGAATCCATTTTCCCATTTCATTCTATGCTTTCTCCATACCCTGGACACCCCCCTCATTTACTGCTGAACCACATAGCATTCCTGGTATTGCTACAATATTCCACAGCAATAGAGCTGTGAATGCCCTATTAACACTTTTTATTGTTGTAGTTTTTATCATTCCCTTTCTAGCGTTTACCTTCTGCTATATATTTTCAATATGGTACCTGAACATACATCTACCAGTTGTTTTTATCTTTCCCCCCAAAGATACTCGTATTCGTCTAATTTAATTTCAATCAGTTGCTCTCTACCCTCTGGAATTTGGAATTTCCCAAGTCTTCATTTTCTATTGCCATCTGGTTTCTTTCCTAGTGCTATCACTTGGCGTTTGTCTAGACTAAATTAATGCACAAATTCCCCTTCAATGTTTAACATATCCTGTAATTCTTTTGAGGCTCAGTCATGAGCACAATGTCATCTGAGGAGAAAAAACAGGAATTTTCTGATGTCCTATTGCTACTCGCTTATCACAATCCACTAGCTGCTCACCTAAGTCCTGAATAGCTAGAGGGAACATAATCGGATAAAAAGACCCCTTCTTTTAGGCCTATGTTCAAGTGTGTATTTTATACTACTATTCCCTGTGAAAGAGTGCATCCTACATCCTTGTATAAGGCTTCAGTATTTCTAGAAAACGGCCTCCGAATCGAACTCCCACAAAGTTTTTCACATAGAACATCTCTCCATGTATGTCATATACCCTTCTCACGTCTGAAAAAAAAAAAAAAAAAAATACAAAAAACATAAAAACTCCTCTCCGCTTTGCCTTGACAATTCCAAAACCTGAGTCTGTGCAAATATATGATCGCCTATCTGTCTCCCTGGTCTAAAACCGTTCCAAATTTGTCCCACAAGCCCAAGTCTTTCACTTATTCTGCTCAGTCTCTGGTCCATTACCCGACGAAATATTTTGCTCATATTATAGAAGCAATAGCAATACCTCTACACTTAGCTAGTTGGTCACATTGACCCTCTCTGGCAATGTTTCTTTTCAGTATTTCTATTGGAACCCATCTGCAAACTCTCTTCAATCTCCTCTGGCCCCTTCTTTATAAAGTCACTCAAAATATCATCTGTTCCTAAAGCTTAGCCGTATCTCAAATGTTGTATAGCTATTTCGACTTCAATGCTACTGATTCTGCGGCACAACTCAGGATCCCATGGATCCTGTCTGTCTTCAGATTGGCATGTTGGTGTTGTTCCTTAACCCCAGTTTGAGTCCTTAATCTCACCCTAGTGCTCCCTTCATACTTCTTGCATGTCCTCCCTCCTGTCTGTTCTCTTTTTTCTCTAGGTGATTTCTTGAGATTTATTCTATCTCTTCCGGTTAACCTGTTTCTAAAAGATAATTAACCTTTCTCCTCCACTTTCCACTATTTTCCTTGTCAGTTTTACTAGCTCTTATTTCTGCTTTTGTATCTGCTACCTGTTTTCTATATTCCATATACTGTCTCTTAGCTTCCTGTATATCACTTTCTGGGCGCTTGTGTTTCCTGGCTAATCTGCATGCTCTGTTTCTAATGCTGTTTTCCTCTATTGTTCCTTTCCATTTATGCCTCTATTCTCCACCGGAACTTTCATTCTGGCAATCTTTTCCAGGGTGATCTTAATAATTCTCATATATAAGGTTTTCGTTCATGTGCTGTACTTCCCCTTTAATCTCCTGTCTATCTTTCTGCTCTTATAACTTAATTCTCAGGTTTTTCTGATGACAACCCCAATCTGTCCCCTTGTGTATGTTCCATAGCCATTTTGTCCTCCCCTTATCCGTCCTGCTTATCCTATCAACTGAAATTGCCACCCAGTTGTGATCACTGCCTTTATCCTTTCTACCCGCCTCTTTGTGTCTGGGTGCCAACCCAGATATACTGTTTTTCTTTCTTTCTTTCTTCCTTCCTTCCTTCCTTCCTTTCTTTCTTTCTTTCTTTCTTTCTTTTTCTTTCTTTCTTTATTTTTCTTTCTTTCCTTCTTTCTTTCTTACTGTCTTCCTTTCTCTCTTTTTTCTTTCCTTCATTCTTTCTTTTTTCTCTCTTTTTCTTTCTTTCTTTCTCTTTTTCTTTCTTACTGTCTTCCTTTCTCTCTTTTTTCTTTCCTTCCTTCTTTCTTTTTTCTCTCTTTTTCTTTCTTTCTTTCTCTTTTTCTTTCTTTCCTTCTTTCTTTCTTTCTTTCCTTCCGTCTTTCTTTCTTTCTTTCTTTCTTTCTTTCTGTCTTCAAAACTATTGCAGAGAGACACAAAATTTTATTGTGGATATATGGATTTGTGACAACTGCCAATGTAAATGAAAGTTATAATATTTAAAATTATGCTAATTAGATCTGAAAGTTGAATACAGTGGTCCCTATCTTTAGAGCCCCCCCCCCCCCCCCGCCTCCATGAGAAGCCACCCCCTGTTGAAAGGCCACTTCTTAATGCAGCAAGGATAGCCTTGAAGATTTGCTTTGAAGTAATTCTTTGTTTCGTTCTTTCTGCATCTTTTGATTGCAGCTTTTCTGGGAAACCACAATATAGCTTGAAATCCAAACTTGAGGATGCTCGCAGCCCTTTTTTTTTTGAAATTGATTATCTTATTTGGAATAATTTATGTTTTCAAAATTAGGCAAATTACAGACAATTAAATTTTTAAATCATCCACATCTTCAAAGTTACTCCGGATAAAGATGCCATTCCCAGTTCAGTATATGGGTTTGTGCCATTGCTAATTCCAAAGACATACAAACAAAAGATAACGAGTTCCAATTTATGCTAAATTCACATACTTTCCTTGTGTTACACATCCCCCAACACTATCCCGTGTTATAACATATTAACAGTGCAAGTGCAGAGAAACATTGTGCCCTGGGCTGTTTGAGCTAGCCCTTAATACCAAGAGACCATCGACCCTCTGCAATATCCTCCAATCATAAATACACCCAGCCAGACATGTATGTGTATGTATGTATGTATGTATGTATGTATGTATGTATGTATGTATGTATGTATGTATGTATGTACATATACTTATTTATATATATAAGAGAGCAACTGCTGATAATCAAATTTTACAATGTCAAATGCCTCTCATTAGCAGATAGGTGTCAACACGTGGGGCATTCTCACCTGGATATTTTGACCCGGTCACGAAACAAAGCGACCAATGATGGAAGGGTAAAGGCCGGCGCCCCCTTCACAGAGCGAGAAAAAATAAAAATGGATTTGCAAGTGAAAATCAAGCAATTTCCGAATTTTGGTGTATTGAAAAGTGAGCAATTTATTTAATGAGTTTTTTTCCACTCGAACTGGAACCCTCCATGAGATTTCAAGTAACTGGAAAACTGGTCTCAAAACTGGGAAACTCCGGGTCCAAACTGAAATGCTGATACCTATGTTACACTGTTAGTAATAAAGATTCTCTGGGGGTACCAAAAAGTTAGTTTTCAGCTTGTCACAAATACTAAATACGTTTGGGTTCCTGGAAGAATCCTAACGAATCATCAGAGAACCTTTAGGGTTCTTCAGTTCCAGCTCTATTAGGGTACATTCGTGAAAATGTCAGGAAATGGTGTAGGTCACCAGGAACAAAGAGTTGCCATCTTGAAACAATTTGACATCTTTTGTCAGTATTACCCAGGATTGGTATCCAGCCAGGAGGCAAAGGTATGATGCCTTTAACCGTAGCACCTCTTTCTTGTATTGTATTATCTATTTATCATTTTGGCACCCCAAGTAAAAAAAAAAAGTTTGAACCAGCACAAATACTAGTCGGCAATGAAGAAATTGAACATGTTCCTGCTTTCAAGTACTTGGGTGTCAGACTGGACAGCACACTCTCATTCAAACAACATGTCGACTACCTTACCAAAAAGGTTAATGGAAGGATTGCAGTTCTTAGTAGGACCAGTAGATATCTTCCTCAGCATATTCTTTTAACACTCTATAAATTCCTTGTCACCCCTTACTATGACTACTATGACATTATTTGGGATGTTGCCCCGATACAGTTTAAAAAAAAGACTTCAAATTCTTCAGAACAAGGCATTACGTATAATAACTAAGACTAACAAATACACTCCTGTCCAAGAACTGCACAACCTCTGTAATCTTCCCATGCTAGACGACAGAAGAAAATATCACCTGGATATTTTTATGTATAAAGCTGCGAACAGTCTCCTACCAGTATCAGTTACACGCAACTTCACTTACTCCCATACCATCCATTCACATGCAACCAGAGCAGCCCAAAGTAACAATTTTCATGTGCCTTCGGTCAACCTGAATTATGGTCGAAATACAATTGCCTACCGAGGGACATTAAAATGGAACTCCCTTCCGCTCAAAATAAGGCAGCTTCCCTCCCGTTCCCTGTTTAAATCAGCAACCAAATCCCTCCATCAGTAATCCATTACCCTCCCAGATAAGACACTGTTCACATTTTATATATTTCTTGTTTTACCTTAGTTAATATGTTTTTATCTATATACCTGTTTTTACTTTATTTATATGTAAATGTCTATTTTATGATTCTGTTATTCTTCTTATGTGTATTTTATTTATCAACTGGATCATCTCGTCATATTGTCATTGTATTCCCATTGCACCATCCAGGGCCTGGCGGAAGACCAGTGAATCATCACTGAGCCAGTAACCCTGGTTAAAGAATAAAGAATCAATCAATCAATCATCATTCGACAGTTTTGGAGCTTTCAATAAGCGAAGTAATATATACAATTTAAATGTGATACATGATTTTTACAATTTTAAACGAAGTGTTGTTCATTCAAATTTAGTAAAATTATCCGAAAGAGTATTTCTACATCATTTTGATCTTATTTGTTTCATATGCCCCCCCCCACACACACACTCGTATGTGTGTGTGTGTGTGTGTGTGTGTGTGTGTGTGTGTGTGTGTGTGTGTGTGTTACAATCAAATATTTGGCCGAAGAACCTTTCTTAGGTCGAAAAACCTTTGCTTGGATCTGAAAATCCCCTCGGTGCTTTGGGGAACTAGGGGAGTTTTCACTTGTGAAAAAACCCTGAACCCTGGTTACCCAAAAAACCTATTGATTACCCAAAGAACCCGGAATTGTTTTCCTTAAAGTGTAGTGTTTAGTGAAGGCAAATTTTGGGCACACATGCAGTGATTGCTTCCATAAAAAAGTGGGATAAGGGGAGTCCCAGTACGCTGGTACAGGTGATAGTTTTGTCCTAGTAAAAGTACAGAAAATAAGATCCATCAATAATGGCGTGTATAAAGTATGGAAAGTAAAAAGGCGACCACTACACAAGCACGGTAGTGACAAATGTCCACTTATACATAAGTACGGAATAACCTGTTTACGCCCATATATGTATTTTCCGATAATAATTGATATATATATATATATATATATATATATATATATATATATATATATATATATATATATATATATATATATATATAAATTATTGTCGGAAAATTGTCGCTAGCCTAGATCATGATCAATTGGGAACTCAACTTTACAATTTTAAAAATCGTCAAATGCACAGTTGATATTGTTCGATTCCAGTTTGCCATCTACTTAGTTTGTACCGACTTTTCTTTTTCTTTACACATACACATACTGATAATTTTACTGCTAAGCAACTCATTTTTATTGCCAATATTGATCCAACACAGTAAAGATTTGATGTAAAATGCTGACCTTACTATAATGTGATAACATTTAGTAAACCGAAACTTCGGCCAACAGAAATTCAGTCGATAATTTAAATAGAGTCTAGTGTGTGAAGCAAAAGTCGAACCGGCCAAACATTTACCGTTAAATTTACTCCAGTACTGCAAAGACCTATCGTAAATATCTTGAATGTACATACGGTAAGGGAAGATTACCACACTACACTGAATTACTTTTCTTGGACAGTATGTGTCATATTGTAATTTACCATGCTATATTTCATTTATTGTAAGAGTGACATATTAAGATATCAGCAGACTAGATATATTTTCTTAATTATGCTCATCATGTTTAATATAGTACATGGGACACGTTTTTACCAGGACAAAGTGATGTACACGTGTGCTCAAATTTGTCAGGTTAGGAGCTTTCCCTGGCTAGGGCTGGGCCATGGAGTTCGGCCTGTGCCGGGGAGGGTATTTGGCCTGGCCATGGGGCATACTTGTTGGTAGAAGTTGCATTCGCATTCAGTGTGCTTTTCAACCCTGACTGAAAAAGTAAAAAGGCCTGAAGGGGGATTGAAATTATGTTGATAATATTCACATTTTTTACAAATTGACTGTAATCTCTATTTTATACACACTTTGTAAATGTTAGTGTGCAGAAGACCTAATTACAAAAGTTTGTGAACATTGAAATATTCTGCCAATGTTTCAACGGCATTAAGTGCAACTAATTAGTCACTTTTCTTTATGAAATAAAAAGGTGACAAGGCTGCCATTGCCCATATAGGTTCATGGGGATCACTGCAAATACCGTGTTTCATACATTATTAACTGTATCATGACTTTGACATTTGCCTGATATGCTAGACCCGGGTGCCTGCAAAGGTTGGAGTGAGTTTAAACTTTCAATCTGTGCTTAAACTGGCGCATAAACTGAACTTTCTCCATGGGTATATGTGCATGTGATGTGTTTCTGTTTCGTGTGAGACCGCGTAAGTGAAGGCCCTCAACCTTTCATGTTTATTTGAGTAAATGGAGGTTTTGGTAAAACATTGTTTCTACTTTGAATAAATTGATTTATTGCTATGCTGTGACAACTTAAGGTGAACTTCGGTTTGATAGCCAAGTCTGGATTGTTAGCTCACTTTGGACGTAGGTCTTTATAAGCTGATATATCTTAAAACCTGCTGTTTGTGATTGGAATGCACTGGGCACTATTTAAAACCCTTTTATAGTTTTACGTATTTGAACCGTAGTGTTCAGATATGCAGGTATCCATGAAAGTATGCGCATAGGATAAAATATGGAACTGGACATATTTTCAAACTTCCTGTCTGCATTGAACAGCGATGTACTTAATCAACGCTTTTCGGGGTTATACATGGAGATGGCTTGTCTTTCTTCTGCTTGGGCTAATGGTGGATGAGGAAGAGTCTCAAACAGTCATTTTATTCATACTGGGGTACATCACGATATGGCAGAGTTCATTAATTATTTACATTTTCCATAATTGAATTGCTGCCTTTCAATGTAGAATACCTTGGTGACGTGCTTCACATTGACGTTGGACATTTCTAAGTGCTACAGACTTATATTTTATACATTCTATATACAGACTTATATTTTATACATTCTATATAGGTGAACTTGCACATGTATTGGTTTAAACATATTTTATTCTGAATATTACAATTGGGAAGGAGGGCGTAGCCCTATATAAATCCGTCTTGTGGACATGTATTCCTGTCGTGTTATAGTGTTCTCAGGGTTGTGTGCTTGATCATGCACACATTACTATGTCCTTCAATTTTCCTTTTGTTTATATCTTAGTTTGTTGAATTAAAAATTTCTTTTTTCGTTTCAGGCATGCAAAAATCCGTAATGAGGTACATTTACAGCTGACAAATTTAAAGCACACAGCGCAATCATATTGTTTAAAATTGTTATCAGACAGTAAATATATTCATTACACATACATTGTTGACAGTTTCAAGGGACAAGGCGTAAAGGAAAGAACTGAGAAGTAAAATGTCAGAAGTAGTAATCAGTTCTTTGAATGTAAAATATACCGGGCTGCTTTTCTTAAGCCACTTTTACATGCTACTATTTACCCCTGGGGCAAATTTTTACCTTTTTTATTTTTTGTTTTGTTTTTTTATTTGGGCCCCGTGAGGGAAAATATCAGATGTGTGCCAATTTATGGCATGTTCACATGCTTCAAGATTAGTTTAGGGGTAAATGACCATTACGTACATTTCTCGGAAAAGTAGATTGCAGAAAAATCAGTTTCTCATCTTGGCATTGGACAAGCTGCTGCAAAATGAAGTGATCATTACGTTTGAGGCGTCAGAGACGCAATATGCAGGTGGCGGTGGTGATGGTATTGTGTGTGTATGGACCTACAGCATGCTGGTATAGGCCTTCGGTTGGTGCGAGAACGAAGAGCGTGGAGTAAGAAAAGAAGTCGAGTTTGTATGAACTAATATTGTTTAAACTCATTTGATGATCTCCAATGGAAGGAAAATTTTAGAATGTGCAGAACCACGTTTGACTCCATCTATGAAATGCTGGAAGAAGAAGTACACAAGGAAGACAGAGTGAGACCAGACTTGTCTGAGCAGCACCAGGTGACAATGACTGTCTATTATCTGCAATGCACTTCAGAATATAGAACACTTGCCAACCTGTTTGGTGTTGGCATTTCCACTGTATTATCTGTGTCCATGAAGCATGCGACATCATTGTGAAGAAATTATTCCCTGTCTATGTACTGTGTCCACAGTTAACGACCTGCAGTGTGTCATAAGTGCATGGTTATATATTGAATTGTGAGCCCAATGTAGCAGCAGAAAATAAAACAACCACGCCTGTCAATCGGATCCCAGAAGCGGAGGTCGCTAGTCAGAATAGTCCTGAAACGCCTAGAAAGAAACTGTCCAGGAAAAAAAGCAAGCACAGAGCCAAAATTTCCAAAGAAAAAGAGAGCGATAATGACTCTATTACAGTTCTTAAAGCTAAGCACAGAGAAGTTAAGGACTCAAAAGATAGAAAGCCTAAGACCAATTCTAGGTCAGTTCAGCCAAACCGTCAAGCTGACCACAAAGTGACCGACAAATCAAACCATCACAATACCCAAACTAGCCAGAATGACCAAATTGTGAAGTCCAAACGTCGGCAATCAAAGAAGAACCAAGGCGAGGAAATTGTGAAAACAGGTAGCCGTAACAAGCCTAATGAAAACGCACCAAACACAAATCAAGTGAACATGCTAGCGTCAAATGGTGTCAATGAAGAGCCTAAACTCTGTATTGAGAACTGTTTGTACAAAAGAGAACACAAAGACGCTATGATCCAGTGTGTAACATGCATGATTTGGCACCATTACACATGTATTGGTGAAAAAGAGCCGGAAATAAGTGTCATGTGGAACTGCAAAGGCTGTAGATTAATGCCTACTCATGTGCGTCTGATAGTACAGGGAATAAGCAACCTTGAAAACCAAGTTAAGGCAAATAATATAGAAGAGCTCAAAACTCTCAAGGCACAGATCCAATCACTCAACACGAACAATGCTGATCTTGTAAAACAACTATCTGCAAAAACCGCAGAATGCAAAGAGCTTAGGCGCGAAAATGCAGAACTTAAAGATGGCCTAAGTAAAGCCCACGAAAAGCTCGAATCTAAGGACAACAAAGCATCCTCTGACAACTTAGTGATTGGGAGCTCTATCATTAAGGATGTCACAAGCAGCGACAGTAAGACAGTAGTAAAGTCTATGAGTGGCGCCACAGTCAATGATGTGCATAATGCATTGACAAAAGAAACAAGAAAACATGAAACTTGTCATCTTACAAGTTGGTACAAACGACTGTGCCAAGTCCAATGACGCTGATAAGATAATCAATGACTACAAGTTGATGGCAATTGGCGCTAAACAAGTTGCAAAGCATGTCAAAGTATCAAGCTTGTGCCCACGAGTTGACAAATGTGATGCCCAAGAAACGGCAGAAATAGTAAATGCGGGACTAGCAGCCATGTGCATTGACAATGGCTATACATTTATCAATAATGACCCAAAATTTCGTCTCGCTGACGGCACAATAAATGAAGGTGCTTTACAAAAAGATGGCTTACACCTTTCCCAGTTTGGCACGAAAAAGCTGATCGAAAGTTTTGGTATCCAGTGCCTTGGAGTAAGAACCTCATCAAGCCAATCCAGCCAAAACAAAAGCACACTACCGGGGAAAAGGTCAAATAACGGTCCGTGGTCACGAAACGGGACAGACAATGGTAGGACTACTGAAAGTGGCGCGTGGCAGCATGTTGGCAAGCATGCACAAAAGGAGACGAACAGCAGACGGAACAATACCACCGGTAGCTATGAAGGAGGACGAAACCATACAGATGTAAGGTCCCAAAACGATACAGCGAAGTGTACTTTCTGTGGTGAAAGAAACCATAACTCCACCACGTGCAAGCACAGTCAGAAGATACGGTGCGACACGTGCTGGAAACTCGGGCATAAAAAGAAGATATGTTGGTATAACAGTACATATTAGAGGTGTGGCAAAGAAGGTAGGGCCTCCAAGACCAGCACCAGGGAGCCTACCAAAAATAAGACAAAACGCCATCGCCGAGGTAAACAGCGTAAGTTAAGGAAAGTGTATAAGAAAATTAGACTAGCATACTGTAATTAGGTACCACAGATAAAAATTTTCTGATGTTTTAACCCACTTTTAACTTATTCCTAATGAAAGAACTCTCCAAAAGAGAAAAAACAGTTTTTATTTCATTGAAATCGGACCATCCGTTGATTTTTTATGAATTTTTAACGATTTTTTTCCAACAGCTGGACTTAGACATTTTTCAGGATTTTTCAAAACTGGGACAAAAACACAACTTTAGGGTACCACATACAGAGAAAGAACCTCCCCAAGAAACGAAAACAACATAATCTGCATTCATTATACAACCAAGTTTTATTATAAATGATAAAAAAATCTGAAATAGATTACATTTCACTGTTATGGGCTGACAAAAATCACTTTTATTTCAATGTTGCGACTGATTTATACACATTTTTAAGCATTTTTCCCATTTTCAGGGTACTACAGAAGAAGAAATACACAAGCAAGAAGCCCAAAATTAGAAACGTACTTGTAGAATGATCTATATATCATGCCTATTTTTTTTGAAGTATATGCCTGTTACACATTTTCAGGTATATGTCCTCAAAAACTGAAAATTCTTCAAAAATCACAATGTCCGCAAAATGCCCAAAATGACAGAAAATCCTACATATTCAAAGAGCCACCAAATTTAGAAAAACACAGACAACTTCTCCACCTTTCTTACACTGTTTCATCAGAATGAATGCTATGTTCTGATATAATGATAAAGCAGATAATGTAGTGACAATAATATGCAAATTAGCTGTGAAAATCCACATAATTAGCCAACACACGAAATATGAAGAAAATGTGAAATATTGAAAAATTCACCAAAATTGAACTAGTAAAGACAATTTCACTAAATTTCTTGCACTGCTTCATACTGTTGGATACTATAATTTTATTTAATCATACAATAGATCCATGACTATTACCAGTATGCAAATCAAAATTTAAAATTTGCATAAATAAATGATATACAAAAATTGACCGAACAACATAATGGCACCAAATTGAGACTAATATTGATTTTTTCTCACAATTTCTTTCCCCATTCAATGTTCCTTCAGACCACCTTTTAATATACTTATACAGTTGATTCACAAATGACAGAAATATGCAAATTAGGCACCACAAGTTAAATAACCAGTTAACAGAAAAAAGGAAAAATCTACATATTGAAACATTCACCAAAATTGACTTAATGCAGATAATTGTTTCACATGTGTCACACAGATTCATTACCTTGACTGCTATGTTTTGCAATATCCATACAGCATATGACCCATTGAAAAATATGCAAATTAAGTTGAAAACTTTACATAACTGGCAAGTACATGTAAAATTACAGAAAAAGTCAATTTTATTTTTTTTTCTCAAATTTGACTGAAGATAAATTCTCTAACATATTTACACTATTTCATACTGTAAACAATCTTAATCATGTGACATATTAATGTGTGTAACAACATGCAAATTAATTTTATTTAATTCAATGGCCTCCCAACTCCCCTTCGCCAGGGATAACGGTTTATTGTGGCAATCTATTAGTATCATCAAATTTTTCAAAATTTATGTGCAGTAACAGTCTCTTTTTCAACTTGACTATTTACCTCTTCTTGATTTTGGCACAAAGTTTCTCCTAAATACAGTTCTGCTTTATTTTTTCTGTTAAAGTCCTTTAAAAGTTTTTTTTGGTTTTGTCTTTATCCTTGAAATCTCTGTTTTAGTTGGCTTGCACTGAACATTCGTGGGCATACTAAATCAACTAATTTTAAGAGTTCTGATGTATACTATGTTGATAGCTCTCGAAGAAGTCCTCTTGTCACATCACCCCTGGTACACTGCACCAGCTGGAAATCCACATCCCGGACAACACTATGGGTCAAGCCGGCTGGTTTGCTCTGTGGTCCTGAAAAGAAAGGAAACACAGAAAATTAATTTCACATATTTATCAGTTGATATAACTTTCATAGTTTATTAATAAGAACGCAACACACATACACTTAAGTCTTCTACACTTTTTATAATTTGTTTGAGATAAATTTATTCACATCCAAATAAATACTTTTTTTCAAGTTGAAATAATTTTGGCCTGAACTTATCCATGTTCTTTTCTTTTCCTATTTTCTTTCTTTCTTTCTTTCTTTCTTTCTTTCTCTCTCTTTCTTTCTTTTACTTAATCAACACACATTGATTTGTTATGTCACTGCCTATATATATTCTCAATACTAAACAAAACAAAAAAACTGCACACCAATAATATCCAGGTGCAATGAGGTGTGCCAGAAAGACTGTCTTTCTTTGACTGGACACTTTAGCATGCCCTGCTCAGCTGTCTCCACCAGATGCCTTGCTTTCTTCCTGGGAAAGGCGGGAAAAAAACCTACCTAGCCACTGGTCAACCTGGTCCCAGGAAGACCCTGATGACTCCATATGTGGTACAACTACAGCAGTTGTCTGTTTTTGACTTGCATCTTAAGACTTAGAAGCTGGGACAGCTTCCCCTCCCCTTGGCTAAAAACACAGCTTGAAACAATTTGGCCTCTTCATATCATCTGAAAAAAAAAGTTTACATTTATATATTTTACCATACTGCACTACTTGGCAAGGCACAAGTTGCCACAACAGGTGCTTAATTGGTATCACATAGCAATTTTGTGATGAAAATTAAATCAATGCTGAGCAAGTCTTGTTGTGTAACATGTATGTAGAGCTATTTATTTTGCATTAGTATAGTAAAACGTGCTTAACCAATTCTAAAACACAATTGTACCCAGACTTGGGATAATCTCCAAAATTAATATCTAGGCATATTTAAAATGCAATATTTCATGCAGCGAAGTTCCCAGTTCTTTATTTATTCATTTATTTGTTTATTTATTTATTTTTTATTATTATTATTATTATTTTTTTTGGAGGGGGGGGGTGAAGAAGTTTTTGCCACATGTGTGTGGGTATCATGTATTTGTAAAAATTATCCAACAGATATGAAGCCACAGGCATATTAGAACAATCACTATCTCACTTTGCACAGTTCTGTTTTTACTTTTGGTTGGTTTGTTGGAGGGGGTGGGGGTGGGGAGGAAATGGTACCACTGCCAAGATCAAGTATATATAGTATAAACATCAGATGAAGATTTTTGTCTCCAAATCAAGAGAAATATTTGACAAATATTCAGCATATTTACAAAAAATCGACAAGTTTGAATTTCAAAACTAACTAGGGCTAGGCCTAACTATAAAAATAAAACGCACAAAGTTCTCTACAAATTTCATCGTCACACCTTATCCGAAATGTCACATTAAAACATTGCATTTCATTTGGACATGATACAACAGCAGACTGCCGGTATTTAAAGCTTAATTTACTGCTAAGAATTCACAAAAATCCAACAAAAAGGGCAGTGCGATCTGTGACCGCTCCGTTTGTTTACATCGCGATATCGCACATCCGCCATATTGGATTTTACATTTTTCATCGACCCAAAAATTTTTGAAGACCCGCTTTGTCAATAAAATCATCGAATTCTGATACAAGTTGATGTCTATATTATTTATAACACTCTGATAAATCAAAGTTATTTGTTTAGAAGCATGATTCAATCTAGATCGTGCGTAAAACGACGCACAAGTTGACGAGGTCTGGTCTCCAAAGTGCCGATTAATCAGTTTAATCGAGTCAATGCGATTACACGCGTTACACTTCAGACTAAACTTTCTAGTTAAAATAAGGAAAGATTCCTCTGAAAATTCACCAGGACATTGTATAATGTATACTTGATAAAACTTACCAATCTCAGACCAAACTGCCCAGGGGATTTCGGAGGTGTGATCCGTGTTGACGCTCTGTGCATTCTCGGTGGCGACACGAAAAAATGGCGGAACTCCTTGCTCGCTTTAGGCAGGCTGAGCCAATGACAAAAATTAACGGCGTATTTTTGCGGTGCATAATACAAACTCAAAATTTTTTTCACATTCTTCTGCTTCAAATAAGCTTCTTAACCATATACAAATTTGTCATGTACTATTTTTCTAACATTTTGAAATTTTATTTCAAAGTTTTCAATTTATTTTTTTGTAAAGAATCCTTTACTGCATCTATGGAAAAATTCCATTTAAAATTCATAAAGTCAACTCTAAATGTTCGTACCCAGACGGCTACAGCTGCAATTTATGCTGAGACCGGCAGGTTACCATTGCTACTTAGACATCAAATTAAAGCTATAAAGTATTGGATAAAAATATTAGAGTTAACTGATGATCACCCTGTCAGACAGGCCTATCTTACTCTCTTTAATCTTGACTCTGTGGGTCAACGTAACTGGTGTACAAAAGTCAGAAATCTACTTAAAGAGCTGGGATGTGCTAATATTTGGAAAGATCAAAAGATATTAAATGGTGAAGCTCCTGTAAAGGATATTTGGAAAAGGATGCAAAACACCTTAGAAAATAAATACATACAGAGTATCCAACAATCTGATACTGGAACAAAATTACGAACCTATAAAATCTTTAAAGAAGCTTTCTGTAATGAGCCTTACCTGTCCGAGATAAAAGACCCACGTTATAGGGCTGCCCTAAGTAGACTGAGGCTTAGCTCCCACAACCTGGCCATCGAGACAGGCAGACATGCTAAGCCTGTAGTGCCTGTAAAGGACAGGCTATGCACAAAGTGTGATACTAATAGTGTAGAGGATGAAATGCATTTCCTACTAATTTGCCCCAGATACTCCACAGCAAGAGAGTCACTTCTCAGGGAATTAACTAAACTGTTACCCAACTTGTCTGATCTCAGTATTATAGAGCAGTTTAAATATATTATGCAATGCAATGATCATCATATCCTTTTATTACTCGGAAAATTTGTCCATGACTGTTTCAACAATTACAAGTAAAAGTTAATCCATTGCAGATATGTCTGTCCTCGGCAGAAGTACATGGATACATGTCACATACTAAAAAGTGGCATTTCTCTTGAATGACTGCAAAATTTAATTGATGTTTGACTTATTGTAGTGTTGTGTGTTAGATTTTACTTTGAAAAGTGTTTACTGTCAACTACATATGGTGCTGTAAGAAAGCACTCAAATGTGCGTTTGTGATTTAATGTGGTGTTGTAGGCCATTTAATAATTTCATGTTGTGCTGAGAACAAGTACACAGTGTGTGTCGTGCATTGTCTGATGATTTAATGTAGTGTTGTAAAGACCATTTTATAATTTACTTATAGTTCAATGTGGTGCTGATGATTTAATGTAGTGTTGTAAAGACCATTTTATAATTTACTTATAATTCAATGTGGTGCTGTAAACAAGTACACAAATGTGTGTCAATGGAATTGGAATTCCTAAGTTTTATTGAATTCTATACAATGTGTGGCACTTTATATAATGTGTAGCTGTAGGTTAGGATTTGTAGGTCCTATAGTGTGGTGCTCCTTTCAATGCTGTAACTGCAAAATGATACAGAGCCATCCTAGAGTAGCTTTATGGTATACCTTAGTAAGTGTCATTTTATATTACAGTGTAGCTAATAATGTTTTGCTATGTATCACTGACCTGACATGTAGGTCTGAACTGACCTTTGTATATTGATGTCAATAAAAAAAAATTATCTTGTAATGTTCTTCTGGGGGTACGCGTAAGTTTTTTATACGAAAATAAAGCTTAGAATCTGTTCTTTCTATCTATGGCAATTTTGAATTTAATCACTCATTCGGAAAATGACGCTGACCGAAACAAAGGAAAGGGTCAAATTTGGCCATTGCCCACACACGCGAAAAAGGTGTGAAAGCACTGAAAATGTCACTTTTTCACATCGCGCTCAATAAATAACATCCATATCAATGAAAATAACAACACCACAGCAATAAAGAAGAGATTTAGGCCTTTATTGTGATGTAAATTTTATTGTAAAGTGTCAGGGGTAAGTTTGTTAAAATGAGGCATGAAAATGGGCTATTCAAGTCGCTTTCTCGGACTTTTCAGGTCCCACAGCAGGTTCTCTGTGGTACCTACTGTAATGTGCAAAATTTAGGTTTAGCCAAACGATGTGAATTGTCTCATTTACTGGAAAAAGAACACTTTTCTATGTATGCAATGGTTGAAACGTTCCACCAATCTGATCATGACATAATATTTGAGAATATACATCCTCAATATAAGTGGTTAGGCAAAGCAAGGAAGAGCACTGTGAAAAAGACAGGAGGTGGTTTAGGTCTCCTAATTAGCGAAAGTATTGAGGTTCTAGATAACAATGTTTTCGACTCGAAAAATGATGAATTTGAGCGTTTATGGATAAAGGTCAAAGCTGGACAGAATATTTTTATGGTCGGGGTAACTTACTTTCCTAACGATGGAATAGATAAAGATAATAGTTCCTTTCTTATGACTGAACTGATCGAAAATATCAGCCAATTGCAATCTAAGGGTCACCATTGTATTTTGTTAGGAGATTTCAACTTTAAAATAGGAGAGTATCGTGTTGAAGGTAAAGCAAGTTTTAATGGCGACCTGCTAGAAAAACTGATAGAGACAGCTGATATGAAAGTTTTAAACAAATCTCCCCTATGCACTGGAAAATATACGTGGCATAGAGGTAGCACCAAGACCACTATTGACTATGCACTTATAAGCTCCTCTCTGGAAAATAACATAGACAGTGTCATCATTGATGAAGTTGGTGATTATGACTTAGGCAGTGATCACAATACAATATGTGTTTCGTTTAACTCTTCCGAGTGTAAAAACAATGCCCCCCTGGTAAAAAATATCATGAAGTGGAAAATCAATGAGGTAAAAGACTGGAGTGCTTTCAGACTAGCTTTATCTGCTAAATTTGCAAACTTCGAGTGTGACCTTTCCCAACCTATTAATCAAACATGGCTAGGATGGAAGGAGATTGTTACAGAAGTTGGTGAACAATATGTCGGTAAAAAAGAAATAAAAGACGATAAAAAGCATGTGTGTGACAAAGAAACTAAGAAACTCATTCAAAATCGTAGAACGGGAAATAGGTTCTACAGGTATTGGGCAGGCAAAGAAACTTGTGACTCAGAAATTTTACAAGAACTTTGGCAAGAATATTTGCGCAGAAAGCGAGATGTTCACGAAAAAATCAAAACCATTAAAGTCCAAAATAAAATAAAAGTTATCTCTTTAAATTCTAGAAAAGGAACGAAAAACACACGTTCATATTGGCGAATGCTGAAACGTTTGAATGGAAATAATGGACATCCCCTAAAAATCTGCGACCCTAATGACAAAAACAAAATTATTAACGATCCGAAGAGAATCAGTGAAATATTAGGTACATATTGGAAAAATTTGGGAAATTCTGGGTCACCGACAGGTGATAAAGACCTAAACAATACTTTGATGGAACATCTTTCTTGTGACGGAGATAAAGTAGACATGTCTGGCCTCACAGATATAGTAATAGATGAAAATGCTACCTGGAATGCCATTAGCAAACTAAAGAACGGTAAAGCCTGTGGTATCGATAATATACCAAACGAATTTTTAAAGCATGGCGGTGAGGCAATTGTTAACTCACTTACGAAAATATTTAAGCTATGTAAAATACTAGAAAGCTTCCCAGACGATTGGTCAAAAGGTTATATTAAACCAATATATAAAGACGGTAAGCCAGAGCTACTCAGCAATTATAGAGGAATTACAATTACTTCTAATGTATATAAAGTGTTTGCATCCATGCTTGAAACACAAATGATGTCTTTCTTTGAGGAACAGGAAACCTTTGGTGAACTGCAAGGTGCATATAGACAAGGTCGTAGGTTAGAAGATCACTACTTTAGTCTCAAAGGTCTATGTAGTTTAAGAAAGGACAGAAAAGAGAAAACATGGTGAGCATTTCTTGATATCAGCAAAGCTTTTGATACGGTAAACAGAAATCGGATGATGTGCGAACTGTGGAATAGTGGAATTCAAGGTAAAACATGGCGACTAGTACATAGATTGTACGAGAAGGTGGAAAACAAAGTTATATTTGGTCCTTTTGAAACTAATTGGTACGAAAGTGTTAATGGTGTGAAACAAGGATGCATTCTATCACCCACGCTATTTTCTATTGTCATGAATGATCTGCTCTTTATGCTTAATGAGCATAGGTTAGGAATAACCTATCATGAGGAACTTATTCCCGCCTTACTTTATGCAGATGACATTGTTCTGATGGCAAATGATGATAAACAACTACAGGAAATGCTTAATATTGCACATAGATTTGCTATAAAATGGGGAATGAAATTTAATGACACAAAATCAAAAGTTATGGTAATAGGTAAAAAAATGGATATGACAAGGAAATGGTTTTTGGGAACGTTGACACTTGAAGAATGCACTATGTATAAATATTTAGGTATTATATTTGCCCAGTCATTACAAGACTCTCCACACATAAAGCAACACTTGAAAGGTAAACTTAGTCGCTTAAATGGATATATATGTAGTATTCTCTCATCGCACGACAATATAAATAGAGTAACGTTTGGTGACAGTCTCTGGAAAAGCCTAATAATGCCTTCACTCTCACATTGCAGTGCAGTATGGTTTAACAATACAAAGGAAAGCACAAGTATTGTAAGATCATTCCAGTACACGGTGGCACGAGCTATTCTACAAGTAAGAGGTACCCCTGCAATGGTGGCAACACTAGGGGAGTTTGGCTGGCTACCACTGATAACCATCTTGAATAAACAGAGAGTAAAATATTATCATCATGTAAAGTATAACATTCCAGCAAACAGACTGTGTAAACGAGTACTTTGTGACTTAGAAACAAATTTTCAGTCCGGTCATAAATCTTGCTGGCCATACATGTCACAGATATCCACAATCTTGTCCGAGGCTGGATTAGATAATGTAAATTGCAGAGATACTGGTGACTGGATCTATCCTTTTTGTAAGTTGTCCACGCAAAACTACGTATATGACTTTTTTAAAGATATCGATGAAATGTCCTCCTTGTCATATTACAAATTGATTAAGTATTCCACGCTTGGGGAGAGATACATGTTCCAGGTAAATGACTTCAAGGGCACTCGACTAAAATTTATGGCTAGAACCGGATGTCTAGGATTGGAAGAAACATTACAGAGATGGAATTTGTCCAACGGAATTTGTAAACTATGTCATCAAGGTATAGAAGATTTATTTCATTTCACTTTCACATGTGAACACTCCAAGGAATTAAGAATTAAGATTTGGCGAAATTTGGAAAAATGCCTGTTGGAACATGGTTATACCCATGTATGGGAACATTTTACTCGCTCTTCCTTAACTACGAAATTTACGCTACTGTTTGGAATATCATTCAATTATGACCATGCTGTTAATGATATATTTGACAGTGCTTGTAAAACTTTCCTAAAAGAAGCATGGCGTTGCCGTATGGTAGCTCTTGAAGGTGCTGGCTGTGACATTTCTGTGTAGATTCTTAAAAAATTAACTGTGATATATAAGCTAATGTGTATGTGTGTGTATGTGTGTGTGTATGTATATATACACGCATATATATATATATATATATATATATATATATATATATATATATATATATATATATATATATATATATATATATATATATATATATATATATATATATATATATATATATATCTTCAACTGTGCCTGTTCACAGTAAAGAAATAGAGTTGTACAGTTCCCTGTAAGGTGCAGAATCCATAGATTTTAAATGGAGCTCCTATATTGTATATAAGTTTTATCTATTTTGAAGTGTACTTTAATTTTATACATTGTAATTATGACGATGTTAAACATTTATTTTCTACATTGTAAACCAAAAGTGCACGATGTACTTGTCCTTACGCTTTCTAGAGTTTTCTCCCAATGAGTGGTTTATCTCTAGTTTTAGCGCGGGGGACAAAACTATGATATTCATGATTGGTTACACTGGTTGAAAGCAAACTTTAAATGGGTAAGATACTTGGACGCATCATGGAATACACCCTGTTCCATCGATGCCCCCGGTGTAAAGGGGTAGTTTTCCTGATAAAATTATTTATTTATTTATTATTTACAAACCTTTGGCATTGGGTGCGGAATTCGCGATTTGGTATTTTGAAGAGGTAGCATCCAAAATGTATGTGTGATTAGTGTTAAGGGACGGTTAATTTGTCAAAAGAATGTAATGGACAATATATATGTATATATACATGGAGCTATGAGAAGCCTATTGATGGTTGCATGCGCATGTAAAAAGTAAATTCCAAAATGGTAAATGGATGCTGTTCCACGTACGGCTCAATGCTGAACGTAGATACAGCCCTACCACACACAAATCCTTACTTTGTAATATAGACGGCTTCTTGTAGTATACTTGGACGCATCATGGAATAAACCCCGTTCCATTGATGCCCCCGCTGTAAAGGGGTAGTTTTCCGAATAAATTATTATTATTATTATTATTATTATTATTATTATTATTATTATTATTATTATTATTATTATTATTATTATTATTATTATTATTATGCTGTCCTTTGGTTTTCCCAATTGCAAGTATACAGAGAAGGAAAGCAGGGAACTTTATTTTCAAGCCTCCCTCAGCCAGTTACAATAGGAGGACAAGCTGTATCTGTGGTCCTTCCAGGTGACCCACCATACCATCTGAAAGCTTGGCTTCTGAAGCCATTCAGTAATCAAGGCAACCTTACCGCAAAGCAAAATTTCTTTAACTATCGCCTGAGCAGTGCACGGATAGCTATTTTTGGATACATTTGGACGATTTGGACATTTCCTTAAGAGGCTTGATGTTGACATATCTCGAGTACCAACATTGGTGGCTGCTGGAGTTTTCTTTCAGAACATCTGTGAGCTCCAGCATGATGTATTTGAAATCAACTGGCTGCAAGGTATAGACCAAGAAATGGACAATGAAGCTGCTCCAGGAGTTGCCATTCCCAAACCAGAAGGCTCTGCTCCTGCTCTTCGGGGTCGATTGATGGAATGCAATTCTTGGGCCCAAAGAAGCCAGCAAATGCAAAGGAATAACGAAACTTGATATAAATTAAAATGGAACCTTGTAAGGCTCCCTTTCTGGCACCATTTTTTACCTGTACGCTTTTTGGAGGCATGTTGCATGGGAAATTTGCTGATTGATTCTGCTTTTTTTTCTTTCTTTTGTTTAAAAAAACTGCCTTGTGCCACGTGGAACAATTTTTGGGAAAGTCAAATTTAAAGCTGAGCCAACTTTGGTAAGAAATATGTATGCGGTGCGGGGGCAAATCAGTGGGGGACAAATAAAATTTGCTCCTCCTCCTGAGGTGGGACAAATATGAATTTTTACCCCCGGGGGGTATTTTTTACCGCTGTTAAAATTTAGTACACATGTCATGTTTACTCCCTCGGGTAAAAAATGTACCCCCCTAGAATGAAAGAGATTTTGAGTGTGCTATCTTAAAGTAAGTCATAAATACTACAATGTGATCAACAAGAAATCTGTTTACTATAAGATTTATACCACTCAATATGTGCACTAATTATATGCTGCAACAAGAAGGATATATGTTTTGATTATGTGCAATATATACATTGTAAAATATATGTAGGCCTACCATTTATTCCGGAATAAAAATCATTAAAAATCAGTGGATTAGATATCTTCGATCACGCAGCGACCAATAGTAGAAGACTCCTCCCCACAATTCTTTACTGTGTATTGCCCGTACAATATTAAATTAGATTAACAGCCGGAAGTGTTTTGTCTTTTTCAAATTACCATATGATATTAACCTTCACAATTTTCGAATAAAGTGTGGAGATGCGCCGTGAGCCAGGTGCAGATCTAAAGATCATGTAAATCGGTTGGTAACTTCTCGAGTTGTGGCCAAAATGAATTTTTCACAAGTAGGTCCAAACTGAAAGAAAGTCCAGGATCAAATAGCTTTTAGGACACACGCAGGTACAGACTGACTATTCTGGTGTATTGCATATTGACACATTGAGCTATCATGTTGGCCTAACTTTAAGAATTTGCCTGCTCCGTGACCCTGTTTGAAATGTCACATCGGTACCCCCGCTTTTTTACTTTGATGATGATGATGATGATGATGATGAGAGAGAGAGAGAGAGAGAGAGAGAGGGAGAGAGAGAGAGACAGACAGACAGACAGAGAACTACAGGAAAGAAAGATAGAAAGAAGAACAAAATTTACAGGTATCCTTGACGTCGGGACATTAAGCCTAGGCCGATTGATCCGTTGCTACAGTGTTAGCGTCACTACAATACAATTACGATGCAATGCGATGCATTTTATTGTAGTGCAGTTCGATGCAATGCAACAAGATTCAAGATCCATTTATTTGAACACTACAATGCATGTACACGAAGATAACACACTAAGTTGAGACCATCTAGTTCTGGTATTGCTGAGGAGACTACCTTTAAGACTTGCATAGCCGCTTTCAGAACAGCCACCTTCACAACTGAACCAAAAATATTGATTCATGACCATAGAGGTTGAAATATTGTATGCAAGCATATTGGGATGTTCCTCCGTGTTTTATTTCATAGAAATCACAACCTTACAGTTACCGGTAACACATTGACAAACTTGTTTAGTTTCAAATCATTTAGTATGAAATATAACCTGCACACATTCACATATTAAGTTTGCCTGCAAGTATAACAGTTTGCTAATTGACACCTTTCACCATAAGGGTTGAACATATTTTGTTCAGCTGTTCTCTTGAATGTCTAAAAACCTAGTCTGGTTATCTCTCTCAAGAAACTTGATGTGAGGTCATCAGAGTTAATCAAATCTGGGATTTTAAATGTTATACAGTTCCTAATAATGTTTTTGTTTGTTAATCACATCACTTGATGTGAAGTCTCAAGTTTGGTATATTCGTAATTTGATCTTCTTCTCTATATATACTGGGGGCCCCGAATGTTTCTTATGGTTCCGTCAATCCGATTTGCTAGATTGAAGTGAAAACTCTAAAAGTAATAAGGTTATTGTGAACCTTATAATAAATTTTCAAACATGAAAAGTGAAACAAATCTTCAAGTTTAGTATTAATAAATTTTTATAAATTGGGATCCGTATGTGCATTATATTTGGATTTAACTACTGCTCGAAGAGCTTTTTCCTGTACTTTCTGCAGCCTATTTAAGTTACCAAAACCCCATAATGTTATCCCATAAGTAATATGAGACTCTAAAAGACTTCTATAGTCACAAGCAGAATATTAGAAGGTAGACATTTTTTTTCAGGTTTTCTTAAAATTCCACTTATTCGTGATATTTTGTTTGCAAGTCCACTAATATGTTATAATAGTTAGATGACGGTCAATTAATACGCCTAAAAACTTCATTTGTGTGACGTATTGGAGGAGTTCCACGTATCTAAGGGTAATCGTTAGGAATTTCCCTTTGTGTCAGAGTTTCCTGCTGAAAATGGAAAATTATAATTTGGTTTCACCAAAATTTAATGAAAGTTTATAACTTCAAACCAGTCGCACATTTGAGAATAAATTTTATTGAGACTGGTATGCAATATTTTGGCACCGGAAGTCAATCCAAACCTAGTTGTTCACTTAGAAGGTGATAGAGTGCTTGTTTATCTGACACATGGTAATGACAATCTTATTTTATTGATATTTTTGATGGTGTCCAAAACTTTATTATGGATACAAGACGGTTTATATCTTGAGTTGGTAGAAGACGAATATCATGTTAGTATATACTGACCAATTTATTTGTCCTCAGATATTGCTTTGTCTTGCGTGTTTTGTACATGTGATTGTGTGTCTCTCTGTGTATGGAGAGCTACTCACTTAGTATTTTTGTACTACTCGGCAATCCAGGTAAAATAAATATGTTTAAATTAAAAAATATTTTATTCAGCTTTACATTTATAACTTCAAGGTTTTCTGCAGATGAATTGAGACTATTTTGGTGTGAACAATGGGCATGAAAGGTTTGTATCATCTGCAAAGATTAATAATGTTGAAGTTTGAAGCCCATGATATATCATTTACATAAATGATGAACAACAAAGGTCCAAGAATTGACTCTTTAGGAACACCAGTTGTTATCTGTAGTAATGATGAAGTTTCATGTTCCAATTCAACAAAATGTTTTCTATTTGGCAAATAGCTTTTGAACCAGTTTAATTCTTGTTTTTGGTACCATTATGTCTTAATTTGGTTAACATAATATCATGATCTATGGTATAAAAAGCGTTAGAAAGGTCTAAAAAAACTGCTGTGGGGATTCTGTTAATATCATCGTGATCATATAATCGGTCAGTAAACTCTAACAATGCTAATTCTCTAGAATATTCTTTCTGGAATCCATACTGATGTTTGTAAAGTAAATCATTTTCGATAAAGTATCTATATATGACTGATTATTTACGATCTTCTCGTACATGTTTGAAATTGCGGATAATAATGGAATGGGTCTATAATTGTTTATATCATGGTCACCCTTTTTTGTAAACTGGCATGATCCTTGCAACTTTAAGTTTGTCTGGAAAGACTCCGTTAGTAAACGATTGATTTGTGAAGTCTGTCAGTACTCCTAAAAGTCCCAACAAGAAACATAAAGCGTGGTGAAGAACCGTCCAATATTTTCTGAACAGGAATCATCACCTGTCTATATCCTCGATTCTATGCAATGACGGGCATGTCACTGAAAATACATCAAAAGTAGAAATTTTTAACTAATTTTTCTTAAATCAGAGTCATCTTAGTCAAATCCACTGTTCAAAATCCATTGCCGCCTGACCACCTTGTAAATACTCTCGACAATCTAACTATTTCTGAAAATGAAGTGTTGGACATCCTCAAAAGTCTTTACACTACCAAAGCGAATGGTACCGGCGGCATAAGCACATTACTCTTTAAAGAAGCCGCACCCATTATTTGAATATCACTTACAAAATGATTTAACTTGTCTTTAGAACAAAAACAATTCCCTCCCATCTAGAAAGAAGCCAATGTTACACCTTTCTATAAAAAAGGTGACTAGAGTCAACGTAATAACTATCGTCCCATATCTCTGTTAAGTTGTACGGGAAAAGTGATGGGAAAGGTCGTATTTAAACACGGTTCAACTTTTTCGGGAGAATTCTATTATTTCTGCAAAGCAGTCAGGGTTCATACCTGGCGACTCCACAATTAACCAGTACTTTCTGTATATCATGAGTTGTGCTTAGCCTTGAATCAGCATAAAGAAGTTAGAGTTGTTTTCCTCGATAGTAGCAAGGCATTTGACAAAGTCTGGCATAAAGATCTGTTTCACAAATTGGAAAAGAATGGTATCACTGATAACCTTTTGACTTGGTTCGAATATTACCTTTATAATCGGAGGCAGCTTGTCGTTCTCCATGGCAAATCTTCCAGTGGGGAATTATTGATGCCGGCGTGCCCCAAAGATCGATACTGGGTCCTTTGTTTTTCCTTATCTATATTAACGATATTGTAAACGTCGTTAATTCAGAAATTAAGCTTTTTGCCGATGACACGTCACTGTATCTTGCCTTCAAAACGCTGCTGAGCGTTACTGCTGTTCTAAAAGGCGATCTAGCATCTTGAAATGAATGGTCAAGGGAATGGCTCGTTTCTTTCAATGCACTTAAAACTGATACCATTCTTATTTCTCTTAAAAGGAATCCTTCTGATCACCCTCCTTTATTTTTCAAAGACATAAACTAGAGAATGTATCCCATCATAAGCATCTAGGTCTAGTTTTAAAATCAGATTTAAAGTGGAACGAGCATATCAAACCGATTGCGACGAAAGCTGGCAAACAACTTAACATCATGAAAACCTTACAGTACCGACTTGAGTAAGATACCGTAGAAACGATTTACACTTCTTTTATACGGCCAATTTCGGAATATGGTAACGTAGTCTGGGACAGCTGTGCACATGCAGATGAGAGACTTTTAGGAGATTTACAACTGACTGCGGCACGTATTGTGACAGGGGCAATGAAAACAACTCCTTTTGAAAAATCGTACGAAGAAACTGGTTAGGATACATTATCAAAATGAAGGGAGCGATCTAAACAAATAATGATGTATAAAATTGCTCATGGATTAACTCTCAGTTATGTCCATGGGGCTCTTCCAAATGTATTAACACCTGAGAGCGACCTCCGCCCTAACACCAGGACACGATTGGCCCAACATCGACGATGCGATTTACCCTCCTTTAACTGCAGAACGATTTTATTTCAGAAATTATTCTTCCCTTATATTACTACTTCTTGAACTCTCTCCCTTCCAAAATTCTAAATCTCCCAACCCTTGCGCAGTTCAAACAACGACTTTCTGATCCCAGACCATGTCCTGTCAAATTTCCAGAACTTCTTAATGTAGGTAAGAGCTACTTATCAGTTTTACACTCTTGATTGCGTCTGCGCCGCAGGTAGCCAAATGAACATCTCTTCAGGATAGGCATGACAAATTCTGCTACCTGATCATGTGGCCCCACTTCTGAAGGCGTTTGGCACTACTTTCTTACGTGTCCAAGAGATACTGCTGCCCGAGATATATTGCATATACTGCTGTTAGTGCAGTAGCGCCTTTTTCAGTTAACACGATCTAATGGTAGTGATTCCTGTTGTCTCCAGGACAATATTACCTGTGCAAGAATTTATTGAAAAAAGGAAACGGTTCCTGGGTGAAATGGTAACGTAGTTCACCTAATAATTGGGTCTGTTTGATTGTTTGCCCCTCGTGTCCCGACAAGCCCTCCCAGATGCTACCGGAACGGGTGTTATATTTCCCCTCCCGCTTTGTCTGGTATCTGAACACAAGAGACGGACAACCGTACCCTATGTAAATGAGCTTCCCGGTCTGCTTTTTTTTTTTGTGGTGTCCTTTTCTTCGTTTCTCCCTGTCCCGCCGCCCACCTAGTTCTTTCTGATTTCGGTGAGCGAGGGTATACTGAAAATGTCCTGTAAAGTTTGCCCTATGATCTTATCCTCTCTCTCTACAAGAGGGATTATTGTACAGGGCTCTGCTCTTCTTCCCAATTGTATTTCTCTGAAATAAAATATATTTAAACTGTACTTGAGTTATCCTGGAAAGCTTGTCCTGTGATCTTGTCCTCTCTCTACAAGAGAGATTAGCATAGGGCTCTGTCCTCCTTCCCAATTGTATTTCTCTGACATAAAATATGTTTAAACTACACTGGAGTTATACTGTAAAGTTTGTCCTGTGATCTTGTCTTCTCTCTACAAGAGGGATTAGTATAGGGCTGTGCCCTTCTTCCCAACTGTATTTCTCTGAAATAAAATATGTTTAAACCAATACTGTCAGTGGAGATATCAAGTGGTGAGAAGACAGTTTCAGGATTTTATTTGATATTTTTCATGCCCAGGACTATTTATTTTTACTTTAAATTTTCAATGGTGCTTTGAACTGTGATCTCACTGACCGTATCAAACTGGAAAGAAATTGTTACTTGGGTTTTCAGATAATCATTAAATATAATTTCCCCAATTATTACTTATTTTAGATGCTAGTGATGGTCCAATATTTACACAAAAATTATTAAAACAAGACACTATTTCTTTGGTCTCTGCAAGTTTTTTCCCTCATGCAGAAAATAATTAGGTATACTTTTATTCCCTTTTCTATATTTGATCACCCCATTTATAGTTTCCCATGTCCTTTTTATGTCATTTTTTACAACTATCGAACTTATCAAAATAGTATGTTTGTTTAGCATCTCGAATTAATCTCCGTAAAATTGTATACAAGTCCGTAAGTAAGTCTTTAATGCTTCATAGTTTGGAGATCAACTCAAGTTGAGTGTAATTCTTTGTATGGTTTATCTCTGTACTTGATTACACTTATGCGCATCCATGTATTTTTGCCCTACTTGCATTTATTAAATCGGACCTGTTTTGAGAAAAATGGGTAGAGTATGCCTTGTTTCATTTTTCATTGAATTGTCTGTATGCCTCCAGTCCAATTAACTGTAGATAGGGATCTCTTTCTGAATGGCCTTGAAAACTCCATAAGTAGTGCGGTAGATCTTAGTCCAAAACATCTACTCGTCATCGGCGATTTCAACGACAGGTGTCACAAATGGGATACAGATCATTCCGAAAGGGAGCTTGGCCTACACCTTGTCAACCTTTTATCCAGAAATAGTTTATTTCAACTTATTGACCAGCCTACCCGCTCAAGTGAACTTTCAGAGAGCCTGCTTGATCTTATTATAACTGAGTCACCTGGTTGTATGCTAAGCTCGGGGACGCGGGCACCAATTGGAACCTCTGATCATTCTGACATTTATTGCACATTATCACTTCGTCATAATGCAGACAAGCCCTTCAAACAAAAAATCTGGGACTATAAACGAACAAATTTTGTTGATTTATCTAGAAGTCTTTCAGATGCTCCTTTTAAACTGGTTTTGACATTTTTGATAACATAAACGATATTGTTTCTTTCTGGTCTGATCTTTTCATTGAATTATGCAAACAGTTCATTCCTTGCCGTGAAATTCTTATTAGTCCTAAAGGCAAACTTTCGGTCACTTGTGAAATCAAGAAATTAATGAGACAAAGGAATCGAGCCTGGTATAGACACAAACGGTTTTCCAAAAGACAACGAATTTTCACACTTTGCTGAAGCTTTCAACTTAGAGCATCTGTTTCAGTTTTACAAACGCAAACGTAATATTAGCACACTCGGAAGGTCGGCGATATCTTATTTTGTCAAAATTCGTTCCGAACTTGACAAATGACACAAATCCCAAGAGATGGTGGAACCTGAGTAAATGTTTTCTTGGTTCCAAAATTCATTATTCCATCCCTTCAATGATATTTTAAAATTAAAACTGAGAAAGTATGGCATCATTGACAATGAGTTCAATTGGTTTTCTTCAAATTTATCAGACAGGCGACAGGTTGTAGTTTGTAACGGAAAATCATCAAATAGGCAAAGTGTAACGATTGGGATCCCCCAGGGATCTATCGTCGACCCTTCCCTCTTTCTTTTGTATGTTAACGACGTTGTTCAGTATGTAAACAAAGGCTCGTGCAACTTGTTTGCCGACGACACCATAATTTATTCCACAGGTACAAGTCTCCATGTAGTAACTGAATCTTTACAGGATAATTTAGATGATGTTAGTTATTGGTACACTAGGAATAAGCTTTCAGTCAATGCAGCTAAATCGAAGTCTATGCTTGTCACACCCAATGCAATTAATAAGGAACTTTTCAAACTTTATATGGACGGCGAAGAAATACAACAAGTTAGTGATACTAAATATATGGGTGTGTATTTGGACGAAAATTTAAATTGGTTCGTACATTTGCCAAAATTATATGTCAAAGTTATGTCAAAATTAGCTGTTTTAAGACGATTAAGTAAGTTTTTACCGAAGAAAATTTTGGAATTAATTTATAAGACGAGGATATTGTCTTGCATTGACTATGCAGACACAGTATGGGGAACTTGTGGTATGAAGGGACTAAAAATGGCCCAGAGATTACAAAATGCTGCCGCTAGGGTAATCACCGGTGACTATGATTATGTAAATGTACGAGGGGAAGACCTAGCCAGGGAATTAAAATGGCAAACTATAGCAGAGCGGCAGCGATTTCCTACTGTGTTTTTAATGTATAAATGTGTGCACGGTTTAGCCTCCAGCTACCTTTGTGACCAAATAACCCTTATGAAGGACATCAATATGTATCAAACACGTCAGACTAATGGACTCAATGTTTTTATTCCTTTTCCTCGTAAGGATATCTTTAAAAGATCTTTTATTTACAATGGTGCTACAGGGTGGAACAGCCTTCCTGACTTTTAAAAACAAAATGGCAATGTTGATGAGTTCAAAGTAAATTACAAAAGATATTATTTTAATTGATCTCTTCATATATGTATTATGTGTGTGCTGAAAAAGGTTATGTATATTTTTTTATTGTATGTATCTTACTGTATATTATTTTGTATATTATTTTATCTTGTAACAGGCCTCGTGGAAGAACAGCCTTTGGCTGAACGAGTGTCCCTGTATAAATATGTTCAAATAAAATAAATAAATAAAATCCCTCTTCCTCTCGAAAATGGCCATGTGTTCACTAGCCATGCAGAACAGTGTGACATATTTAACAGATATACTTTGCTAGCCAGTGTAAAATCCCAATAGAGTCTGATCCTTTGCCGTTACCGGAGTTCTCTTTCCGAACTGAGACACGTATAACTCTGCTCCCCTTCAATGAGAACGAGGTTTTATAAGTACTGCTATTCCTAAAGATTAGCTCAGCGTCGGGCCCTGATTGCATTGGGAATATATTCTTTAAAAAAGCAGCGCCAGGTATTGCTCCTTCTTTAACAAAATTATTTAACTTTGTCTCTCTACATCCTGCTTTCCCGATCTTTGGAAAAAATCTAACGTTTGCCAAGTTTTTAAAAAGAATGACAAGCAAATCAAAGAAAATTACCGTCCAATTTCACTTTCGCGTAATGTTTCGAGAGTATTTGAACGTCTCATCTATAATGTTCTTTATGAGTACCTCATATGTCATGAACTATTGACCTTGAAAAACTCTGGCTTTGAAGCAAATGACTCTACAAATAATCAACTCATTAAAATACTTCATGACATTTATAATGGCCTCGGACTTAGACATGAGGCATGCATGGTATTTCTTGATATCTCTAAAGCTCTCGACCGTGTCTGGCATGAAGGACTCGTCTTTAACCTAAAACAATATGGTATTGTAGAACCTCTTTTAGGTTTGTTACAAAGTTACTTATCAAACCCTTTTCAGAGAGTTACTATTGGTGACCAGTCTTCTGATTGGCTGCCGATAGAAGCTGGTGTTCCTCAAGGATCAGTACTTGGCCCTATTCTATTTTTAATGTGTATTAACGATATTACTGTTGATATCTCTTGTGATATAAAACTTTTTGCTGATTACTCCAGTATTTTAGAAGTTGCTCAAGACCCTCATGTCTCAGCAAATCGGATTAACAGCTACTTTGTGAAAATTGGTGCATGGGGTAGACTTTGGAAAATTACATTTAATGCCTTAAAATCAATTTCCTTATTATTCTCATCTGAACGTCGGAAACAAGAACACCATACTTTAAACTTAGATTACACCCTTATACCTGAATCAAACACTCACACTCATTTAGGCATAACCCTTTCTAGTAATTTGAAATGGGATGCACACATAACCTGCGTTATAAATAAGACAGGTAAACGTTTGACTTTACTGCAAAGATTGAAATACAAACTATCCAGAAAAGCTCTGATCAGATTATATACAACCATGGTTCGACCGATACTAGAATATGGATGTGTGATTTTTGACAATTGTACCGATGGTCTAGCTAAATCTCTAGAATATGTTCAATGTGAAGCTGCACGGATCTGCACTGGTGCACTGAGGCACTCTCCTCGTACTCATTTACAAAGAGAGCTGGGTTGGCAGACCTTGGCCACTCGCAGAAAATATTTCAAACTAATCCTGTTTTATAAAATGGTCCATAAGCTAGTCCCTTCCCACTTACATGACCTAGTGCCTGGCCGTTTCGGGAACACTGTTTTACGAAATCGCCTCAATTTATGACAAATTAAATATTAAAAAAATGCGTTTCGGAAACTCTTTTCTCCCGTCATCTAAAAGACTTTGGAATGATCTACCACTTGATTTACGTAAGACATCTTCCTTGAATAATTTATTTTCAACATATTTTTTTCACCTGGATTGCCAAGTAGTACAATAATACTAAATGAATGGCTCTTCAGACACAGAGGGACACACAATCATATGTACAAAACATACAGGACAAAACGACATCCGAGGACAAATAAATTGGTCTGTATACTAACATAATATTCATCTCGTACCAATTCAAGGTATAAACCGTGTTGTATCTATAATAAAGTTTTGGACAGAATAAAAAATATCTAAGTTGTCGCTTGACGAAAGATTGTCATTACCATGGCATGTGTCAGATAAGTAAGCACTATATTACCTGCTAAGTTAACAACTAGGTTTGGATTGACTCCCGGTGCCAAAATATTGCATACCGTTCGCAACAAGGATACTCTATGATATGAGAACAGGGGACATTCGAGGAAAAAATGGTATGTACTCTCATTGGGATATGAGCAATTACATGCAGCAGGCGGAAGAATATTTAGTCAATGAAGATATGAGAATTAAGACGACAACAATCCAAACATAGTTGTGTATGTATAATATTAGGAAATCTTTTGCCGTGCGAGTAGCGACCTGGGACCGGATCAACGGAGTACTTTTTAGTTTAGATTTGAATTGAACAAGTGAAGTAGATTGTCTTATATCATCCGGAAGGTATTCCAAGGTAATCTAAAAAATACACCTCTGGCTGTCCATCATGTACCAAAATACTTCGAAAACGGTGATCGTTTTTCAAATATATGCCACACACAACTGCGCCTAAATTGCTCTCGTTTAAATAGTCGTCGTTTCAAAATCAATGCTGTTCCCTCAGCTGCCTGTGAATGCTCAGATCTGTAGAAGATGTTCACCATTTCTTTTTCTAAAATGCCCCCGTTACGTAACCCAAAGGAATGATCTTCTGAAGACTGTATGTGGAATACTCACGCCGGACGTAAATCCTTCATTGATAGTACATTTAGCTGGTGACATCTTAATCAGGTATCTTATTCATTTTAGTTCAAACATAATTATTTCAACTGGATCGCCCTATAGTACATCGAGATACATGTCACTAATCGAGGGGTATTCCAGAACATGGAGTGACACACAAAATGTATATTACAAAACACACAGGACAAAGCAAGAACAAAGTTACCCAATTAACAGAGAAGCTGCACACATGCTTCAGATTTGTACCCTGCATACAAAAATCACCGTAGTAGTAGTCACCAAAACGCAAAACAAAGCAAAATAGTTCACTGCAGGTAGAATGTACATATATACGTCCCTGTTCACAATAGTACGGACTATCGGTAGGAAATTTCATACAGGACACTCAGGAAGTAAGAATTATGTAAATCAGCGACTAACTCAATTGAAAATTACTGCTTATGGATAACAGAATTAAGATATAAAGCGTCTTGTATCTACGATGTATCTGTGGAAAGCATCACAAATTTGTATGTTGAAGGGAATGGACACTTCGTCGCTACCAAAGAGAAGAATATGAGCTAGTCTGTCACTCGTTGTGTGTATAATCAGACTCGGGTGGACGCCGGGAGCAATAAAAGGGATGATGGAGTTGAGAAGTCTAATTCTATAAGTTGAATACTTTGGACAAAAGAACAGATAATGTTGCAGATCTTCAGTGGGGTAGGAACAGGAACATGTAGGCTGCGGGATGATGTTGACTTCAAAGAGATCAAAGTTAAGTCTCGAAAATCCAAGACGAAGCTGTGTCTGACAAATGTTGGCAAATCTGTGTCCTTGGGTGAAGTAAACAGGAACATGATCCACTGCTAGTAGTGTTGCTTTCAGTTTTGATTTGAATATTTGGAGGGAAATTGAGTTTCTTATATAGGAGGGAAGATTGTTCCACAGTTTGATAGCGTCAGGTAGGAAGGATTTGTCTAAGCGGTTTGTTCTGCAATTGATGGGACGTGTGGAGTTAGTGTGGTATTAGAAACATTCCTGATGATATTAATATCGAGATATTTGAAGCTGTACAACGATATATAGTCGAAACCAGAAGATTTCATTTTTAGCCTTTCTCATCTTATGTAGTTGGTAAAATTACACCCGTTAATAGGTTTAATCTCAATATCTTCATTTTCCATGCAATATCATTTTCTTACATGCAGTCTTCGGTTTATTGTATTTGTCCTGTGTGCCATGTATATACATTGTTGTCCTATCTCATGTTTTTGGAGAACCTGTTTTGTTAGTGCTCCATTGTACTATTATGTAATCCAATTGAAATAGATATGTTTAAATCAAATCGTGTAAAAAAAAATTTCTGAGATATTCACTACCAAAAGCAGCCTAGGAGATTTGCTGACTTTAATTGCTAACAAATGACATCTTCTTAGGCCATTAGGAAGGATAACTAAATGCTAATCCCTTAAACTCTGTCATAACTTTGACCTGTACACTTCAAAGCAATGTAGTGATTCTAATAAATTCACTTGAGTGAAATAATCCGCTCACCTGTAAAAATGTATCCATGGAGGCTTTGACTGAGAATGGTTATCTAAACATCACCATTATATCAGTGGCCACATATCCAATGCCAACTACCTGATTGACTCCATAAAGCTTGTACTGACAGGGGAATACTTTTTCATCTGAAATTTTTGCGTAGAAGTAAATATGTTACAGTGAAACTATTTAGTATGGATAAAGATTAGCATAATTAGCACCTCAACATCCCAAAGGTAACAAAAGTTCAATTTCACTGATTTGAAGGTCTCAGGTAAACCCCGGCACCTGAGGTCCTCTTCTCTCAGATGTTGAATTGCGCTATTTACGCCAAATATTGCGTTGATCGATTGGGTATTTTAGGCAAAAAGTTTAGCTTGTTTTCTTCAGGTAAAATGTTTTAAACCATCAACAACCCACAGAGTATATTTCTACTTTCAAATAACTTAACAAATAATATATATATAGGCCTATATTATATATTGATGTCTATTTGTCAATAAAATTATATATATATATATATACATATATATATATATATATATATATATATATATATATATATATATATATATATATATATATATATATATGTATATATATATATATATCTTTTACAATGACAAGACGATGTTTTATTGTAAGGGTGGCCGTGGTGTCGTTCCATGAGAAATGTACCTTTTTTCTCACCTTTTTTGACCGGTGAGGGGAGGAGTTCCCTCTGGCCTCGATTTCGCCTGTGACGTAGGGGCTGAGGAAGAGGCTGTAGCAAAAATGGCGTCTTTCAGGACAGGTGGAAATGAGTGATGCAGCTTCCTGACGAATTTCTATTTTGAACTTACACCAATGGGAATTTAAACATGAGCAGCGAAGAGAAGATTTGCTTATATCTTAATAATCATCAGATTCAGCCAGTTGTTGTATCATAACGGCGATGACAGTGCTATCACTGTCCCGTCGATGTGCACTGTCAATCAAAGGATGTGGTTTCTGAGGTATTTCCGGGTCGGTTACAACGTTTTACTCACTGGTAAGTTTTTGTGTCCACAGTGACACAAATGTAATCTTCTGGAGGAAAATACCGTGTGAAGTTTACTGCTGATCTTGTATTGAGGCTGGAAATGTGTAGATTACTTCGTTCACAACAGAGATGTAGTTTGAAGATGTATGTCATAGCATAGGGACCTGTCAAAATATATGTGCGTGTCGTCCGTGCTCACAGACATCAACTTGTCATATTTCTCATCCAGAATTCAATACAGTGTCACTGTGATGTCCTTCATCAGCAAAGCAAGCTAAACAGATAAGCAAACACTGGCGACTCGACCACTGACACCAGACCCTCATGACTTCATAATATTCACGCTAATTTCAGGATCTGCCACTGTTCAATTCGTGTAAACATGAAAATATTAAGTTACAACAGCAGGGACCTCTGATATGGACTACAGACAGGAGTGTCAAAGTATGCCTCAAAGTACTGTCCATGCGAATCCTCCATAGTCCCCGTTTTTGTGGTTGCAGATGATGTGCAACACTTTGTTGAAAACTGATTTGCCAAAGGGCAATTACTTACACAAGTTTGCCTTACCTTTTTCTTTTTTTTACTTTTCTGCTTCCTGCTTGGTCAGGCTAGTGGTGTTCATTTTGCTCAACTGCTTCTTGGTCCAAGCACTTTTGCCAACAGGTCAAATCATAAAACTAAGTAGTTAGCCTTACACTCATAGTATTAGAGTACAGTTCCTGCTTATTTTGTTCTAATTTCTCCACTTGGTTTCTGTTGCTGACACATGTAAAAATTGGCGTTTTGTGTTGGTTGTCACATTTAACATGCCTTCCGAAGAAGAAAACTGCGAAACGAAGTGAGCTACACGGTGGCTGTTAGCTAACTGTTGAAGACCCCCTCAGTCCAGCTTGAATGGATAGGCATTCTCTTTGCCTGTGTTTACATTATATTTTTGGAAAGAAAAACCCTGAAAATATCCAAGGTGATACCATTAAACACTGTTGAATAATCAAGACTGTGTTCTGTTTAATGTTATGTCAAAATGTTTCCCAACACATCCCGTTGATCCAGAGGACATGCAGATCACAAAGTTTGTCAGCCCTGCCACAAAACTCTCAGTTCTGGCCTGAAGGACTGGCATTATTTCAACCCCTCTTGCTGCAATTGGGTCATACCCTGTCATGTGTTTTATACTTTCATGAAAATGGCCAGGTGTATGGTGCAGTCAGTTTCATTGTTTGAAATAAAGTGCTGTGAGGTACTTTATTTTTTTTTTTCTTCAAGATTCACCAATGAAAAGTAAATTTTTGCAATTTTTGCCTATGTGTGATGCACAAATTGGAAGTTGTATGTCCTCAATGACTATGCCATGAGCAGTTACAAACAAATTTGTATCAGGGACATACATGCACGCTGCCGTAGGATCATGATGGTTTCAAATCTTGTACACTGTAGTGGAGTATGGCATAAAGCTCAATTTTGACCACAATATTTGGATTCTGATTGCACTGTCCACTTTGTTTAAGTGTGATTAGCTGATTGTGAGGTGGTGACTTGGCAGTTAGTCAACTGCTACCAGGCAGGGAACTGTGGATATACATATATTGGCTAGCAATGAAAGCTCTCACTAGCATGACTTTTGCACCTGATTGTTTTTAAAGCAGCTGCAACCTACTTGCCTGTGAAGCGGTCTAGTGCTAAACACTAAGGTAAGATATAGATAGATAGACAGACAGACAGACAGACATGTCAGTTCAGACGTACATGTTACGTCAGTGATACATAGTAGAACAGTCACATTATTACCTAAATGTACACTGTAATATCCAATTACACATACTATTAAAGGTATATGCCATAGAGCTGTGTGGGTATATATTCACACACAGAGCTAAAAGATCTATGACTGTTCAGTTTCAGTACTGAAAAGAGTACCACACTATAGGAGTATAATAAAAATTTGATGAGTTATGCAACTGTGGTAGCAGACTTTTATCCATTCAGCACACACATTTGTGTTTGGGGGCCAGGTAACTAAATTCTTGTTCACACAAAATTGGTTTAAACATATTCTATTTTGCAATTGGAAAGCAGGGCGGAGCCCTATATTAATTCCTCTTGCGAAAGAAAGGACAAGGAACAGGACAGATGAAACATCACAATCCCCTGGTGCCTGACCATGTGGGGGGAACATAATGAAGAAGTGGGACAACACAAAACAAGACAGATAGTGGGGCGTCGTAGTTCAGGAAAAATTGTACCTGTTACAAACTTGTTTATATATATTATTAGGTTTATTAGTGTTAATTCTGAGGGGCAAATCTGCCAGAGCTTTGGTGCTCTTGACTCGCCTATGTGCTCATGTGGTTCAGGTGTCGAAGATGCAATGCATAATTTTTTCACTTGTCCTCTATTTACTGTACCATGATCAACATGGCATTCTATTATTACTCCACTCGCCCATTCACTTTGAAAACAGTATTGTGTGGCTCTAATGAATGTTCTTTTTCACACAGTGACAAGATTTTTGTCAACAATTCATGAATATATTTTTGATACTTATCATTTCAAAGCAACAGTTATTGGTTAGGTAAATTAATGTAACCATGAGAAAGGTTACTAACTGATTCTCTCTGTGTGTCTTTTTTAGCTCAGCTGGCTTGTCAGCCAGCAGAGCTTAAATGCCATCACTCTTCGTCCATTGTCTGTTGTCCGTCCATTCACAATTCACAGAGATACTTTATTGCATAAATGCCCGATTGGGCCAAAGCATACATGAGCGCCATCTGTAGGCAATACAAATAATCAGTCGTACATATCAGTTTGTCACGACATCTAGTGGTCAAAGTGTATATTAAGCCACTTGGTTTAGCACCAAGATGTAAGTTTTACATACAAACTACAAGCAATTTAAAATTTATAAACTATACATACGAGATCTAGAGATGGACAGAATGTACGCTACAAAATACTGTCAACTACATATCTACATGTGAACTACATAATAAAAGTACCAACTGGGCAATTAAAATTTATCTGATTGACTAGATTGTCCAGATGGTCATTGCTACACAATGTTATATGTGGGTGTGGAATGTCTGGGATTTGCACATTGGAGCGGCTTAAAGGGTAGGAGGATAAAAGGTTTCCTTTCGTGTTTCGAAGGCTTGGTAGCAGAATTTTGCTGTCTCTTTAATTAAATTATCCTCTGCATTCATGAGATAGAACATTTTTTGTTCCTCATTCATTGATGCAAAATGTGAACAAGTTTTATTTACTGTATCAAATAAATGCTTTCTGTTTTGGGTGTACAAAGTGCAGTGCAATAAAAAGTGTTCCTCATCCTCAATGACTTTACATGGTCTTTCAGTGACAGGTAATTTGGGCAGGCAGTATCTTCCCAATTCAATGGCCAGTTTTTGGCTGCTGACCCTGCAGCTGACAAGGGCTGATCTATGATTTTTATCTTTTATTATATCAAGGAATTTTTCATATTGGAGATGCTCTTTGATAGTGGCATATGTTCTTAATTTGTCACTGATATTTATAGATTTTGCCCAGTAATTACTGTAGGAGTTTTTGAAAGCTTTGTACATGTTACATTTTTATCTTCTTCCCTGAAACTATCCGCCAGATTCACTTCAATTGTGGTGGCAATGTACCTTGGGTGGGTCTCTATCAAGTTTGTTTAAATGGGCATGCTCCAGTATTTTTTTTTTTTTTTTATTTCATTTTGTTTTTCTGTTGGGGGGGGGGGGGTGTGCAAATCTTAAAAATCCTTCACCATAACTGATCACCCAATTGCATTGATAACACACAGGAACACTCGTGCGTTTTTGCTATTTTCGACCTCTTCCCCCAGAACCATCACTCACATGAAGCAGAAACTTAGCTCAACACAGGTCTGTTCAGTTGTAACTTTGATTTTGTGAACAAGCTTATAGGTCAGCTGAGCAAGATCTGTTCACACAGTCCTCTAGTTTTTTCACAACAATTGCAAAAAATAATGCTGTTTGACTTTTAAGCTTGTACATATTGTAAATGGAGCTTACAACAGTGTTGTGGTGCAGAAATCTGTTTTGAGCCCTGCTTTCTGTTGTCGTTTTTTTCCTGTCATCCTTAATCATGTTATTTGGGATGTCTTGTTTTATGGTGTCTCTGTAGATTCTTTGTGAGAGGGATTTGAAAAGCCCTTTTTCCGAAAATTGCCATTTTGTATTGGAGCAGTTTTCAGTTTTATGATTCAGCAATAAATATGTTTAAACCAAAGCAAAAGTATTCAGACAACCAAAACACCTAGCAATGCAATGCTCCCTCTTTATAACACCACTCACCGCAAGGCTGATTCTCATATAACACTGTAGCCCCTTGGATCCCACTGCAGTGCTTTTCCTTCTATGTTAGAAACCCTGCTGTTATAAGGCAGTTTTGCTCTACAGTTTACTCTGTGGACCCTCCCCTAGCAATATCAATGAGGGAGCACTGTCCCTCCCCTAGCACTATAAATGAGGGAGCACTGTAGCAGTATTATGAGATGTCTAGTGCCAGTTTCTGTCACCAGGAGCAAATAAAATTTTGCAGAACTTTGCAATATGTAGGACACATTCTGGAGGGGCCTTTATTGTAGCTTGTGAAGTGAATGCAGAAATACTAGTGCATATTTAGGACTTGGGTTTTGTTAGGTCTGGGTAGTTCCCTGATGTCAAAGTGCATGTGGTTCTATGCTGCATATGGATCCTGTGAAATTTGGAGAAATCACAAAATATCATGGATGCAAGCAGTTACTCTTCATAGTTCCCTGCCAAGAAGGATAAGTAACTGTGGACAGAGTGGGTGAACTTTGACCCACACCTACACCCCAGATGTTGAAGTAGGTCAGGTTAATGTGACCTACCCAAGTTAAAATTTCTGTTTGTTATTTAATTGCCAGAGTTTGATCTTATCTTCCTATGTTTTAACTTTCCCTTCAACTGTATTCATGAAATTAAACCTCTTTAAACCCAAAATTCCTTCCAAAAGAGAATATAATAAATTTTGCATTGGAGCCTATATTTTGGCTAGCTATTACCATGATTACTGTCACTCATTTCATTTGTCCTGGACAAAATTGAATTGATAATGATGAATGGCCAGTGTGACCACACTGAGTTCCAGGTCCAAGTGTGTATTTGCAGATGTGTTTGTTGTTCATGTTGACACTGGATCAACTTTGTAAATTCAGTTAAGCACAGAATTAGATTCAGCCTTGTTAATGAATCTGTTGATATTGGCAAAAGGAAGAGTGCAGCTAAGTTTGGCCAGGAACCCTGGCCAGGAATAATATTCTAGAGCTTTGCATGCAGTGCATGCATTGTAATTAATAAGTTAAGGCTATAGTTTTACAGTATTGCCATATGTGACACATCCTCAAACAACGTGCAGTACTATTCATTAGCTCAGCTGACCTGTCAGCAGAGCTTATGTGATGGTTCTCTTGATCTATTGGCCATGTGTTGGCATCCATGTAATTGACATTTTCTTTGACGTCTTCTCCAAAACAGTCAGTCAGATCCACTTCAAATCTGGTGGGGATTTACCCTGGGTGGGTCTCTACCAATTGTACAAGTGGTCATGCTCCAGTGCCTTTTGGATTTTTGTCCGTTTTTGAGAGTACATTTTGTATCTTGAAAAAGCCCTCTTCTCCAAAACAACCATGCTTCGAAATTGCACAGGGACACTTATGGGGCCCCCTATACCTTATTTTTTTCAACAGGTGGTGCTGTGATTTTTTTAATCCAATTTTTATTTGTTATTGCTATTTTCAACTTCTTCTCCAGAACCATCACTCAGATTATGCTGAAACTTGGTTGAAATGTAGCTTGTGGGAGGATTATACAGATTTGTTCACTAGTGATGATGCTGTGGATCCCTGTTCTTTTTAAAAAGTCTGAGAAACATTTTTTTGACACGAGTATTAGATTTCATTTGATATAACAAGCTTACTTGTATGTTAATTTTTTAACATGCTATTTTTATTTTCTCTGCTGACCAAAGGTCACAGAGCTTATGCGACCGCTCATGTCTGTCCGTCGGCTGCTTGAAGATTCTGTTCACATACTAGAAGATTTATTGATGACCTAAGTACTCTTAGTCTTAGCAACAAGGATGAGATCAAGGAACGCTGGAAGGAAATTTACCCAAAAGAACTCATTTTGAATAAAGAAAATAACTTTCCGTGATCTTGATATAGGGATTGACAACAAACAGTGTGAGACAAAGATTTTTGACAAATGATAACAATTCACACTTGACATAGTTTCATATCCTGATATCACTGGAAACATTCCAGAGAACCTAGCCTATGGTGTGGTCATTGGACAGGTTTTACACATGAGCAGAAACACATCACATATTAGTGAATTTGTAAGGAGAATAAGAATATTGATGAAAAAACTATGCCACAAAACCTAAGACACCAAAATGCTATATAGAACTCTGTTGAAGTGTTTCCATATACATATGGAACAGTACTGACAAAATACAACACTCGTTCCAAGACACTAATGGATTATATTAATCTATAGATATAGGTAAGGCGAACTTAGAAGTGGTGGTAGGGTGATAGTTGGTATACCGTAAATTTTACTTAAACCCACTTAGAGATTTTCTCTAGTCTGTCTACAGATGGAAAGCATCATTCATTGTTTACTCCTTCTTTTTCATCACCTGGGTGCAGAGGTGACTATAGTCAATTACCTTAAACACTCACTTCCGATTATTGTTAGAACATAAGTGTAACATATTAGAGACGTCCGTAAGCTTTTGCTCATTAGCGCAATACCATCCACAGTTTTCAAGTTAGCCCAATATAACTTTCAGGACCCATAGGGGGTATGAGAATCTAGGTACCTTTCGATATTTGTAGCGCCACCTACCTTATTATGTAATATAGGGGTCAAAATGTGAAAATCTTGTGAACACTGTACCATCTTTAATCTCTGGCAGATCTTCACCACATGTGGTGGGATTGTGGAGGAGGACAAGGTCTAAGATGCTAATGGTGCTAGTGGCACCACCTATAATTTGAGGGAAATTATGATCAGAAATGTGTTTTAAGATGTAGAATTCCATTTTTGGAAAAGTAATTCGATAAGACTTGCCAAATGTATGGGATACATAGACCATGGCCAAAGGTATAAAGTTAAGTATCAGTGACCGTAACTAATTTTTGTAAGGTCACCATGCTGTAAAGTTGTGTAAAAGGTGATTTTGTAATGGCAGGGTGTATCTTGGACATCGATGGCAAAGAAAATTGAGCCTCCAGATCAAAATTGTACTTGATTACATAATACATTAAACTGTACGTGGTGACCTACTTTTTGGGTCACGGTGACCCAGTAATTAAGGAGTTTGGCACGTGTCCAATTTTATTGTTTTTTGTCAATAACTCGAGAAGTTATTACCCGATTTTAATAAACAGACTATACATAGAAAGCTGGATGTACATGTAGGGTGCATATTTTGAACAATTCTTTAATCCGAGTTGAAGGTCAATGTCAAATAGTCAGTTTGAATATAGGGGTCATCTTGTGAATGCTCTGAACCTCACAATTTATAAGATAGGCCCATGTAAAGTTTAGGAGTTACATAGTGTATAAAAATCTTTGTCAGCATTAATGTTGATGGCACCACCTCTAGTATTATGTAACATACAGGTCAAAATATGAAAATCTTGTGACCCCAATACCCCCCACAGTTTTTAAGTTCAACAAATTTAACTTGTAGGACTTCTAGGATGTATAAAAATCTAGGTTCCTTTCGATATTGGTAGTGGTGAAGCCACCTACTATAAATGCAATATAGGGGACAAAATATGAAAATCTTGCGAACACGCTAGCATCTTTAATTTTTGGCAGATCCTCACCAAATTTGGTGGGATTGCGGGGGAGGTCAAAGTCTAAGTTGCTAGTGATACTAGTGGTGCCACCTGTAATTTGACAAAAATTATGAGCCAAAATAGGTTTTAGGATATGAAATTCCATATCTTGAAAAGTAATTGGATTAGACTTGCCAAATGTATAAGATATATAGACAATGTGCCCAGCAAAAAATGTGTATAATATCAGTAACCTTGACCTTTTTATTTTGTTTTTGGAAAATTATATATTTCAAAACAACCCAGCCAGTTGCTTTGAGTTGCTTAGGGTTGCTTCTGGAGACCTCCAGACCTAAATCCTTAATTTCTTGAACAGGTACTGGGGTGGCTTTTTCATTTTTGTAAAAAGTTTTGTAAATTTTTGCTTTTCTTGACTTTCTCTCCCAAACTGTAAACTGGATCCTCTTCAAACTTATTGGAAATGTACATGGTGATGCTGTCATTTTATGATTTCTAACAAATTACATGTATCAAAACATTTGGAAAAATCAGTAAAGGGGTTTGTATATGTTGACGACAGTAATGATTGTCTGAAACAAAGATGGCTTTGGTGTCATTCTGAAGTTCACAGGACCAATTCAGTCCATGCAAGCAGGGTCAGCTGAGCATAGGACTGTCAGTCCTTCCTTTTTCTTTTGTTATGAATTTTCTTTGTTCTCATTTTGTTTGCTGTTCCACTACTGAATCAATGTGACTTTTCATAGTTTAAATGAAATCCAAATATCCAGGTTAGTAGTTTAACAGTTTGATGCAAAAGCTCTGTTAGGGAAAGTTGCTGATTATTATTGAGCACATTAAAATGGACCTAATTCTTGCGTATAAAAATACTTACATAAATACAGATATGCAACATGGTAACCTGGGCGCAACATTGCCTTTATATGACCAAAAGAAAAAAAAAAAGAGCCTAGTGTTTCTGGCTTGCAGTATGATGTGATTGTCATTTTTGTGTGCAACGTGAGTGGTGTTATGCTGTTGCTTTTTTGAGAGTTGAAAAATAAAGTTACTGCAAGTGAAGCCACAAGGATAAATTAATACATGCATGTAATTATGAGGTACATGTCGTCTGTATCATGCAAGTGCTTGTGGAGTCACTCGGTGAAAGAAATAGATGCTCTGCTGGAATATATGGCTTAATTCCAAGGGATGTATTGTATAAAATGTTGGCAGTGATTATGTAGTCTTTCGATGAATGAAACAGATCCTCTGCCAGACTATATGGCTTCCAAGGGGTGATATAATAGAAAATGTTGGCATGCACATGTATTGTCCATTCATCTTGACAGTTAGGGTCACTGTTCTGCATTTTGGAGTGCTTCGTAGGAACATAATGCCCTGGTAGAAGTTTCTTGTCCGGGCGTTCTTTGTCAGAACTCTTGTCCATCCATGTTTTCACTTTCACCATTGAGGCTACTTAAAATCAGTTGCTTTCATGGGCAGATCAATACAGCCACACTGTCAATTGACAGCAGACCAGAGGGAGAAACAAAGAAAGGGAAATGGAAAGTAACTGCTGATACCAGCATTTTATGTAAATGGAGCATATGAGTAGGTCACAGAGGCTGTCATTTTGTTTCTATGGAACTGTAATTGCTTAAAGCAAAGATCAATTAGCCTGAGGATTGAATATTAAAATTCTGCAATCTAAATCTACGGAAAAAAAAATTGTAGAGACATAGTGGAAACTAGTGACTAAGTTGAGGGTGTTGGGAGTAGGAATCGAAGTTGGTTTTGGATTGAAGAGAAAGCACAATCAATATTTATAGCTGTCTCAATGGCATCATTGATGAATTGGGATGGGAAACAACAATCTTGGAGATTGTTATGCAGCTTCTAGGTCTGAACATCATCCATATGTGAATGTCATTTTAGACACACCTTTATGTTTTCCACATAAGGAAGAGCATTAACATAGTGATAAGAGTGACTGCAATTGACACGTTTGTACATCTGTGGGTTTGTTTTATTGGTCAGAAAAAGTTCAGTTGTATGCACAGTGTATGTACATGTATGGCTGTATAGACTTGTGAAGCTTGACAAGATTGCTGTTATTGACTTATATGTTTGATGAACAAGGAACCCACTGCTTACAGTTATGCATGGTACTGAGAGAAATGGAAATACAGTGGTATAGAAGATCTGCTGTGTGCAACCACTGCCGTGAGCAGCCACATTGCTTTTGTGGTCACTAGGCTGGGACATAAGAGTCAATTTCTTTGTAAAATTTACCGGTAGTGACAGGTCACCTGCTCTGTATGGCCACTTGTTCTTGGCAGAAGGGGTGGCCACATACAGCAGGTACCACTGTAGTTTATATGCATGCATTACAGTTACATGTCCAAATAGGCTCTTAAAATGACCTCGCTGATTAATTCAGGCTTGCTGAGTGCTACCCTGAACTTCCCAATGACAGAGATGGAGTTTTGTAAGGTGCAGTCTATGAATTATGTAACAAGGTTTTGAGCACTAAAAGCATGTGTGGACATTATAGAGTTAGTGTGAAGGATGTAAACATCTTTGCAGTTCCTCTGTTCACCATGACATGCAATGATGCTGGTATTTTACCATTGTTTTGATCATGGCTTGATCATTATCACTAGTAACTTGTTTCGGCATTTCAGGGAGGTTCCTGGCGTTACGCAGCGTTTGCCAGTGTGAGATGGCGGTTCCCGGCATTATAAACGCCGGCAAATGCCAACTAACGCTGGGCAAAATCCAATGAAGCCTTTTGGGGCTCGGCGTTAGCCAGCGTTGGTTGGCATTTGCGGGCGTTAGTCGGCGTTTGCCAGCGTTAGTCAGCGTTTGACACCCTTTCAAAACTGTGAAACGCTGACTAACGCCGGTTACCGCTGGCAAACGCTCGTAGACTTCTCAACTAGGAAACTCAATGGGATACATGTAAAGTTTGAATTCAGTTGAACTGGGATGAGTAGGATCCATGGAAATTTGTGTCTTGTACTTGTGCTAATCATTAATGTACTTTTATTTTTTATACTCATGGGCAATACAACATAATTATCTTTAATATTATGATGATGATTTATCCATTGAGGTGTTTGTGTATTGAATGACTTTGCTCATGAAAACTGATTTTTTGGTCACCTCAATCTTAGTTGCAAAGACAAACAAACAACCCTGTTTATAATTTTTATTTAAACACAGCACAGCAATTTTCATTGTGTGTACAGCACAATTCAGCGTTTGCCAGCGTGAGACGGTGTTTGCCGGCTTTACAAACGCCAGCAAACGCCGTCTCACGCTGGCAAACACTGTGTAATGCCGGGAACCGCCCTGAAACGCCGAAACACACCCACTAACGCCAAAACAAGTTACTAGTGTATGATATGGATTATAATTGGACCTCCCCTCCAGGCTGATGATTCAGGGTTCTCCATACATTTCTTAGGGGCAGGTTATTTTGTTGAAGTTACTTTTTTTTAGCCTGTGATTTCTACACCCTTTTTAGGGTTTCTGCCAGAGGGTGAAAAGGGTACAAAAAAAATTAAAGTTGTCACTGGCAAAAACCCTGCTTCTGCAGAAGCTTTTGAATGTTATGTGGCCAGCAGTTTTCAAAGTGGTAGCCAGTGAAATTACTGGCTGTTCAGGCTTCGGGAGAGCACTGTAACACACAGACATACATGAGCTCTCTGTCTGTCTGTCTGTCTGTCTGTCTGTCTGTCTGTCTGTCTGTCTGTCTGTCTGTCTCTCTCTCTCTCTCTCTCTCTCTCTCTCTCTCTCTCTCTCTCTCTCTCTCTCTCTCTCTCTCTCTCTCTCTCTCTCTCTCTCTCTCTCTCTCTCTCTCTCTCTCTCTCTCTCTCTCTCTCTCTCTCTCTCTCTCTCTCTCTCTCTCTCTCTCTCTCTCTCTCCATGGTTTAGTAATGAATACAACCAAGCTCTATTGTTTGTTGCATTGGGTTTGATTGACAATGACATGCATGTTTCTGTGATTATGGTGGACCCGCAGTCTTTCCAAACATCTATCAATCGGATAAGAAACTTTCTTATTGAGGGCAGCCTGATAGACAAAAATTTATCTCTTTAAGCCTTTAAAACTAGGAATGAATGGTACCTACTCTAAGGACCACTCTTATGAGAGACAATTAGTTTTTAAGATCGTACTTTCATGACACTGGCCTTTCATTTCCTGGAATTTGTGCATTACTCTTATCTCTTTGCTACAATGTATAACTTTCTTTTTCTTTGTGTTTCACAAAACTGTACATGTACACAAGCACACATCAAGACGAACGATGTCAAATATCAGGGTGACAGCTACACATCCGTGTGCTGTTCATCCTTTGTGTTATGAGAATAAGTCTTGAAACTTGATGTAGTGTCATGTATCGGGCCTAAAGTACATGTACAACCATCTGGTAGAACTGGGTTATCTATATATATGGGTTATTGGTATCATTAACTGCTCATCTTTAGGTGGTGACTTCTCTGTGCCATGATTTTGTTTCATGAAACCACACCGACATGCCATATGTATGTAGCAAGACTAGGTCTCTTGTTCTAGTAATTTTGAAATTGTGATATCCATTTACTACAAAAAAAATGTGTTTGGCCTGAACCTCGTTTTTGTCTTTTGACAGGGTACAAAAGTTATTGTATATGGGTCAAATTTTTAAATTGAAAATAACAAGTCAAAGCAAGTGTCATTCCTCATGTCAGACACAAAGTACATAAATGAAAAGTTCTGCTCTGCAATTTGGTCATAAAAATTGTGTCTAAAGGGTGATGATATAAACAAATGTATTTTTCAGGTTAATAATGGAAAATGTGAAATACCAATTAAGAATTAAACTTCCTCTCTAGTGTAATTACGGGTGCATGGTTGCAGTTTGTGTGACAGGCATTTCTGATGACGTGCGGTAGCGCGTCATCAAAGAAGAAAACATTTAGGCAAGTTTTGACGAGTAGATATGCAATTCTTGATCATCTGATACCGTCTTCCCATTATGCTAAGGCCTATGAATCAAACGCTTTGGCAGTACTTTCGGCGGAAGCTTAAATAATGACAAAGTGCGTTAAGAGGATATTATTGCGCAGCACGTTGGTTGCACGAGATGCTCTAGTGTAACCATTGCCTCATGAACTACACTACCGTTCCTATTCTTTCAATGCTAACAAAAATAACAAATGTTAATATTAACAAATAAATTACTCTTGCTGAAATTTGTTTTCATATTCATGTTTATAAAGAAGAAGGGTATGGGAGTATACTCAGTAAGGAATAAACATAATGTATTTCAATGTTTATAGAAAGGCAAATTCCAGTGTAAGGACACCAAAATATACATCTGACTCCAAGAAAACCAACAAATTGTTACTTTGCACAGTAGTTTTTCACCATGAATCCTCTAAATTTATAACTCTCTATTACCTTTATATCGTCAGTGCAGGAATGAAATTTTAGCAACCAACTCCACAGGATTTGATTGTAATGGAAAGTTTTTTGTGTATGTCCAACACCATTATGAATGTACATTTGGTACCAAGGTCTTTCTGTTTTAAAATTACAGTGAAAACTTGCTATAATAACACTGTCTGTTCCCTCAGAAAATGTGTTAGATAATTGAAAGTGTCAGATAAATGAATAAAAACAACAAAGAAAATGAACTTTTGCCTTTCAAAACTTGTGTCATTATAATGAATATGTCAGATGTCTGGCTGTCGTTAAAATGAGGTTTCACTGTAATAAGTTCTGGGGAAAAAGGTGGTTTGAGTTATCAAATATGAAAAATAAATGATACTCAGTCTGAAAGAAACTGAATATGCCAGTGGTTTATGTACATGTAGGTCACACTGCAAGGGGTCTCTTCCATTATTTCAGGGTGTCCCATGTACACTGCCGAGAACTTAGCCTAATCTAATAAAGTAAAATTCAGCTGTCAGACTAACTTTTGTTTGAATACTCACTAGTAGTGTGAAGTATGAATCACATACATGTATCCTTTTTCACATGGTGATTATAAATCATTCAAATCAAAGCAAATGCATCTGTATCTGATGTACACATGATGTAGTTACCCGCTGAAGACCCTTTAATTTATTTGGGCTGATACAGCCTATGTCAAAATTTTACAGAGGAACGTGTGCAATATAGACAATAGTAATTCCATATATATACAGGTTAGACAGGGACAGTTTAGCTTATGGAGAGTAAAGAGTTCGAACTGCGGAATAGGATATTGACTACTAGGAAGTGGTTCTGGGCAAAAAGACACAAATACAATTTAAAGTGCATGTCCGACATGGGATAACTGGGATGCAAATATATGTGGTTCCGGGACCAGTATACATTGAAACAATGAAAACTCTTGAAAGCAAATAAAGCCATATTTTCGTTGTATGATTTGACATACATGTTGCCAAAGTTTTCTTCATTCAGTTCAACAAAAGGACTTCGAATTTGAGGTCTCTAAATATTTCATCCATGTGAACTTCCTCACAATGCATGTGGCAAGTCCCCTTGGAGCTATTCCAAAATATCCTGTGGACCAAATTCACAAAGGTTCATTTTGAATTAATATTAAGTTGAGCCTCTGAAATGAAAATCACTTTTAGGATGGATGTGTTTCTGAAGAATACAATCATACATATGCAAATAGACATAATCAATCTGATTACCAAATTTTATCAGAAAGTGTTCTCATTCCTGAAGGTGAATTTCAAAATTTTATCCAAAAATGTACTCATCCAAGGTCATCCATACCCACTGTAATAGGAAAGTATACAACAAGTATGTATGTGTTATGTGTATACATGCATGTTTGTAATATATATTTACATGGGTGGATGTGTTGACATTATGTCCCATATATTTACATGTAAACTTGCTAGTTGTATTAACACGCTCTGGGATTTTAAGTTAAATTTAAGCATATTTCAAAGTAAGCCCAATTCTATCGGCCGACGAAATTGGGCTTGTCAGTGTGTGTGTGCAAACGCGTGCATTGGCTGCTGATTCTGCTCGCTGATCAGAGTCAGGCATGTCAAGGATTTATCTGCAGACCCTGTCCGCCCACAACACAATCAATACCAACCTAACAAAATTTAGTTTTCCAATTTTGACCACCAGGATCACGCGGCGAGATTAAACGGTATTTCGTGGGAAGTGGGACATCACTATCAGTGGGTCATCGACAGCCATATTAAAGTGTATAGACGTGAAGAAAGTGGGGGAGATTGAAAGAGTGATTTTGATTAAATTAAAGCTGTACTGTGCCTGAAATATGCCTGTGTGCAATTGCAAAGTACCAGGCTGTAGTGCTGATACGCACAAATTGTCGAATCTTGACAAATATCCATGGATGTGTGGTGTTACATTCCACAGTTTCACAGTTAAGCCTCTGCTGTGGTCACAATACCATGTCCATAGCGTGCCCCACTTGGTAACGGCAAACCAGCATAACTATATGAATTCAGACATGCGGGTGATCGTCATGATAAGGTGACAAAAGGGAGAACTAAGATTTCGTTAGGCTCCTATTGATGTAAACACAGGACTGATGTGTTAGGTGATTTTGGTGTGGACATGTGACCAATCATGTGATTTTTTTACCTCAGTTGACCTCTCAGCTGAGGTTATAGTAATAGTATGGTCTGTCGTCCTTCCTTCTGTCAGTCCACAATTCACATTTTTACTTTTCCAAAACCGTGTGCCAGATTCGTTTGAAACTTGGTGGGGATACACCTTGGGTGGGTCTCTACCAAGTTTGTTCAAATGGTGATGCTCCCGTGATTTTTAGTTTTTGTTTATTTTTTTGGCAAAATCTTCAAAACCTCTCCAAAGAAACTGCCCAATTCCTTTGGAATTGCACAGGGACACTTCTCGGGACTCCCAGGCCATAATTTGTTCAACAGATGGCACCACAATTTTTTATCAATTTTGTAATGAAATTTTTGTGTGTTTTTAACATTTTAGACTCTTCCAAACTATCACTCAGATTATTCTAAAAATTAGTGGAAACGTAGCTTGAGGGAGGACTCATCAGATTTGTTCACTAGGTGGCAGCACTGTGGATCCCTGATTATTCACTTTTTTTTTTTTTTTTAATTTTGGTACTTGTCAGTTAATGCATGCATTCCTGTCAATTACCATACATGTAAATCAATGGGCATTGCAATGGAAACTCCCAAGTTTTACTTCCTCTCCAAAATCCTCCTCCCCTAGATAAGAGTGGGGCTGGGCTTGTATTATGGGTTGAAGATCAAGGTCAGCAGAGGACGGGCAGTTCACACAGCCCTCTTGTTTTGGTGAGTGGATCATGACAAAATGCCCTGATGACCTCCACTGGATTGTCAGCTGATTGAGTCAGGCTGTACAGTCGGGCTGGTTGAACACATCTGCCTGCCGGTGGGAATCAGGCCGATGCAATCAGCTGATGGTATGATTGGGTGACACAAAAAATCAGGCTGACAAAAAAAAAAGAGGCGATGTGAACATGACTTTAGTCTACTGTAGATCATCCTTTGTCAAAGGAGAATAATTTGTTCTGTCCTATCCAATCTAGGTTATTATCATAAATTACTGAGAAATTACAATTTTTGCACGTAAAATTCGCACTGAATACCTGTGAACCTTGTATCTTCACAGGTGTGTGTCTGACACCAAAAATGTGTGCATGGGACACCTTGACAATTGTCTTTTTTATTTATTTATCAAAGAAGTTGGATACAATATTAACCCAGCCATGTAAATTGATACATGTACATCTGTTAATCCCACTGACAGATAAAAGGTTAGGTGAAGCTAACATGATTCACAGTGTTTTAAGAATGGAATCACAATGTTGGAAAGAGTAAAATTTTCTGCGTATATCTGACACTGACCCATTTGCACTCATTTGAATGATTTATGAGCAGCTGATGTCAACGTGGATATGTATATATTTTATACATCACTGTAATAATGACTCCTTGATTTGGATTTCTTTTAACTCAGTGTTAGTTTGTGGTGTAAGGCTAAAGCCTCTGAAGTGTGCATCCAACACTGGAACTACCATGTAGCTAACTCACATGTATCAGGGCTAAAATGCTTGTCTTGTAAAAACAGGCCACTAGGTCAAGTTTTGTGGGTCAGTGATATCCATATGCTGTTAAAAATGTTCAGCTTAGCAGAACTCAGTTTTGCTCTGCTCATCCAGAAATAACACTTTCTACCAAGCAAATGAAATTGTCTAAAAATGTGTAACATCCTGTATGTATAAAACTTAGTGAATGACTTTTTCGAAGCTTCTTGCTGTTCAGGTCGTTACTTTCTTCACAGAAGCTCATTTGGCCCGCTGAATACATGCATATGCCCTACTAATTCCAAGCAAGTACACTGTACGTTGCTGCGCAGGGCCAGAATTTCGGCGAGAATCCGAGAATCCATTCTCGTAAAGATTCTCCTAAACTTGTCTTTCTTACAAAAGAAAACTAATTGACAAAAATCAAAATCGATTCTCGCAAAATTTTTGCAAAATTCTGGCCCTGCTGCGGCCTAGGTGGCAGCACAGGATCCCAATTCACATTAATACATGTACCTGCTATTCAAGGCAGAAATATATGCACATAGATGTGATACGATGTTTCATTAAGAATGATCAGCTGGGTTATGTTGCTGCTGTGACAGCTTATACCTATATGATATAACCAAACCAGTCTGGCCAAGTACCGCAATGCATGACCATGTGTACAGAACACAGCTGTTACCAGCATGTATATATGTATGCACAATGTACAGTGTGTCTATGTGCTATCTTGGCTCCAACAGAGCCACATCTGTTCGTGGTTTTAACCTGGAAGACTTCTTGTTGCTGTGAAACTTTTTAGAACCCATAAAATATGTATCTACAAAGCATGGGACAAGGGGATATACTTCACTGCTAGATCATAGAATGTGGACCAAGTATGGCAATGGTAGTAACCCTGATCCAGTATGGCAATGGTAGTAGCCCTGGCCCAGTATGGCAATGGTAGTAACCCTGACCCAGTGTGGCAATGGTAGTAACGCTGACCCAGTATGGCAATGGTAGTAACCCTGACCTAGTATGGCAATGGTAGTAACCCTTGTCCACTGCTAATGTTTAAGCCATCAGTGATGCACTTTCATGGGAAACATGGTGGTTTGCAAATAAATTCTTCAGAAACAGCGCATAGATTATATTGTGTAAATACTGGTACAATTAATTACGTGTATTGTTTCCTGTGATAGTCAGATGGCTGGTTAACCTATGTAGCACTGGACTGATGGTACATGTAGTTATTGCAGTAGCTAATGGGAGGATCAAAACATTGAATGATATTTTCCAGACGTCACTGGACAAATAGGAAATTCTCACTGGAGAAATGTTGTAATGTGGTAATTCCTAATGTTCCAGACTTTCATGGGAAAATAAAAAACACGGCTCTTCAGGAACTGAAAATATAACGCTGCAGTGCAGTACTTCTCGAGACGTGACAATTGTTGCAATGTCTTGTATTGTACGGTTTGATGTTAGTAACGTGTTTTGATACCAGGAGGTATGCGCCAGCTTGGGTTGGCACACGTTATTTGAAAAAATGGTCCACCTGTCCCAGATGATGTGTGCTACACGTGCAAGTTACACCTGTCCCAAGTTTGGAATCATGTACCTGTGAATCAAAATCATAGGAAGTCCTAATGATATAACCCTCTCGCTATGTTTACTGATATAAAACCTCAGAATGGGTAGGGGGTCTGTGCAACTTTGAATTGTACAGACCTTGTCCCTGTGTGTGCACATTATTTTCCTGGGAAAATACTATGATAATTTCTCATTGTTCCAGAGTTGAGTTCATACTTCATTGGACATATAATAAAATCTTACAATGTGTATGGTAATAATTTCTCATTGGACCAGACTTTACTAGGAAAATTTTATGGATAATTACCCATGATTCCATGCTTCACTGGACAAATGATAGTCATATTGTACCAGGCTACACTAGGGAAATACTGTGGTAATAATTAATTGTTTTACCAGACTGCACTGTGAAGATACTATGTTAATTTATCATTGTTTCTCACAACAGGCCAAATGGTAAATTCTCTTTTTTTTTTTTAAATTTTTATGGAACACTACAGTGGTGATGGGGGGGGGGGAGAGACAGATCCAATGAAGAGCTGGTGTGCGTTCAGAATAGGTCAGTGCTCAATCCAAGTGGATTAATCAAATATTCATGGGAGAGTAAGTTACAAACATGTAATTACAAAATTGAAGTGGTTGACAATTGAAGGTTACAAAAGGGGAGCACATGTAATATGCAAGATGCTGAACAACATGGCACCTACTATCTTAGACATGTTTGTTTATAAATGTGAAAGATATACGTCAGACACAATTGAGGTTCTCAACGATGGCTTCCTGAAGCCTAAGACAAGTTATTTAAAGTCATCTTTAGCTTATTGTGGAGCCACGTTTTAGACCTCCGTACTGCATGCTGTGCTAGTGCTAGCAGTCGCCAAAATAGCCTGGTATGCTATTAAAACTTCAAAGTGGCTAATAGAAGTAGCAGAAGGCTACTCGAATTTCCCAAAAATTCTCTGTAGATCATTCCTATTGAAATTGGAATTTTTGCTGCTGATTTTAAAATCCTATAACTACATGTAACCTAGCCCAAGGTATAGTTAATTCTTCTCTGTAAAAAGTGAAAGTGGAATGTACATGTATCAAACACATCATGAATAAAGGAAAGAGCCATTACAAAGTGCAAGTTAGTTGTGTATCTATCAAGCAAAGAATGTATTATTTATATATATATATATATTTTGTCATGATAGTATTGTCGCTAACTTGTATTGACATTGTCAAAGATGACTGTCTTGTTGATTTACTTTTGTGTATGTAGCTGAAACCCTGAAGGTCTTGGGGAAGATTAGGGCTATACCCAGGTCTTTAACTAAGTCAGCGCCAATAAACTGTTGAAATGTAGTAAACACGATATACATGTATATATGTCTGGACAGGCATGTATGTGGATAATGTTCAGACGTCATTGCCACACTTTCTATAATTATTTCTATATACAGTGGTACCTGCTATTTAGGACCCCCCCCCACAATGCCAGATATAAGTGGTCACATATTGCAAATGGTCTTTAATTGCTGGTAGATTAACAAAGAAACAAGTGTCTGGAGTCTGGTATGGGTGGTCGTAAAATCTAATGTGGTTTCTCATGAAAGGTGGTCTTTAGAGCAGGTACCACTGTATATATACATGTACATATTTTCCCATAGCTGTGCTTTACAGTGTGATCTGCATTGAGGCTAAATGAAATCTTGTTCTTGCTTGCAGCCCTACTTCTCCACCGTGATTCTGTGACCAGTATAGATCCTTGCAAGGACGATGTGCCAGGTAAGATTATTATGTTGTCTGAGTGCAGTCAGCATTGTAAAAGTCCAGACCCAGGCACACTATACCTGAGACGTAATGTTGTACAAGATATACACATAAAAGCAGTCAACTGTTTCCTGTGTTCACAATGAGCACAGCTGTCCACATGAAATAAAAATTCCCATGTAAGCACAGGACAGACCTAATGTTGTGCAGAACCAGCAGTACAAGCTCTTTTGAACAATGGATAATTTTGGTGGCAATGGAGAAAATGACTACAACACCTCCCTGTAAGCGGTCATCCATTTTTGTCAACATTTTCACATTAGTGCATAGAGTATGAAGCCCTGGGGAAAGGAGGTTAAGATCAATGTACGTCTTTAGCTAATTTTGAAAATATTGATCAATATTCAGCCAAGAATCAAAATTATTAGTACTCTTTTGGGGGGAAGGAGAGGGTTGCAAGGAAGAGTGCTCTGTGTCCACTTTGAAAATGTTGACAATTTTGGCTGACACCCAAGGGAGAGGCATGATTAGGGCTTTTTTGTCTTGTATGTTGTTTATGTGTTCCAAAGAAACATGGAGACATTTTGCCCAGATTTGGTACAAAAGTACTTCAGGGGTTAAGATGAATTTGTTAGATTTCTGACTATTGTGCATTGGGACATTTTTAGCTCTGCTGAACTTATGCTGGTTAGCATGTGATACTATGTACAGTTTTCAGGTTAAGCCACAATAACTTTCGGAACTTGTAGGCTGTATGAAATCTATGTCCCTTTCAATAATGGTGGTGCCACCTACAATATTTTGTAATATAGAGGTCAAAATGTGAAAATTTTGTGAGCACTCCAGCATCTTTATTTTCTGGCAGATCTTCACGAAATATGATGGGATTCTGGGAGAGGTCAAGGTCGAAGTTGTTATGGATACAAGTGACACCACCTATAATTTAAGCAAAACTATGAGCCGAAATGTGTTTTAAGATATAAAATTCAGTCTAATTTACTAATGATACTAGTGGTGCCATCTATAATTTGACAGAAGCTATGAGAGATAAAAAATTCAATATTTGGAAAAGTAGTTGGATTAGACTTGCAAAATCAATAGAATATATAGACCATGTCCAGTGCGAGAATACTATGTAATATTAGTGACCTTGACATATTTTTATGATATCACCATGTCTGTAAAGTTGACATAGGTGATGTGGTAATGATAGGGTGTAGCTTGGACATCAATGGCAAAGACAATTGAGCCTGCAGATCAAAATTGCACATGGTTACATTGTACATTAAACTGTACTTGGTGACCTACTTTTTCGGTCACTGTGACCCAGTTATTATGGAGTTTGGCGATTGTCCAAATTTATAGTTTTTCTTTAATAAATCTAAAAGTTATAACCTGATTTGAATAAACAGACCATTTAAGTAAAGCTGGGTGTGGGGCGCATATTTTGAATATAACAATTTTTAAATCCGAGTTTAAGTTTGGACAATCGCCAAACTCCATAATAACTGGGTCACAGTGACCGAAAAAGTAGGTCACCAAGTACAGTTTAATGTACAATGTAACCATGTGCAATTTTGATCTGCAGGCTCAATTGTCTTTGCCATTGATGTCCAAGCTACACCCTATCATTACCACATCACCTATGTCAACTTTACAGACATGGTGATATCATAAAAATATGTCAAGGTCACTAATATTAGGTCAAATGGCCAGCTTAAATATAAGGGTCATTTCATGAATGCTGTGAACCCCACATTTTTTTAGATTGCCCCATATAATATTTAGAAATTTTAAAGTGTATGAAAATCTTTGTCGACATTAATGTTGGTGGCGCCACCTATAGTATTATGTAATATACAGGTCAAAATGTGAAAATCTTGTGACCACAATACTGTCCATAGTTTTGAAGTGAGCCCAATATACAGTTTGTATGAAAATCTAGATCTCTTTCAGTATTGGTGGCACCACATACAAATTATTATGCAATATAGGGGTCAAAATGTGAAAATCATGAGCACACTCTAGCATTTTTAATTTTTTTGGAAGATCTTCACGAAAATTGGTAGGATTGTAGGGGAGGTCAAAGTCAAGGTTGCTAATGATACTAGTGGCACCACATGTAATTTGATGGAAATTATGAGCCAAAGTGTGTTTTATATATGAAATTCCGTATTTAGAAAAGTAATCAGATTAGACTTGCTCAATTTATGGGACAGATCTATAGACTATGTCCAATGCTAGAATGTCATGTAATGTCAGTGACCTTTATCCTATCTTTGTGAGGTCAGCATGCCTGTAAAGTTGAAAGAGGTGATTTTGTAATGACAGGGTGTAGCTTGGACATCACTGGCAATGTCAGCACAGCACCAGGCCCATGGGCGTCTTGTATACATAATCTGGGTGACCTTGATCTTCTGTCCCAGAGTCACTGTTGACATGAAATGAAGGACTCGTTCATTGTTGTCTTAGCACATACAACAATATCCATCACAGAATTGCCCAAATAAGCTATAATTACATGTAGAGCAAAGTGCCATCTGGTGGGCAAATGAGACACTAAAATCACATAAGCTTAATATGTTCAGAAGCCACTTGAGGACTTGCAACTTTGACATGAAGATGCAGGTGCAATGTAGCCATGCACAGTGTAAGCAGAGCATCAGGCCCAGGGACCATTTGTTTTTTAAAGAACTCGAAAAGTTATTACCTGATTTCAACAAAAACACTATGTATGGAAAGCTGGATGTGGGGCACACATTTTGAATGATAACAATTTTTTAATCTGAGTTAAAGGTCAAGTCGGATGGCCAGTTTGAATATAGGGGTCACCTCATGAATGCCCTGCACCCTACAATTTTTTAGTTAAGCCCATGTAACGCTTAGAAATTATAAAGTGTATGAAAATCTTTGTCAACATCAATGTTTGTGGTACCACCGATAGCATTATGTAATATACAGGTCAAAATGTGAAAATCTTGTGACCCCAATACCGTCAGCAGTTTTCAAGTTGGCGCAATATAACTTTACGGACTTATAGGGTGTATAAAAATCTAGGCCCTTTTCGATATTGGGGGCACCACCTACAATATGCAATATCGGGATCAAAATGTAAAAGTCTTGTGAACACTGTAGCGTCTTCAATTTTTGGCAGATCTTCAGGAAAGTTGGTGAGATTGTGGGGGAGGTCAAATCTAAGTTGCGAATGATACTAGCAGTGCCACTAATAATTTGATGGAAATTATGAACCAAAATGTGTTTTAAGATACAAAATTCCATATCTGGAAAAGTAATTAGATTAGACTCTCCAAATTTATAGAATATATAGATCATGTCCAATGCTAGAATGTTATGTGATATCAGTGATCTTGACATACTTTTGTGAGGTCAGCATGCCTGTAAAGTTGAAAGAGGTGATTTTGTGATGGCAGATTGTAGCTTGGACATCAATGGCAATGTCCGCACAGCACCAGGCCCATGGGCCACATGTATTACATAAGCTGGGTGACCTTGATCATCTGTCCCAAGGTCACTGAGGAAAAAAAGGTTAAGGACTCAATCATTGTTGTCTTCGCATATATGCAACAATATCCATCACAGGAATTGCACAAATAACTTACATGTGGAGCAAAGTGCCATCTGGTGGACAAATGAGACACTTAAATCACATAAGTTTTGTTTTCAGAAACCACTTGAGGACTCACAATTTTGAAATGAAGATGTTGGTGTGGGCATGTTGCCAGCAAAGCATAGGCTCATGGGCCTCTTGTGTGTGGTATGCTATGCCTAATGTACTGTGTCCTTGCATGTTTGTTACTGTGATGTATGGCAAAACTGATTCAACGGACTTCGTTCATAGTTGGCACAAAAGGGCCTCCTTTGGTTGATAGGAACTGACCAGATTTCAAGTTCAATATGACGTATTGGTCAAGTACTAGTACTTTTATTCACTAAGTTGCACACATCATGCCATGTAAATTTACTTCACAGGGACTGATATTGGTACATGTATCACATCACAATTTGCAACACAAAATTGAAACCCATGGGTAGACTTATTCAAGTTGTTAAAGGACACTTTGTCTTCAGTATGTGAAACATTTCTTATTTGAATGAGATGAATTGCTACATGTATGCCAAGTCCAGACATTTAAATGTAAACTGCAGAACTGCTTTGGTCACCACACATTATTTATGTCAAAATGTCAGAACAGAGTTTGCATAAGTTTGTACTGAGGTACAATCAATGTACAGGGCTACAATTTTGGCGAAAATCCAAGAATCTATTCTCCCAAAGATTTTCCTAAACTTGTCATTTATGATGAAAAAAAGAACAATTGACAAAAATTGTAAAAGATTTTTGCAAAATTTTGCGTAATTCTGGCCCTGATGTATCAAAGATTGATTAAAAGTTATGTGAAATTTTTGAGGTGCTGAGCATTGGTTAAGTGTGTTGGTGGACATCGGCATTCATGCTCTGCTCCTTTGTTTTTGTTTTTTGTTTTTTATGGATTGTTTTGTTATGTTTCTGCTTGGTGGCTATGTGATAATAATTTAGATTAGATAATGGATTTTGCTTGAGGATCAGTGAAAGTCAGTGTCTGGTTGGTACTGGACTGCCTAGCATTGTGTGCCCAATGGCCTGGGACATCAAAAGTACATTCTGCACATTCATGTATGGAATAATCCCTTTGATGTGGGAAAAAAAAAAGAAATAGGTACACTGGAAATGTGGGCATTTCTGACTGTAAAAATTATACTGTCTCTTGAATCCTACCAGCGCTGGCCAACAGCCACTTTGCTGATCCAATTAGTGTTTTGTAGAGCTTGTCAGACGGTTAGCAATCCTGTAGTTCCAGGTACCTGTACACAATGTGGATGCATACACGGTGTTTAGTGTCACTGGTATGCTGAGCATGGTTGAAGTAGGTTGTGAGGTCTACATGCATGACTGGCCACAGTTGAATGGAGAATAAGGCTGGTGTGTCATGACTCAAGCTGGTGTCATGAGGGAAGGGTTACCAGAGAACAGGCAGAACTCGGATGTCCTAGTTTCCTTGTGCAGATCCCTCCCTAATATCTCCCCTCCCCCCCTCATTTTTTAATATATGCCATTTTTTATGATCTTTCAAGAATAAAAGTCTCTTCACAGCATTTGCTGTCTGTGTTTCACTATATAGTTAAAAACTAAATGAAACATTTGTCATAATACGTGTGAAATATGCATTTTATTGCCCAGCATACAGAGTTAAACCCTTCTTAGATGATTCCGGTGATATCAACTGGTAACATGAAAGGTCCATACAGCGGTCTGTCTTATGAGAGACATTAAGACATGTATCAGGTTTCTAGCAGTATCATTGCAGTGTTGTACTTTTAATAAGAAACAATCCTTTGTTTAGAGACCACTTCAGTGTTTCTGTTAACCCCCATATGGGGGTATAGTACCCTTTCAAAACCTTAAATACCCTCTGAGAATATTCTAAAGGGTTAGAAGGCCTGTTTATTTGCATGTGAAATCAATGAACATCAAGTCTTCTCCCCTGAATTTCCCTTTTTGTGACCCCCTGAAAAACAATTTCTACGGAAACACTGCACTTGTAGACCTGCAGCAGGAGTGGTATCTCATAACATAGCTAAACGGGATCATAGTACATGTACAGTGAAACCTTGTAATAATCTGACAGGGACCACTGGTGCCATTAGCCGATTGCTAATGTGTCATTCATTTGGCTTAAGAAATTTACAAATGGCTAATTTATTTTAACATTAATTACACAAGAGTTAGGTTGAATTCTGCAGTGATTACTGTCTTATTTTCTGACTTGGCAACAAAATTTTGAAGTCCTAGATCTGTCCCTGAATGATGACACACAGATAGCCCACATATTCACATAACAACATAATGTTCGTGGAACTTCAATCAAATTCCCTTCCTGTTTGACTCATTTATCTGACATACTCAGATATCCGACACTGTTGGCAGGGAACAGGTGGTGTGATTGTGTCACTATATTTCATGATACAAACAGCAACAGTGCTACATCGTCTGTCATTATAACAAGGTGCCATTGTATCTCGTAATATAAACTGGAGCAGCAGTGCCACATCTTCAATGTACTTCTGAACCCAACAATTATCACAATCCAATCTCTCTACATTCAATAGCCAATCCAGTCATTGTCTATGTCTAAACCTACATAATAATTAACAAATCCAGTGTTTCAAGACATGGCGGCAGGAGGCTCATTTGCCTGTGTACACATATAAGATGCTCCTCCTACTTTGAAGAAAATAACATGAAAATACATTGCCAGTACAGTGCTCCCTCTTTTTAACACCCCTCATTACAAGGCGGTTTCTGATATAACACGGTGGTTACCATGGCTCCCACTGAAATAGTTTTCTCATAACTTCTATGTTAAAAGTCCCTCTTTATAGGGCAGTTTTGCAATAAAACTGTATACCCTGTGAATCCCAACACCAGCGTTAAAAAGAGGGAGCACTGTACTTTATTTCCACCCTCTACTTTTCCTTTTCCACTCAGTACTTAAATTTAAAATGAAGACCCAGATATCACTTTTGATTCAAAATTCTGAAAATTCAAAGCTTCAACAGCCAAACAAATTAAAACGGGTCATCACCAAGAAACCGTCAAGCATGTGTCACAGGCTTCAATTTCTATACATGCTTTCTGCAAGATGGGGGCTGCCTGCCTTCACCTTGTATTTGGTGAAGACAAGATGAGGGCTGCCTGCCTTCACCTTGTATTTGGTGAAGACAAGATGGGGGCTGCCTGCCTTCACCTTGTATTTGGTGAAGACAAGATGAGGGCTGCCTGCCTTTACCTTGTATTTGGTGAAGACAAGATGAGGGCTGCCTGCCTTCACCTTGTATTTGGTGAAGACAAGATGAGGGCTGCCTGCCTTTACCTTGTATTTGGTGAAGACAAGATGAGGGCTGCCTGCCTTTACCTTGTATTTGGTGAAGACAAGATGGGGGCTGCCTGCCTTCACCTTGTATTTGGTGAAGACAAGATGAGGGCTGCCTGCCTTCGCCTTGTATTTGGTGAAGACAAGATGAGGGCTGCCTGCCTTCACCTTGTATTTGGTGAAGACAAGATGAGGGCTGCCTGCCTTCACCTTGTATTTGGTGAAGACAAGATGAGGGCTGCCTGCCTTTACCTTGTATTTGGTGAAGACAAGATGAGGGCTGCCTGCCTTCACCTTGTATTTGGTGAAGACAAGATGAGGGCTGCCTGCCTTTACCTTGTATTTGGTGAAGACAAGATGGGGGCTGCCTGCCTTTACCTTGTATTTGGTGAAGACAAGATGAGGGCTGCCTGCCTTTACCTTGTATTTGGTGAAGACAAGATGAGGGCTGCCTGCCTTTACCTTGTATTTGGTGAGGACAAGATGAGGGCTGCCTGCCTTAACCTTGTATTTGGTGAAGACAAGATGGGGGCTGCCTGCCTTTACCTTGTATTTGGTGAAGACAAGATGAGGGCTGCCTGCCTTTACCTTGTATTTGGTGAAGACAAGATGGGGGCTGCCTGCCTTCACCTTGTATTTGGTGAAGACAAGATGGGGGCTGCCTGCCTTTACCTTGTATTTGGTGAAGACAAGATGAGGGCTGCCTGCCTTTACCTTGTATTTGGTGAAGACAAGATGGGGGCTGCCTGCCTTTACCTTGTATTTGGTGAAGACAAGATGAGGGCTGCCTGCCTTTACCTTGTATTTGGTGAAGACAAGATGAGGGCTGCCTGCCTTTACCTTGTATTTGGTGAAGACAAGATGGGGGCTGCCTGCCTTTACCTTGTATTTGGTGAAGACAAGATGGGGGCTGCCTGCCTTCACCTTGTATTTGGTGAAGACAAGATGGGGGCTGCCTGCCTTTACCTTGTATTTGGTGAAGACAAGATGAGGGCTGCCTGCCTTCACCTTGTATTTGGTGAAGACAAGATGAGGGCTGCCTGCCTTTACCTTGTATTTGGTGAAGACAAGATGGGGGCTGCCTGCCTTTACCTTGTATTTGGTGAAGACAAGATGAGGGCTGCCTGCCTTTACCTTGTATTTGGTGAAGACAAGATGAGGGCTGCCTGCCTTCACCTTGTATTTGGTGAAGACAAGATGAGGGCTGCCTGCCTTTACCTTGTATTTGGTGAAGACAAGATGAGGGCTGCCTGCCTTTACCTTGTATTTGGTGAAGACAAGATGGGGGCTGCCTGCCTTTACCTTGTATTTGGTGAAGACAAGATGAGGGCTGCCTGCCTTTACCTTGTATTTGATGAAGACAAACCACTTAAATTTAATGTGAAAGAATGTATGAATTTGAAATGTCAACAAATACATGTTGTATAACAAGTTCTTACTAATTATGACAAGACTTGGTGGAGAATTTATATGAGCTAGTATGTGCAAATATATTTGAAAAAAAAAAAAATAAAAAATAAGATAAAATTCAAATGGACAAGGTAGAGTTTAGACGTGAACAACATTAAATCACACAGTGATAATAGTGGATCAAACACATGTGCGTAAGATGGGTGGTAATCTGCTAATAAAATGGCAGCGACCAGTACAATGTGAACAGAGCAATTTGACTCCCATGAAGTGTTATTGTATCATTTGCTGAGAACATTTGAAGAGTCCATTACAAAGTTACTTGTATGATTCCAGAGAAGCATACTTGTCTACGAAGTGATGAGCAGAGACACAAAGTGGAAGGAAACATCAGCAGCCCCTTCTATCCAGGACGCTACCCAGAAAATGCCTGCACAAACTGGTTCATTTCAAGCAACAATGTCACCGATGTCATCACCATCAGGTAGTTCTATATGTTTATACTTCTTCTGTCTTCTCCTTTAAAAATATTGTGCACATGAAGATGATGTGAAAGTTGTATATTTATTATTTAACAATGTCTTCACACAATTTAAGTGCAGTGAAGTCTGGGAATCTGATTCTGTTGTATTCGTCCACTGATGTGGAGGATATTGGTATCTATATGTAAATTACTTTTGCATAGTTGTTGCAGAGTAGTCAAATGAAGGATGCTGTGAGTGAGGGGTTAATATAGGCATTGCCTGCTCCCCAATTGTTTTTTCTTTCAAAAAATAAAATATGTTTAAACCAAGGATGCTGTCAATGCGTTTATTTTCAAGGGTATCAATTTTCAGATGTTTTGAATTTTGGACCTTTCACTGAGATTGTAAATCCACTATGTTATTCATATTTCCGATCAGTACTCAGTGCTCAAAGCTTTTTTTCTGTGTTCTTAATTTTTTCGGTGCCAATCACGTCTTTCGTAGATTTACTTTAAAAGTCAAATTAGTCTGAATTATCATTAGGATCCCAGATTCATATTCCTTGTAAACGACCTTTCATTTAAGTACCAGTATGCCTACAGTTCCAGAGAAAATACCCCAGGTCAACAGCTTTTCTCAGCACGCATTGGGCGCATTGCCCCCAATGCATGGAGAAAAGCTGTTGACTCAGTCCAAAATTTGACACTGAAAGGGTTAATTGCACAGCTGTGAAGCAACAGTGAAATAAGCGAAAATAAGAACATAGACAGATTAAATGAATTTATAGTAGTTTAGAACCAGATATTAATTGACGGTGATTCCTAAGGGTGCTCTTTGTTACTTTTTTACATTGTGTAATACAGTGGAGACTGGTTAGAATGACACCACCTGTTGCCCTGAAAAGGTGACAGAGTGCTTCCTCTTTATAACACTGGTGTTGGGATCCCCAGAACAGACCGAGTTATAGCAAAACTGCCTTATAACAGAGGGACTTTTAACAGAGAAGTAATAGGAAAACTATGTCAGTGGGAGTCATGGTACACACCGTGTTATACAGTAGTACCGGCAATTTAAGACCACTACATGAGAGACCACCTGGCTTTTGTTACCACATTTCTGACGGCACAACAGTCTAAATTCTTTGTAAATTTACCTCCAATTTAAGACCACCTGTTATATGTGACGATTTTCAGCTGGCAGAAGGGATGGTGTTAAATAGCAACTACCACTGTATCAGAAACCGCCTTGTCAGGAGGGATGTTATAAAGAAGGAGCACTGTAACTGAATATGTTAGATAAATAAATCAAATAACAAAGAAAAAGAAAATTAATTTTTCGGTTTGCCAAAACTTGTGTTGTTAATGAGTTTGTCAGATATTTGAGTAACATTTTAATCAGGTTTAACTGTACATGTATATGTAGTTGTAAAATGTTATTATGTTTGCTACTGCACTCTGCCACTGACCAGTCAAGTTAACAGCTTGAAATATCGCATAGTAACTATGGTAACTCTACCTAGGATATGACACATTTCAATGCCAGTATTTATGGCTCGCTGTGACTAAAATGATCTCAAATATTTTTGAAAAAATATCTAGTGTTCCTTTTCTGGATTTTTTTGCCATGAAAGTGTTAAAAATCTCAAGGAAAAAAATACTTACAGGTCTAGCTTTCCTTCTGGAGACTACATTGATCAGGAGCCTGATGCATGTAAACCTGATATCAGCTGTTTTCCATGGCGCCATGTACATGGTATATCTTTTTTGAGACGACTATGGTCTTGGCCAGGGTTGTCTCAAGAAGGGAGCACCATAACAAGTGGCATTGTATTAGTTTGCATTGAGTAGTTCTTCCTGAACATCAAGGCAGGCAGACAGCAGTGTGAGTGGGGCAGGCAGACAGCAGTGTGAGTGGGACAGGCAGACAGCAGTGTGAGTGGGGCAGGCAGGCAGCAGTGTGAGTGGGACAGGCAGGCAGCAGTGTGAGTGGGACAGG